>CM051385.1:9044278-9394101 GCA_028015245.1 Cardamine occulta
GTAATCAAATACTCACGCTTCTCTTTATGATCGAGATTGATCACGGAAAAAAACTAAAAAGAAATAAAAAATGGAAGAGATGGAAAGTCAAAGTGGAGTACGGGTCTCTGGACCTCGACCCCATCTAATGCACCTCTCTCTCTATCTCTCTCCTATTTGATTCTCAGCCATTCATTTGACTCTAGCTATGGGTGAGTCATTATATATAAACATGTGTAGCCATATTCAGCCGCACATATTACATACACCCCCTCCACTTATAAACTAATTAGAATCCTAGCTGTTAAGCTTGGACGGAAGCGATGCCATTTGGAAATTCACTTTTACCCAATGGTTTTCTTATTTTGTAATTTTTTGTTATTCCCGTTTGTTTGACTTTTAACTTCCATGTTAAATTTATGTAAAACAAAATACACTCATCTAAAACTATTTGAAATTAGATTCCCCCATAGTTAGATAAATTTAAAAGAGTATTCATTTAAATCTATTTAGTGGTACCTTTGTCTTTTTAAGTTTTAACGCCTTTTATATTTGGATGCAAAAAAAAATTAGTATTGCAAATAACTTTTCTAACTACAAATATTCGAATTTCCTGTTTTCAATTCTGAGAATTACAGAAGCTTTGTTGTTAGTTTTGAAGACTACGTCATTTTTGAGTTTTAGTTAAAAAGAAAAGGACAAGTCGTAAACATTTTATTTTGAAAATCAAAAAAAAAAAATTCAGGAATTTCCTGATTTGGTAAAACCTCTATTACTAATTTGATTTTCCATTCAACCTTACAACCTTAGAAAAATTGTAATGAAAAATGCTCTCAAAATACCATAGGAATTTATGAACTGTTTTTCTGGATTTAAATACCACAAAATATATAATAAATGTTTTAAAACTTTACTAGTGTTCCTCAATCATTTTCCTAAATTTTTGAAAACAAAAAGTCTTTTGGTGTTTATCTTAGAAATTTTGTCTCGCGCTATAGGCTGAATTAAACCACTTTCAAATTAATAATATCAAAAAGTATAAAAATTTAATTTGTATCCACTTTATGATTTATTAATGTTATTGTTTTATTATCAAAGGTCCATTAGTGATTAAAAAAGAAAAACATGCATAAGATTTAAGATGTATGTAATTTTGCTTGTCAACAACTCCACTTTTAAAGTTTTTCTTTAACATTTCTGGGTAAAAGCATGTAATTCAGAACACATACAAAAGAATGAACTCCAAAAAATTTTAAATTACAAACTTCGTTTCCCAACATACTTTTTTTCTTTTCCTTTCTTAATGAAAAGACTTTACATACTCAACTTTTCCAAGCAAAATATAAAGATTTTTTTAAAAGTTATGACCATTGATCTATCATAACAAATTCAAAATTTATAGCAGTTTCTGAATTGTAGAAATTTTCAAATAAATATTTTAGAACTAAAACAGCTGATTTGGAGGATAAAAAATAAAATAGACAAAGAATGAATGTAACTTTAAATTGAAAAAAATACCAAAAGGGGAAATTTGCGGAGAAATATTAGAAAACTTTTTGAGAACATCTGGCCACTAAAGGCCCCCACCTGCTGTGACGTCAATCTTTATTTCACAGCTGATTTGGCATACTCCCATGGGTATATTCGTCGAACTTGATATTGGCATTTTTATTTATGATTGTTAATGCATCGTCACCAACTCAATTACAAAATTTGTTTTGTTCTAAATCACATGAAATTTGTAGGATTGAGCACAATTTTTAATGTCTTCCAATTTGGAATATAAACCCGGACTTCTAAAGAAAAGAAGAAATTTATATTCTTTTTCTTTTCATCAAATTACCTTGGAAGAATTGTTCTTTTAATTATATATAGTTAGTTATACCATTCAATTTATTTGTATGCGTAGTGGTACCACTTGCTAGAAAGTAGGAAGCCGTTTATGTGGCACTTCATATTCTTTCCACAACCTACCCTGAAGTCCTAAGAGACTATGAAAGGCTTGAAGCTAAGAAAATATTAAGATTAGCATTTTAATTGCTAGTGTGTGACCTGTGCAAATTACCAATACCCTTTATATTACAAAAAACTCCTTTTTCGTTGACTTTTATCTGAAAAGAAATTAGATCAGGCTCTGTTATTTTTTCAACTATTAATGGATCTGTCTCAAGTAAGCATCCGTACGTCTTCACATGGGTTTTATCTTCGATTAGGCTAATACGTAGTAGCTGCATGATTTAAAAGATAGATGTTTAAAGTTATATATGCACACATAATAAAACATTTTGATAAAACCTAACATATTTCCTATATTTTTAAAATTAAATAATTTTTTTCCTTTTCATTTTTAAGCTACAATTATTAGAGGCTTAATGATAAATATTACATAATTTTTCGTAGAAAATACAAAATATTTATTTTATAGGCATAAATTTTCTTTCCTAAAAGCGTCTATTTTAAGAAATGGAGAGGAAGTGTTTAAAGTTAAACAAAATAATGTTCGCAAAATTACGTTATCAAAACGATTTATAAATAAAATAGAAACTAGAAATATATTTTCTTAAATACATTTAGTTTTAATAATTATCTACCATTTTACACGTCATTTTTGTTTGTATTACAGTGTAGTTTCTTACTGCCCCATTATTTTAATGGTATGTTTAAAATTTCACATTTTCTTTTTTATTTTAAAGTAAAATAAAGAAATCTCTTTTACATAATTCTTTATTTTTAACTTCTAAATGATGAAAGAATAGATAGTATTCACTTTGTCTTCATATTTTGAAGTTGAAATTTTACTATTACAACATATTTTCCAAGTTTTGTTTATACCTAAATAAATTATTTATTTTATATACTATCAAATTAATTTTAAATTTCATATTTTAATTTACCCAACAAAGTGCCAAAATATGTAAAATTTATTACAAAGGCTTGCCATCGTCTTTGCTCTCGACTTCAGACATAGTCTTAGTGTGCGTAAATTACCGCTTCAATTGAGGGAATATTAGATAATATACACATTAAGATCTTTTAGACATAGATGTGGATGGACTCATGAATATACTATATATACGACACTCCCGGATACAGAGATTTTTACGGAGCTTCCTATATAGCAGTCAAATGTCATTGGACTACAAATAAATCTGCGAAAGTCCTCAAACTGAATTAAATCTACTACAATATGCAGACTTGTACAAGTATGCCAAATAGGTTTTCTAAATTTGCCAAAACATTTATTTTGATAAAATCATAGTTTATTGAACAATTTGGTTCCAATAAATAAATAGAGGTAAACTTTATAATTTTGAAAAGTTAAATTTGTCAATAATAATCAGTAGTTAAATAAATTTAGAACATACCTAGAATATATATTTTTGAATTAAAGTAAACCATTAGAAAGATTTTGCTTTATTTTTTCTTCTTTTTTTTTGGAAACCAACGATTAGAGATGCCTTTACATACGCATTTGGGAAGTTTTTTTGTCAGGCCACGACAGCGTACAACTAGTTCGTTTAATTTTTTATCAATTGCATAAAGTAGCTGACAAAAAATTGCTCAGTGTAAGTAAAATTCAATGATATAGTAAAAACTAAAAGTGAAGCATTCTCAGCCGAGCCAAGACTTATATGAGCATTGGTGAAGTTTAAATTGACATACGCAGCTCAAAAATCATCACCGCAATAGGAGAATCCATCTCGAATTGAAACTACTCAATTCTTCGTTTTCTTCACCATGAGAACACAATCGAACCTTGGTAAGGATAAATGAAAAAAAAAAATTACAAACCAATATATGAATAAGTTGATCGGAAAACTGAAGATGAACAGGAGATTGATCGGAAAAAAGCAGATTACATAAACTTTTCTCTTCCGTAATTTGTGAAAGAAATTTACAATGAGTTTATATACGACATAAATGTGAAATAATTAAACCGGAATAAATAACCAATTAAACCAATTCTAAATACAGCTAACAATGCGATTTCCCGATCCTAGGTTCACATTCTTTTAAAAATCACAAATGAGCTTTTAACTAACCTCAAATCAGATCAACATTGATTGGAGCAAGTCAAAATTTCGTGACTAGTAAGATTTTTTTGACGTTAATAAAAAAAAGTGAAAAAGGATGTGAAAGACCAAATAAGACGGATGAAATTAGGTGGGCCAAAGTCATCGCCCTCTTACCATTTCTCCTTTTCTTTCGTTTTCCTTTTTTCTCTGTCAATTAATAAAATACAATTTGGTTAAAAATCTAAAATCTCCGAGTCATAAGGTTATCTCAATCCCTAACTTAATAATAACCATTTTTTTATCAAAAATAAAGATTTAGTAGGTGAGAATTCCGCATAGAGTCAAATAGGTAAATTATAAGAAGAGAAAAAAAGAATAAGGTGAAATTTGGGTGGAGGATTTTTTAATATATTTTATTATCTCCGCGTGGATGGGGATTTATAGATGCAACCAGTGAATAACTGGCACGTGATTTATTATCTATTTTCTTTGGAGATAAGACAAACTAAAAAACGAAACAAATTAGGGAAGTACACATTTTGAAAACGAATAAACAATAATATATAAGGTAAAAAAAAGGAGAGTGGGACCCGTTTAGTGGGACCGTTTATTAACAGGAGTTAAATAATACCCGTTAGAAGACTCTGATCTATAAATATCTTCATCTTCTTGTTCCCTCACTTTGTTCTTCTTCCTCGTAGCTACCATTTCTCTCGAGTCAAAATTAAGGTTTGGTTTCGAGTCTTCTCTCTCTTCAGGTATCTCTCTCTCTGTCTCTATCTCGTATCTCTTCCTCTATGTATTTGCTTCTAAAATTGTTAATTTCATGGAGCATCTTCTTCATCCTACCTTTAGATCTGGTAGCTATATGTTTCACTAGCACTCTGCTCAAATTAGGTCTAACTATTTGATTTCATGCGAATCATTTCAATTTTAGATGTCAATATTGTTCTTAGAGATGAATTATCGTGGTTTCTACTATCTGTAGCTTAGCTCCGAGTCTGCCTTTTGAATCTTCTTGTATATGAAATTTCATATGATCTTAAAGAGGTTGTGAAGTTGTGGAAATGATTAGCTAAAATGTGGAGTGATCTACGTGTGTCTGTGATGATATTGATGGTGTCTTCGGCTTTCTTGGGTTCTGCAGAGTATAAAGGTTGTGTGGAGATTTTTCGCAGATCAAAAGATGGAGGTATTTGGAAATTCTACCATAGTTAGCTCTGCTAATGTTATTTACTTGTCTGCAATTCTGGGTCGCGATTGCGATGGACCCATCAGTGTCACAAATGTGATTGGAAATGTGAGAATGAAAATGTTTGTGGGAATATGTACCGCTGCAAACTAACTGGACTGACTCATGTCTGCGACAAGAACTGTAACAGAGGATTCTCTATGATAACCATAGCTCCATGTGCGAGCCAGTGGCGGATTTTCCCTCTCTCGCCAGTTGAGGAGCAGGCGGTTAAAGGGGTCCTAGGGAAGCTTGGCGCTGAAGTCATCCTTCTGAGGCTGTTAGTTTAAGCGTCGTACGTCATGATGCCCAGTTCCACGCTTCTCCTTTTAGAGAGGTCTTTCTCGGCTGTGAGCCCAATCTGCAGCCCAGCTGGAGATGGAATGGAGTTGATTTAGATCCATGTCGATCTCCTGAATTCCTGAGACTGAGAGGCTCTTTATCTCACGTAGAATAACTTCCTTTTCGCTTTTCTTTTGAACAACTATGGATAAGAGACACTGTGCTATTGCTCTAGCAGGGGTCTAGGAATCCCCTGCACTTAAAAAGCTTTATCTTAGTATTGTTGAACTTTATGTAGTACTTATGTAGGAGAGACTTTATAATTCTACTGCTCTATTATGGATCTTACTGCTGTTGCATTTAGGTGAAATAGAATAACGAACTTGCTTCTTCTTCTTGGTGATGTTTGATATCTCTTCTTGTATACCTTTGGGTTTTCATGTGATTGGTCCCGATATATAGGCGAGCTTGTATGCAGCTATGTATCTTGTTTTTGGCTACCATCGGTTTTAGGGTCCTACCATTACACAGAGACTGACACACCATGGGTGATTTCTGTAAGTGTGGTACTACAGGTTTTTTACATTGCTAACCAATGCAGCAATAGGTTCCTCAAGATAAAGGATAGTTTCTGGTTTGTTATCCTGTAGAAAAATCCCTTAATCTGTTCTGATAGAAACCTTATTCTAACAAATTATGTGTTCTATTCAACTTCCTTTTCTTTGATGGATGTGTACTTGAGATTCTGAAAATGTTTTTCTGTTTGTGTTTTTGTGCAGGTTTCAAATGTTGCAATTCAGGAGTGTATAATTGTGCTTTGACTGTTTTGAATTTTCTTTATCAAAGGCATAAGTCTAACTTTTGGAAGTTTTAAACCTTGCTTTGCAGGTCCTCTTGGGTTGGTGCTCAGCAGAAAACAACATGCTTCGCTTATTCATTGGCAACATAAGATGATGCTCCATAACTCTGAGAGGAATGAGGGCATTGAATAAGTATGAACTACTCGCGAGGATGTAGTGGCCAACTGTTTTCAAGCGTATTAGCTAAACATGGTAATTATGTGATATGATGTTTACAGAATTGTTATCCTTCGTTTTGATTTACTTATGAGCTCTGCTACTGTACCTGTACCTGCCTTGCTCTTTAACTACTTGTTTCTTATCTTCTGCCATGTAACTTTGTCGTGATGAATATAGACTTTTGTTCCTTCTCTCTGATGTGGTTATATCTGAGGTTCTGATATTTTTCCAAAATCTATGACCAGGTACAATCTTTTTTAGATGTAAAGTTTCTGATGAAGACAACTTGTTTTATAGTATCTGTCCCGGATGGAATCTGAGCTCTTATGTAACTCCCCCCTAAATCGCAGGCTTGGTAAGTCACTAGCCTACTTACAAACCCTCGTTTACTAACTGTTTGTTGTAGTCCCTGGGCCATTAGTCTACAAAACCGTCTACTCTTAAGTATATACAATGATGATCTGTATTAGCTCATAAATAAGAAAAACCCATGTAGTCGTCGAATAATTTCTGGGTTTGCAGCAAGTTGAAGATTGAACATAGAGGTTTGTAAAGAATTCTCAATGGTTTTGCTTCATAGGTAGAAGTGAGAATGTGTAATGTTGATTCAAATTGTTTTCTTTCAACGTGGATTTAATGCAATATTTTAGCTGACAGAAAGGTAGATGTCTAGGTATTTCGATGGCTTCCTGGGATCGTGGAAGATTCTTTTCCGAAGAAGTTGGCAAAGTATCAAATGTTGACTCGGCTGCTACGATAAGACAACGGTACGAGAATGTCTCCCTTATAGCTAATGATTATAACAATCAATATTTTATCTTTCTCTTTACTGTTGTTATTTTTTTGTTTAGAGTTATAAACGAAAATAATTTCACTATTCATTGTTGAGGTCAGTATTAAAATAAAAATTAAGAAATACAAATTTGATTGCCAGGAAAGAATACCTTTTTTTGCCGGGAAAGATACAAATTAGATAATATCGGTTACTTATTCAACGCAATTGTCAAGGAACCTGGATCTGAATCAAGCTTTTTAATTTATTTTTACTTGAGAAGGAATTAGTGAAGATTCTCTTACTTCTTTTTATAGAGGTTTCATTAGTTCTATAATAATAAAATAATATGGATGAGGTTGGGAAGTAAGGCAAAAGAATTGCCTTGTCGGAGAAGCCAGTGTGTCCTAAGAGTAATACTAACCCCTAATTCAAAATGTTTTGCGGCTTGAAGTTTTCTAAAGCAACTTCACCGCTTCAACATTGAATCCTTCTCCCTCTACATTTTATTTGGTATAAACCCTGGTCCAGGACCTCCCAGCCTAAACCCATATTTCTGAAATCTTAAACGTTTATATGATAAAGGGAAGATCACCAATGGTTCCTATGGCTGTTCTTGTATAGGTTTCTCTACTGTTTGCTGTTTCTTATGCATCCACGTTCAACATCACGAATAACTGTCCCTTTACTATTTGACCGGGCACTCTTGCAGGATCTGGCACTCAGCCATTACCCACCACGGGGTTTAGGCTTGATGTGGGGCAGTCTGTTAGGATTCCCTCAGCCCTAGGCTGGTCAGGTCGGATATGGGCCAGAACTGGCTGCAATTTTGATGCTAACGGTGCAGGAAAACGTATGACCGGTGACTGTGGCGGGAAGCTGGAATCCCGATGGTAGTGGTGCTGCCCACCGACATCACTTTTCGAGATCACGCTTGGCCATGGTTCTGATGACAAAGATTTCTCTGATGTCAGTCTGGTTGATGGGTATAACCTTCCAATAGTTGCTCTCCCGACAGGTGGTGGACTGGTTGGAGCTTGTAATGCTACAGGATGTGTTGCTGATATCAACATAAGCTGTCGAAGGAGCTTCAAGTGATGGGAGAGGAAGAAGAAGAGAGGAGTTGTTGCATGCAGGCGCTTGTGAGGCCTTTGGGTTGGACCAGTACTGTTGCAGCGGTCAATTTGCCAACCCAACCACATGCAGACCCGTCTTTGTACTCTTCCATCTTCAGAGAGCTTGTCCCAGAGCTTATAGCTATGCCTTTGATAATCGAACCAGTACTTTCACTTGCAAGGCTTCTGAACATGCCATTATCTTCTGCCCTGGCAGGTATATACCCTTTCACTTTTCAGTTTGTTACAATGCTCTCTGCAATCTTTCTTAAAAATATTTGCAGATTTTTGATATGATTATTTTTTTTACTATCAAATCCAGGGTAAAAAGACCAGACAGCCAGAACTCGGATCCTCCCAGCCCGCCTCAGAACCAGTTAGGGCAACCTATGGCTCCCCCAACTCAAAATCAGTACGGTCAACCTATGGCTCCCCCGCCTCAGAATCAATCAGGTGAACCTATGGCTCCTCCAACTCCAAAATCAGTATGGTCAACCCTATGGCTCCTCCAACTCCAAAATCAGTATGGTCAGCCTGTGGCTCCTCCTACCCAGAATCAATATGGTCAACCTATGGCTCCTCTGACTCAGAACCCACCTGGACCAGATGGGGAATCAATAACTCCCCCACCTCAGGATCAGAATGGGAATGGGAACTTCGTGCCTCCTCCTACCGTGAACAAAGATCCAAACGACCAGTTTATGAATCCCCCAATTCAGGATCAGAGTCAAAGAGTTGCGAGAGTCACTCCTCCTCCAACATTCTTCGACCTTACCCTGTCTTATTGCTTCTTAGCTTCAGTCTAACTGCTTTAAGGCAATCGGGCACAGCATGAATCATCATCATTCTTCCTTTTAATGAGAAGTGATACATAACTGTATACAAGGAAACAACTAGATTACGTTTACTGTCTTCCCAGAGATTCTTAGATTACCTTGAATTGTTTGAATTGCTTCACAACTCTTACATATAAAATGTAAAACTACTCTATTTCATGTATATAATGTTATCTCAACTGAATAAAAGAAAATGTCACGTTTAAAAAGAGTGGGAGAAATTAAAATTTCTTGGTTTTTTGACTTTTTAGGAGCAGAATTTCTAGCCTTTTTTTGGTGGTTGCTGCTTCTCTTTGGTTGGTCTTCCTCTCTTTTCCCCAAAACCTGCAAAAATTTCACATGAAATTAATATCTTTTAGTGTAAAGGGGTTTATTACGATTTCATAGGAATGAATTCTGAGTTTTGTCTTTGTACATTTCGCCTTTTGCTTTGACTTTGGCTTTGGCTTTTGTGTTGGTTACTTCCTTTGCGTCTTCACTTTGATCATCTGGCTTTGAAGCAGTCTTGGTGTTTTGTTAGCTTCATCATCTGATTCGAGCGAAAATCCTCCATAGTACCTGAATGAGTCACAAAATTAGCCGGAGAAGTAGGCATCTGTGTAAAACCAGTTTAACAAATCCAGAATAGTGCTACAAAGAAGACAAAGTAGCAATAATGTCTTCACTTTAAACAGAGACTGAGAAGCGAGCTGACCTTCCACCATTGTTTCTGCCTCATAGACATTAGATTGTGGTGTCAGCTGTATGAAGTCATTCATAATAGCTTCAATCTGACAAGAAACATATGATCCAAAGTTTGGGCTATCGCTCCAATTTACGTTATAGTTCAACAAACAGCTAAAATTTAGTTTCACAAACGTTTAGAGTACACACAAAGTCAAGATCTATGAGCAGGAGTATATACAACTTAAGATGGTATGAGCATTCATATGCATTGAAACAAGAAAGCGCAAAAGTTACCAACCTTAGCCTCTGACTGACCTCGTTGACCTGAAATGCAAGATACCTGGTGTGAGTAAATTGTATGGCTCAAGTGCCCTTACAATTTGATAAGAAGGTACATGGATAACAAAAACGTACTATACAAAATGTTCTAGATGGAACAATTTTTGATTGATAGATCGGACCATAAACATTAAATATAAAGTGTAACTAAAGAGAACCATTTTGGACTTTCAATAAGAAATGGAAAATCAAAAGCATAAAAGTGAAGTCAGCGATATGTATATTTAGGGAACATGCCTTTCAAGTCCAAGTACATGTCCCGGTTGTGGCTGAAACAACCACGCGTCCAACAGCCCCATGTCTCCTCAAATCTATAAGGTCCCTTCATTCAACGAGCACCTGTAAATATAGTTCATTGTTTTTTGTTAATCACTGTGCTATATCTACAAATAAAACTCTAAAACGGATGCAGTTTGGCCTTTCCAGAACATAAGTGTCATCAGACACCATAGCAATGATATACAAAAATCGAGTGTAAAACCATGTGCAAAAGGACCTTATTTGCATTACCTTTATACGATTCACCTTCTCAGAAAGTACCAAAGGCAATCTTGAACTTGAACCCTGGAATTTGTATATTAGTCATAAGGAAGAACTAGATAAGAAAAAAAAAGTGGCCCTAGTACAAGGTCCTTACAGAAGAAGGCTTGATCTTCTAATCCGTTGTTACTTCCTCGGCTATAATGGCATCTGTATC
Organism: Cardamine occulta; assembly: GCA_028015245.1. Lineage (NCBI taxonomy): Eukaryota > Viridiplantae > Streptophyta > Magnoliopsida > Brassicales > Brassicaceae > Cardamine > Cardamine occulta. The sequence goes on from CM051385.1 coordinate 9,055,231, forward strand.
TTTATCTGCATGATAGATGAACAATAACATTGCTTTAGAGGAATCTTAAATTCAAAAAACTTTGCTACAATTCTTACCTTCGTTTTTCACAATTTCTTGTTCACTATTTTCTTTCTTGGGTGTCTTGCGACCACTTTTTGGCTTTGAGTTTGGAGATTTTTCCTTTGAAGCCTTCTTAACTGCAGGTTCTCCCTCTTTAGCTTCAAGTAAATCCTCATCCTTTTCAATTGGCACATTCATTTCCTGCTTTACTGGACCTCTGGAGAATGGTTCAGAATCAGATGAGACAAGACATACAGAATCATTTCCTCCCTGCTAAATAGAAGAATAAACACAGCTATCATAACTTCTCAACCCCACCCAAAATTAAGAATTAGCCATTTAAAACCCCGTGGATAATATATTTCATTAATTAAACAGATCCATGCAAACAACAAACCCTTGAAATAAAAAACTATGATAGATAGAGTGCAGATGAGAGATCGCCAACTAAATTCATCATCGCTCATAAAGCTGGAAAGCTGCTCAAGAGGAAGTTTATGACTAGTATATCACTATCTTGACAATACAATTCAACTATCAAACAGATAACATGGTATCAGGAAAAGCTCGAATCACAATAACTACCCACTATGGCAAGTAGAGGCACGAAAGCACTACGGATTATGATGGAGATAGTGTCGAACAGTTTCTTACTTGAGTGTCCTTATGCTTGCTTCCATTGTGCTTCCCTGCAAATGATTCTCCAGTCAAAAACATGCTTTTAAGAGCTTAACGGTTAAATAATACTCCCCCAAAATCAGAAATTGCTAGTCTCCTCCTTGCTTCTATCAAGAAACAAATGATCCAAAATGTTTATTTTTTAAATCATCTGTAACAAATACTCCATACCTTCATGGTTGAGACTAGCGTCTGCTTTCTTCTTTCGAGAAAACACTTGCTCGATACTCACTTGCCGTCACAACCTTCGTTTTAGAAGTCTTCCTAGACAGAGACTCCACGATTCTTTCTCCAAGAATCACAGAGGCTTCAGAATCATCAGGCACAGGGGAGAGACGAAGTGATTTCAGATTCCCTATAAGGACTATCATCTGGAGAAGATTTAGACAGTGATGATAGTGACAACAATGAAGTGGTTGGTGCCTGAGTAACAAAGAATCCAATTTTTCAATTGTGTTTCTGCAAGCAAGCCAATAATTCAAAAATCAATAATAAATAGAAGTCAGATTGAATCGGAAACCTCGAAAGAGCGGAGCCAATCGGGATCGGGAGATTCCTCCCTAGAGCTGCTCATAATTCACTTTTTGAGCGCTCAAAACAACAATCAAGCTTCTTCCACACTTCAATATCCACTCAATTTAAACAAAATCAGCTCGTAGATTCAGGTAGTACTTTTACAAATCAAAACCCTAATAGAGACCTTAAAACCATTAATTTGATGAAAAATCCCATGAAATTGAAGCTCACCTGAAGATGAAGACAAAATTGATCAATTTGCAAATCTATGGAGGTCGAAATCCGGATACGAGAGCTGTGAAAAGAATCTAATTGGACTGATGGAATAAGCAAAGCTCTTGCCGGCGGCGAGATCGAAGTGTGTGAAAGACGCTGGGAAGATTGGGCACCAAACTGCTTGTTTGGGTTTCCGAGTGTTTGGTCGCAAGGGCAATACTATCCCCGTGAAAGCCCAATTAGACTAATCTATTATCATCTTGTGGGCCTATTAAGGGCCAATAATACATCGTAGAAATGGAAGGAGGAGATAAGAGAAGAAGGAAGAGAAGCAAAGTGACAGTAAAGAAATGGGGAAAATCGGAAGACAAGAAGCAAGAAACAATGGCGGTGATGAGCTTAATGAAAGATCAACAGAATCCAATTCAGCAGTTTCAAGTCAAATTCAAGGAGGTGGAGACTGGTTTCAAGTCATGGTTGTCAAAGCAGAAGTTACCGGTAGAAGCCGCCATCGTCACCGCCATGGGCGGAGTTCAAGGAGCATTCATCGGTGGGCTTATGGGAACTCTCTCCCTGAAATGCCTCAATCCGGTATTGACCCTCAAGCAATGGCTTCGTTGAAGCAAACTCAGGTTTTAACCCTTCCATTAAACCCTAATTTTATAACTTGGTTCTGTCACTTTCACTATTTATTGCTATTTTTTGAAGTTTTTGATTTATGGAAGAGATTTTTTTGAAATGTGTAGGCTCTTGTGGGTGGGCCATTGGTTCAAGCTCGGAACTTTGCTGCTATAACTGGTGTTAATGCTGGTATTGCTTGTATTATGAAACGGATTAGAGGCAAGGAGGATTTAGAGTCTGCGTAAGTTTCATTTTGATGCTTGAAAGTTGTAGCTGAATCTTAATCTAAGAGTAGCTGTAGCTTTCACTAAGCTTGTATTTTGTGTTGTGTTGTTGTTTCCTGGTTCTAACATTTCATTAATGATCTTAGCACTCAACTCTCGAGCTGATGTTAGATACAATTACTTTTCTGATCATTGGTTAGGTTTTTTAGTATAGCTGACACGAGTTACAGGTCTTAATCAGCTTCTTTGGACCATGACAATGGGAAAGATATTACTTTTCTTTTGTTTCATCATTTATTGCTTCACAAAGTTACAATCTCTCCTTTGATTACTCTGATGCTTAATACGAAACAAGTTAAACACAAATCTTTGATGGGTGAAGATTTTTAGTTGCTTATTTGTTTCTTTGTTGAAACTCAATGGCTGTAAGAGTTTCTTGATTTTTAATTGTGCAGTGTGGTCGCAGCATTAGGATCTGGAGCTGCGTATTCTCTGGTGGCGCGGGATTACAAGGACAGCCTGGTAATGCAATAGCTACTGCCGCTGGTTTCGCTCTTTTTCAAGGAATATTTTTCAAGGTGAGTGATCATATATCTAGGAGACTCTTGAAAGTAGGCAGACGTGTCAGTAAACATGAGTTTCTTTTCTCATCTTTTTTGGTTTTGTTCAGTTGGGTGAAAGGTTCTCTAAACCAAGCATTGAAGATCCTTATTACACAGGGGGAGATCTATGCTGTTGAAACTAGGTTTAGAGAAGTACGAGAAGAACTTCAAGAAGGGTTTGTTAGCAGATCCAACTTTACCACTACTCACTGATAGGTACTATAATGTCTTTGAGCTTTTGACGTTTCATAATCTATTTCAACTAAGACTAACTTGTCTTGTATCGAAATCTTAAACTCTGTGTGTGTCCAGTGCGCTAAGAGACGTAAGCATCCCACCTGGACCAAGGCTACTGATACTAGATCACATCCAGAGGTTTAAAATCTAAGTTCTCTCTCTATTTTCAGACACATGAATCTGTGAAATCACTGAACTTAATTGAATTGTATTGTGGTGGATTATACAGGGACCCTGAGCTCAAGGGCAAAAAGGGAAGTCGTGGTTGAGACTTGAGAAGCCTCTCTGTCTTTGAATCTTTTGTCTTTGTAAGATGTTATTATATATATGGATCTGAAGCTCTAATATTATTATTTTTTTCTGGTGGCTGATGTTGCTAGCAATAAACTTTAATTTTTGCTTCGATTGCAAATTTATTATGTTAAATTTTCTTTTAACAAGTTTATTATGTTAAACTCCCCATAATCTTTAAAATTTTAAAAGTTTCTCTTATGGTCATTCTGGGTCAAGAAAGATACAAATCTCTATATGATTTTAAAAAGTGTATTTGCGGAGAAATGCTTTGGTATTTGCTTATGTTGAATCGCCGGCTACTTTTATAGTTTAGACTTTAGAGTAATGAATCTCCATGTGCTTAATGACTGTTAATCAAAATATGTCCACTACAATAATAAGCAAAAAATCATGTAATAAAAACCATGTGAAATGTCATTGTCGATGGCTCCTGACTAGTGTGGTCATTGTGTTTTAACTAAAAAAGAAAAGAAAAGGAAAAACTGTAGTGTTTTGGCGTTAATAATGAATCATTCAATATTCCGAGTTTCATATGCTTCTTGACAAGAAAAAGATAAGAATCGAATATGCTTTTTCCTTAATTAGATTCTTGCATAGTATATTATGCAATGTTTTTTACATTTCAAGAGAAATATAAAAATAAACAAGCCGAGTTTCAATGTTTAACTTTATACCAATGTTAAAACGATTACAAATAGTTAAAGAAAAAGATGATTACAAACCTAAACTATTGTACTCAAAAAGAGACCCAATTTGGAGCCCAATGTGAGATTTATACGATTGCGTTTTACCATTCAAAACTTTGGGTTGTAGTTACAAAAATGGATTGTTGATTTTCTATTTTGTTCACGTTAGGTTTATCACATAGTCATCTTCATCAAATAGTAATTGATACAAACACATATATTCTCATGAAAATGACTCGAAGGCATGTGATGTGAGGCCTATCGATAATATATGGGATCTTTTATTTGCCAACAAATTATCCTATCCTTCTCTTTAGGATTTAGCTTTCCAATAAGCTACACAATCCCATAGGTCGACGAATCTTTTGAATAAAGACACATTTTTTTCGAGATAAGAAAAAAACTTCAAGCTCATTTGTTTTGTATTTAAAAATATTTCAAAATGGATTGCATATACTTGGTTTTCTCTTTAATCGCATAATGCAGTTTATATATTTTGAATTCTTGGTTGACAAAACATAAAAAAAACTCTAAAAGGTTCAGTCAGGTCATTGATGGTATGTTAGAAACTACTTTGTTCCCAAACAAACACAAATTATTATTGTGCTTCCGAGTTTCGACTAGCTTGACTTAAAATGCAATTAAAATATTCTTAGAAACTAGATTTGTTCCCAAACAAACTCTTTATTATATTATGTGAACATATTACACTAACGTTGGATCCGTAAATTCGTTTTCATTTTTCTCCCATAAAACAAACCAAGTTTTCATTTTCCTCTCTGTTTTCTTACAATAAACTCTATCAAAGACCAGAACCACTGTTGCAATGTCAACGACTCAATGGAGAAGCCAAAAACTCTTTCATACACCCAGATTAAAACTAGTCCAAAAAAACTAAAATTCAAAATCTTCATTTGTAAATAACTTTGATCAAACTTGTTATTTCAGTTACTCAAAATTTTCTTACAATTGGATATTTCACATATGAAAAATGGAAATAATTATTTCTTAATTACTTTAAACAAAATTCAAGTTCTTTCAAACCAAAAAAATCGAATATATTTTGCTTTATTTTCAAAGACTTTTATCCATCACCTTTTGCCGACAATTTTCATATTTTTAATTAGATTTAGGACTAGATATGTGTTGACTTTTGTCCAAAGTCCGACTAATCGGATGAACAAGCAACACCATCGGTTTTTAGTTTAGTTTATATTGAATTTCCGACGAGAAATTCAAGATTAAAACAAAACAAACAAATTCTACAGATTGACAAGGATATGAGCCAATTGTGTTACATCCAACAATCTAAGAATCTACTCTCAACACAAAATATCTATCCTAAGGAGAGCCCGAGTCTGATGAGGAAGAGAGACGAGAGAGTTCGTTCATAAGGAAGATGATACGAGAGTGGTAATCACGAGCTTGGTCTAAAGATTCAGCTTCAAGCTCAGCCAGCTGAGAGCAGAGACGCTCCTCAGCTTCCTCCGCCACCTGTGTCCGCCGCCACAACTGCAACATCTCTTTCCTCGTATCCTCCACCGCCTTTTCCATCTCTCCGTTCTTCCTCCGTAGCTCCTCCACCTCTGAAGCCGCCACCGTCACATAGTTTCCTCCTTTCCCCATTTTCTTCTTTAAAGGTTTTTAAAAGATTTTGAGGATTTTTCTCTTTTTCTTTTCTTTTCTATGTTCTTTGTTTGCTTTGTGTTTGTGTTTGGTTCTTGAACGTTCTTTATTAATAGGCGTATCTGCGACTTGGGTTTGGGTGGGTATATGTCTAGGTTCAATGTATGTATCTATCTATCTCTTGTTTTCCTTTTTTATTTCTGGTGAGTTTTTTTCCTTCCTCTAGAACATTTTTTTTTATAATTATTTTCCGACATGCACGTTAGATCCAATTACTATAAACCAAAATTTTAGTGGTGCCTTCAAATTGTTTGATTGGTTAGAGACAAAAATGTAGTTAGAGTAGAGAAAAAAAAATACTATTAAAAGTATTAATCACTACAATAAAATATATTGGTTCAGTTATAATATTCTAGATTTTTTAGTTATTTAAGTTGATACATATTAAGAAAATAGAGTATTTGAAATCTAACAATGAAGAAGATGACATTTGAGTAAATAAAAATAGAATCTCATTGTCTAATGAACACAAACAATTAAAACACTCAAATACTATGTTCCATATAATGTGATTTGGTTAAAAGCCAACCACAGAAAAATGTATCTACTACTATTATACCCAATGAAAAAAAATGATGATTTGAGTCAATGCATTAGTAATTTCTAGTTTGATGAATTTTATTTAACAGACGTGTACAAATCTTTATCAACAATAATTAATTAAAAAGAGGTGCAAACGGGATCTCTTTTATGAGATTAAACCGGGTGCAGTGCAAGCTAATAGATTAATTTTAGGTGTACAGTATATGAAAATTAGAGTATTAAACATGAATATTACAAAATATTATCGGTATTAGTTGACCTTGTATCCTAACCTGTGGGTCGGCCCTTGTGATTCAATACTATATCTATGTTTATTACACGCATCTACAAATGAAATGTTGATAATTTTCGAGAAAGTACACGAAATATTTAAGGTACGTAGAGTCTTTTTTTTTTTCTGTAAATATATTGTACTATACTACGTATGCAATTACATATATTCAAATGGTTACGTTAGCGAATATTTGGAAAGAAATATTTGAAACTATTTTATATTTGCGAAAACGTTGACTGGGTACTAAAAAATACTTGAAAGAAAGAGTATTTGAATTTTCAATGAAACCCCACTTGTTTTAAAGCAAAACACTTTTTTTTTTAATATAGTTTTCTGTTAATTTCATTTAATTACTTTCTTATGGGTACATATATAATGATGTTAAATGTTGAAAGCAAATAAGTAAAAAGAAACTCCTAAAAATACGGAATCTAATTAGAATTTTTGAAAATAATACTATTTTTTGAATCTGTCCAGTGCAAAATTTCTATTGTGCTTCAACGGAAACATTTCGTTTACTGTTTGGGTGGGAGGAGATGTGGAGAACTCAAGGATCGTATTAAGAGTTTCCATGAACTCTATACTATAGAGTGAAAAATATAACTAATAAAATAGTTTTACTAGTAACTTTATTTTTAGTTATATTCGTCTCAATTCCACTTCCATGAGACTGACTACTGTAAAAATTTCTTGTGAATCACTCTATTTTTTGGAAGTTGGTGTGTTGTGCAAGTGTGATTTACAAAACTAAAATCAACAAACAAAATTAAACCGCGTGCATATATATGAACCATGCATCCACATATATAAATTATATTTTATGTAAACGATAACAAAATGTTGGACAAATGGTTAAACCGCTCAGTCCCAACCACTCTTTTTAATTAATTGTCACCATGACACCATTCATAAATCATAACGAAAGTATTCTTAGTTTTTTTTATCAAAAAAAAAAATTCTTCTGTTTTGCTATTTTATGTTGGTTGTTTGTCGTTGCATAGAAATAGGAAATGGAAAAGCTAAAATTTTCCACTATTTTTCTTAATTGGTAAAATGAATGTGGAAATCATTTTCTCACCTTTATCCTTTCCACTAAAATCTTCCGCAAATTATAGCCGTCGATGTAACCCACATTCCCATTTCTTTTTCTTAATTGGACCATTTTTCCCAAAGTCAAGGGCCGTCACGATTATACAGCTATTCTTGTATAGTTAAAGTTACGGCTCTGATTTTTCATTCCTAAATTACTTATTAGCTATTTCTTTATTGGTATATATATGGGGAAAACTAAGAATACTTTCGTCGTGATTTATGAATGGTGTGTCATGGTTACAATTAATTAAAAAGAGTGGTTGGGTTTAACCGACGTTTGTCCAACAGTTTGTTATCGTTTAAATAAAATATAATTTATATGTGGATGCATGATTCATATATATGCACGCGGTTTAATTTCGTTTGTTGATTATGATTTTTTAAATCACACTTGCACAACACACCAACTTCCAAAAGATAGAGTGATTCAAGTACTATTGACATTTTCTTATGTATATATATATATATATATATATATTCTTATGTATATTTTTCGAGTTCTCAAAATATTTGAAAATTTTAGTTAGAAGTTGATAGCTATTTAGTTTAGTTTATTTTATCTGCATTGTATTTATTAGAAGATCTACTCAACATTTGTTCCGCACAAATTACATTTGTTGAACATAATTTGCTAGATTTGTTTTGTTTCGCGTCACACGTTTCATTTCCAAGCTTTTATATCATTGTGTTTGTGAACTTTTGTAACTAATGCACACTTGTTTTAGATTTTGGTTATAATTGGGTGAAACAATGTCTAAATTTTGATTAAATTTACAAAATTATGAAAAAACAGATTGTTATGAAACATCGCAAATCATGGAATATTATTAGAAAATGACAAGAAGAAGGTCACCCATGGGTGGCTTGGCATAGTTCGAATACACGTCTAGGTTCAATGTATATCGTCGCTTCCCTAGCTAGTCTTTCAAATTCACACATTTCTTATCGGTTTATTACATCTCTCTATCTTATTATGCCATTTTAACATAAAAGATTAGGATTCGAATTTGAAGTTAAATTCAGTTCATTTTATAATTGACGTTCGCTTAAACCAAAAAACAAGAAGAATACGTTTTTACAGGTTTAGTTAAAGCTACAAAACTTTGTCAAAAGAAATGAAAAAAAAGTCAAAGCTACTAAACAATGAAAATAGATTATGGCCAGATTTTGATATCGATTTTCAAAATTAATATTGCAAAACACAGTGTGTTGCCAACTGTTAGAATGTTTAGTTGGAATATGCTCTATAGATGCTGATTAGTGATCAGTGTCTCCTTTTCTTATATAATTAATTAATATATCATCATTCATCAAAATATCCCAATTAGATTTTTAAACACCCAATCACGTCAGCAACTATGTTACGTTAGCACCATTGCTATATAGAAAATAAGTTCCAATTTTTATTATACTGCAAGATCACCAAAAAAAATAGTGAAAACAAAAAGAAGAAAATTTTGGTAGCATAGAGAGTTTTCAAGATCTTTTTCTATCTCACCAAACCTAGGAAGGTAGGAGTTTAATGAAATGGGCCAAGGCCTTGGGCCTGCTTGGTTATATTAAATTAATTTATGTTCTATCTCGCTACAAAAAGCAACGATTAAATCAACTTATTTGTTTGACCCCAAAAATACTAATTAGTTTATAGTTTAACCATTTTACAGTTTCATCATGTCGTTTTAAGGTCGGCAACAGTTTTTTGTTGGGTTTTTTTTTTTTTTTTTGGGTTTAAAAATAGATTCAGTAACATTTTTCAATTTGAAGTTATTTTATAGAATCGAAATCAATAATAATTAAATTCCAAAAAGAGAAATGATAATGATCAATTATGACGTCGATAATGACAATGCACACTCACTCCAATTATCTAAACGCAGGCCTGCTCGACGCCGGCGGAGATCAATTCGTATCAGTTCCTCCGGCGCGAAAACTAAACAGAAGGGGAAAAAAAAAAAGTCTCTTCCTACAAAATCTTACGATTTCCTCTGTTTCTTCTGCGAATAAAAAAATGTTATCTTCGTGTCCCGTCTGCAATCTTACGTTTCCTCTCTCCCTAATCCAAAGGTAACAATTTTCTTCCATTTTTATACTCCTTGCATCTATCGAGGTCTTGATGAGTCTGTTTATCATTCAGCCATGTGAATGCTCACTTCGAAGACGATGAAATCGATCCACTATTCGCACAAGATCATCACTTGGCTCTGCAACTCGCTTCTTCTTCTTCTTCTGATCCTTCTCCTTCTTCCTCCGCTTCATCTGTAATGCCTTCTTCGATCCTTAACTCATCTTTGAATACAGAAAACCCCAATTGACAAAGTCGTTTCATTTCTGCAGAACTTGGATGATTCATTGGTGCGTTCACAGACCAAGAGCTCATTCTATAGTATTGGAAATGGTGGTTTGATTTGTTTGCTGAGAAACTGTTTAGAATCTGAGCTTAAATCGAAATCGAAACCTTTAGAGTGCAGTATTAGTTTACTATCAGGATTTGTTGATCATTTTCAATCTTCAAAGGAGGATAAGGGTTGGGGATGTGGATGGAAGAACATTCAAATGCAATGCTCTCACTTGCTATCTCATAGAGATGACAAAGCTAAAAGAGTTCTCTTTGGTGGCTCTAACTTTGTTCCTGACATTCCCTCGCTTCAGCGGTGGCTCGAGTTAGCTTGGAACAATGGTTTTGATGTTTCTGGAGCTCTTCATTTTGATAATAGAATCTTTGGTTGCAAGAGATGGATTGGAACTACTGAATGTTCTGCGCTATTACGTTCTTTCGGGTTAAAAGCTAGGATTGTTGATTTTGCTCCCAAGAAATCTCAATCGATGTATCTTTCAGTTCCTGGTTCTGCTATTGCTCCTAAGGTAAAGCCAATTGGTCCCATGGACAGATACGTGATTAAAAAGGGCGATAGTGGGACGGGAAAATCAGTTGATTCTCATGGTTCTAACTCTTCTAGGATCAGCAAAGGAGCAGTTTTAATGGAGTGGGTTTGGAATTACTTCTCAGATAACAGGTTGAATGTTGCCTCCAGTGTTCATATGACTAACAAAGGGTAGGTTGTTCTGTTTCAGTTCTTGATTTCGACAATGTCTTTTACAACTTCAAAACATATTCTGTATGGGCTCGTGATTTGTTGTAATCGTGTGTACTGCAGGCCCTTGTATTTCCAACATGAAGGGCACTCGAGAACAATTGTTGGGATTCAGAGGCGGTTGCAAGGAACTACATTTACTCCTCAATACAATCTCTTGATTTTGGACCCGGCTCATGTGAGTATACTGTTTCTTCATGAATAGGAAACACAGTGACACAACAAGTCTATGCATGAATATTGAATGTGATTAAAGATGATGAGACTTGAATGCGAATGCAGGTTACAAAAGATATAGAAAGCGCTTGTAGAGAAGAGAGGGTGGGAGGGATATCTTAAAAGAGGCTCACACACTGACGTGTCCCGAGTATCAGGTAAAGCATTATAGTTGAGTGATTTGTAATTCGTCAGAGTTTGATTGGGAAAGATTATGATGATATATGCATACAGATTTTGTACGTTGATAATGGAATTGCTGATGGAGAGGAGTTGGAGAAGCTCAAGACCATTGATAGTCACTTTGTTGAATTCTAATGGCTGCAAATAAAAAACTGAAAAATGGTACTCGGAGATTCTTAAATTAATTGCAACTGTATACTTACTGTATCATAGATGATATTTCGTAATGTGCTAAGAAAAAGCTCATATAACATTGGCAATCTAAATTGTAGTAGTGTGGAATGTGTCTTGGGCAGAGAATTTTTGTTTATCAAGAATATGTTTTGGATGATAACTTCAAAATCTCATGGATACAATTAGGCGTTCGATCCCCTAAATTGCCATTATACTGGCGTTTAATGGTATCTTGAACATCATATTGTTATATCAACATGGATTACTGTGAAAAGTACTAAGAACATAAAAGATGTGGCTGTTTATTAAAACATTGAGTAAGGTAATAAAAAGGTGAAAATACAAAATGGTGATTGTAGAGTTAACCAGAGATAGCATCACCATATCTAAAAAAATAAAAATGTCTTCTTTCCAAAAGCACTTAAAAGATTTGAGAGATCAGGAGTCATAAAGAAAAAAAAGGCTATAGAGCTTCTATTTTTTTCAAATCCCCAAGTTTGGGTGATCTCTTCTTCTTCCTCTGGCAACAAAACTTTTCATGTGTGGCTCAAATGAACAACAAAACCTCACTGTTGCTCTTCCATGGGCTAAATTGTGACATTTTTAGAGGTTTTGTTGGCTATTTAAGAGGCAGATGCAGCCACCTTCTTCCGTACGATCCTCTTCGCTTGAGCCTTTGGAGGCGGAGGATCTGAAACTGAGTCCTCTTGCTTCTTCCCAAGTAGCCCTGAGACAATTGCATTCTTTGAGATGAACCATCTTGAAGATGGTTTTGTTACTGTTTCATCTGAGGGTCGGTTGTATGCTTTTGCCAGCAGATCATCTGACTGAGCCAGCGGGTCTGCCTCTACACCTAGCCATACTTGTCTTGACCTCTCCCCTAACTGAGCATTCATAATCCTGTACCACATTCATCCATAATCATCATACAAATCCTTCTAATTCATGGGTGTAAATATAAGTCAACGTTCTTTGATCCCCAGATTAAAGGCTTCCTAATTCCCAAGACTGAGTTTTGCAAAACAAAATCCAAACTTCCAACGTGTGCCTCCATATTTATATATGTTATGTACATAGATGAGTGGGAGGAAGAGAGGAATACCTCAAGGCAGTGCTGAAGAAAAGTGTTACGCCTATGACATCAAAGTGGCTGCTTATTGATCTATCAAATCCACATAACAGTTGATATCTCAAGTTTGCATATATTCCAAGAAATGCGCCATAACCAAGAGCATTTGTGCTGATTGATGGGACTGTCACAGATACTCTGTCAGAACAAAAATACATTTAAGTCATAAGTCAACCATGAGCTGAAAAAAAAGACCCAAGTGACCTGAGAGATTTATAATCCTAGGAACAGAAGGTATGTGATGACCTGTTTTTTCTTCTTTCCGCCAGAAAGTTTGACAATGAACCCTGGTGAGTTCCTGTTGCAAGTCCAAGAATGGACAACTCTGCAGCCTTGTAGAAAAGAGAATGAAAGCTCTTTTGCAAGTCGAACTCTCTAAGAGGATAGCTCATTTCAAATATATTGTTTGGTAGCTTTTGTAGTGTATTTTGCAGGTCAAACCGGAATGTGTTTCCATAGGAACGACATGGAGCTAGCAACCAAACAGCAGCTGCATTGCATGCTGATACAGTAAGAACATTTATAAGTGCAAGATCCCATTCTTCTTTTATCCTGCAAAAAATAGAGAAAAAAAATTAGGACAAGAGACAAGAAGCTACACAACCTTCAAATGAGAGAAAGTTTAGGTACATGGAAAGGAACATACCTATTCTTACGATTCTTCACCTCCCACCAAACCGAGCATCCAACCGTGGCAGCTTGCTCCAAAAGAAGCTTATAGAGAAATGCAGGATCCGCCAACATCCTATACAAGACAGTCACATAGTCAAAGACTGCATATAGCATCACCAAAAAGAAACTTATAACTTTAGAGACAATGAAGTCCATAGGGACAGATGGATCTCAGAAGATACCCACAAAATTACCTGCCGACAAAGGCCCTAGACAACCCCTGAGGAAGAGCACGAGAGATCAATCTAGTTGTTGTAGGTCGAGCATTTATGGCAAGGAATTTCACCATCTGTGCTGAGCTGACCAAACCCTGCATACAAGTTTCCATAAGTTCAAAGATGTCAACATCCTCAAACCATAAACAGAAAGCTTAAAGGATATCTCACCATTTCATATGCTTGACGGAGACCGGCAGGTAAATCCATCATCGTTTTTTGCCATTCGTTCAATACAGCATCAACAAATTTCCTGTCAAAAAGCTGGAAAAAAACAAACAGCAATGACGATAAAATACATGAAAACTATATCAACAAAACACAAGCGTAAATATCTCTTACCTCTGCGAGGAACATCCTACGCCTAAAAAGTCCACCGTCATCTCCATCATCGTCATCATCAAATTCATCAAAGTAATCATCATCATCACCATCATCGTCACCTCCATCCCCACCACCGTTATTGATAATCTTTCCAATGTTTCCACCACCTCCTCCAGTTGCAATCTGTAATGAAACATGAAATAAGAAATCCACAAAGATATTCTTTTCTGATCGGTTGAAAATAGATTCACTGCAGAATCTATATCATCCCACAACTGCTATCTCCAAGGAAAATCTTCTTCCTAATGTTTTTGCATCCGCTGACTATCGTAACATATTTTTCAGCTACAAAATGCTTCATCTCATTGATGTTATCTATAACAATTTAAAATCCCCATGTAATTCACACGAAACAAATGATCAACAAATTCGGCTTATAATCAAGTAATGCCTAATCCAGAATAAAGTTGATTTTGCATAGAACAAAGAAGCAAGACCAAAATCTAGTAGTTCAAGGACAGTGCTAGAGACTCTGAAGAATTATGAACTCTCTGCCCTCCATGACTAACTTGATGAACCATCAAAAAAATCAGAACAGAGAGGATAAAACAAACTCATATAGCCTTTAGAGACAATTTTACCAAACTATTCCAAATTCTTGGATTCGGATTGTGAACAAGAAAACACAGACACTGAAAAATCTTGCAATTCACCAAATTATTGCCCAAGCAAAGTGAACCAGAAAGAAAAGAAAAGAGAGAGAGACCTCAGGAGTGGACTCAGATATCTTCTGGGTCATATCAAGCTTCCCTTTTTCCAAAGTTACAGCTCCAACAGAACCAAACTTCCCTTTCATCACAGGACACATCTGAGCACTCACAGAGAAAGAGCCAGAGGAAGATGGGCCTAGCTCAACGCTCGATGGCAGCTGTAAGCAACGCTCAAGACCTGAAACTGAATCTCCAACGGAATCGATAAGAAAAGATGAAGAAGCCCTAACGAAGCCACGACGGAGCTTACAAGGCAGAGTTGTGAGTGGACGAGGGATAGGTAAACATGGTTTGAGAGGAGATAAGGGTTTGGGAGCGACGACGCTCTGAAACACCATATGTGACATGGCTTTAGATGATAAACCCAATCTTTGATTCTGATAGTAAAGATTTAAGCTTTTTGATGATTTGCTGAAGAGAAAAAGGCCTGCTGCGCCTTTTTTCTTTTTGTTTCTCTCTTACGGCTGAGAGAGAAAGAAAGAGGAAGAGAAATGAGAAGGAGAAAGAGGATTTATCGCCAATCAGACGATTACAGAAACAACCCAATCTCGCTTCTTCTTTTCACTAACTCATCTATGATAATACTTCTGGATGATTCCGAAGGTCTCAAGTCGGGCGTTAAGGGCCAAAGACTACACATTTCACATTCTTTTGTACGAATACGTCCAATTCCAATGTCAAATGGAGAGTTTTAAAACGAAATCAAAACTAGTCTCCTAAAACTGTGGAAATCATAAAGCAACTTAGTATTAATCATAGTGAAAAAGTATTAACATTGTGAATTGGTTGAATTTGCATTGTTCTTAATATTCAAACGAATATAGATCTAGGGAAAAAATAATCAAAACAATTTCGATACTAATCAAATGTCGTTTAATCAGTTTACACGCTTCACAAGATACGTAACCTCATAGAGTTTTGTTTGATAATAATAATACAAACCATTTCATGCCCAGATAAATGAAAAAACAAAAAACAAAAATGACACATTACAAAATAGATCTAACTTAAACACGAACATAGTGTGACGATTATCATGAACGCATCGTCCTCTTCCTCTAGTCAATTTGGCCACAAAGCTTGATCTAAAAGATATACACTCTGCCACTGTCTTCATTTGGGGATCTTCTGTGCAAACTTTGGCTTAGCCATCCAAGAAATCAAACTCAATTGGTTTGCTTCTTATTGGAGGATGATTGGTTACTTGTCGCCTCTCCGCTGCTGCATTCTCTGTTGGTTTCACTGTTGTTGTAACAGTTTCAGGCGGTGGTAGTGGGGTTGTAACAGTTTCAGGCGGTGGTGCTGTTACAGTTTCAGGTGGTGGAGCTGCAAAAGTTTCAGGTGGTGGAGCTGCAACAGTTTCACGTGGTGGAGTTGTAACAGCTTCAGATGGCGTTGGAACAGTTTCAGGCGGCATTGTTGTTTGGCTATTGTCCTCTGTGGATACAGCTGTTTCTGTATTTGGAGTTGAAGACGGATCACTTTTTTTCTTCCCAAAAAGAAGTTTCCCCTTCTACGGGAGGTGGCTCAGACACTGTCTCTGTCACTGGTCCATCCACAGGTGCTTCTGACTCGGTAACGGCTGCAGCTTCAGGCGCTGATTCGGTCTGTGATGGCTCAGAAGATGGAGGAGCTTCAATAGCCAGTGGCTTAGTTGGTTCTTCAATAGCCAATGGTTTAGTTGGTTCTTGCTGTGAAGTCTTCTGAGTATGTAGAGGTTTTTTGGGAGCAGTAATGGAAGCAAAGATTGAAGACATTCCGGGAGGTAGAATCTCGATTGGAGGTTTTTTGGATGCATCTGATAAACTCGTGAGCTTTGGATCCTCGAGAGAAGCCAGAAACGCACTTGCAGCATCGGTTTTAGAAGATGGAGCTTGCTCAACTTCCTTCTGCAGCGTTTTATTCCAAGCTTGGACCAAGTTCTTTAGAGTTGGACGACCATGTGCCTGTGAATAATTAATTACAGTAGATGAAGTCAGAAACAATACAAGATTTATTTATAAACTGCAAGAAGAAAAAATGAAATCTTACATGGGCATGAAGCACAGCTTCTGCGAGCATCCCTGTGTCTTGCCATGCCTTCTCCATGAGCGCATTGTCTCCCAGAACTGCAGCAGAAAATGCTGATTCTCGCCCGAGGCCTATGGAGATTAGATTGTTTATCAGACCCTGCAACAAAGTTAAAATAGTCTTTCAATTAGGGACCGTGCAGATACAGAGTATAATATCAAAACCAAATATTTCGTCTGACAGTTAATTAGATAGATCCTATCTATTGAACAACACAACGGTCTTTAGAGTTCTGTAGGTATCCTAGTAAGAGAAACCAAATTAGAAATCAAATGAAAGAGAAATTGCAGACATACACTTAGGCGTGTCAATTCTCCATGGTTTGCCAGGCGTAATGCAAGGCCTCGCAACTCATGACCCTGTAAAGCACCTTTGACCGAACCTGCAGTAGCCAGTCTTTTGAGAGCTTCGCGAGCAATGTCGGCGTGCCCAGTGGCATCTGCAGCATCTATAAGGTCAAGAAACTCCTTTGCAAATTTCACTATTCCCTCTACAGCTTCAACAACATCTTCTTTCTTAGTAGCTGTCAAAGATAGAATGTCACTCAAATCGAGGCCTACACCATCTTGCCCAATATCCCTGCTATTACTCATTGTGAGAAGACAATGAAGAGCCCTCTTTAGATCATTGCTCTGCATTGCTAGATCAAACTCCAGCCTGAGAAAACATAAAGCTAAGTTTAAATATTCTTCCTTTTTTATATTGAATTGTGAACTCGAGGCAAAGTGAAAATAATCACTGATGGCATTTTGATGTGAGTTGACACTACAGAGACTAGAGAATACTGTGAATAGTAGAACCAAATTAAAGGAATAGCTGCAACAAACATTATATGATTTATTTACCTCTTAGATATTCCAGGCAGATGAAGAGCTTCTGTAGCGTATCCCATCCCTAGCATAAACTGTGCCAGATCGTCATGATGTTCTCTCCCAAGCCTACTTGCCCTGCGCAACAACAAAAACGTTGTATAAGCATTCCAGCTACTTCACTACTCACGTAAACACGAGATAATGAGAAACATATCCATACCATTTAACTGCACTGACAGCATCCCCATAAGCAGCAAGACAACGGCAACGGATACAGGGATGATTCAGTGATATGGCATGGGCACACATGTACCTACCAAGAAAATGGAGGTGTCAGACAAGAAGCTCTATCTTAGGTTTAATATTCATATAATCATTATAGTGACTAAAATGAAGATCATGGAAAGATATTGTATTCTAGATAACAGACACAGAAACATGGTAAAATCAGTGAATCCATATTTCTGTGCTAGTGGAAACCTTGGAATTCAAAAGGCCAGATGTGATCCTATTTAGTGCATACTAAGAATGAAAAGGAAAATTCATAACCTAATTGAATACAGTCTGCATCGAATAAGGAATGTTTTAACAAGAGTCAGTCTTGTCTAAATGTAAGAACAGGAGACTCTTATTACCTGTCAATGAGCCAAAGAACTCCATCCCGTACACCAGCAACAACAAGAGGCCCCACTGGTCGTTTTTGCTCCACTGGGAAACGAGTAACAGCTACTGAGACTCCCCCACCACCTACAGCTACCTCATTGATCCTTCTTTCATCCATAATGTCATCACCATCACCTCTAGATTGTCTTGGCAATGATAAGAATGGCGGAACAGATGGAGCATTTTGGAAAGAAGCTAAACGCACCACCTACAATAAAAAAGTAACACATGAGGAAGACTCTTGCTAGTTTGACATAGATGTCTACACATATGCAACACAAGCTTAGACCTGGAAAATTACGCTTCAAAATTGTTACATATATGACATATCTCATGTAAAAGCAAGAAATGCCCACCTGTAGCATGGGGGCCCTCAAAGATATCCTTTCTTGCTTTGCAGCCTGGGAACCTTCTACTGTGATTAAGGCTAACTCTCCATGCTCTGCAACTGCTCTAGCCTGCGCCTCCTTAAGCTTCATTTCTTCTTTCATCTTCCTAGTCTCTATGTCAATTTCAGAAACTCCCGCGTCCACAAAAACACATCTGGAAATCCAGGCAGGAAGAAAGTATTAGCATTCCTCCCCAGATATTTTGTTTTAGAAAGTAACAGATCAAGTTCGACATGCCCTTAACAAAGTCAGAATCAGAGGAATTCTTTTCAAAAGTTATAATCTCTGGGAAGTTGGATTATGCATCATCTAGATAATTAATAACTGTTGATACACATGCGCCGCAAAACAGTTCTTAAATTTAATTTCTAGTTTGTTTCATCCACAAATGGAAGCAGCCTTCAAGGTAACTGACACAAAACAGAAGTTTTCTTGTATGATATATAGAGCATTAATCTTACTCAATCGTGGTAGGAGTAGACACAAACAGCTGCCTGCGATGCCAAACAGCTCCAGTAGCATGTGAAATGGCAACATCACCAAGATATCTATACTGAGGGCGCAAGGACGATATGACCATGTATTGTTGATAAGCAAAAGCACAATACTCAACTGTTTGGTCCCATGCCGTCCATTCTGGCTGAGGTAGCATACCACCTACTGGCTCAAAGTTCTCCCAACTACACATTAAAAGTTCCATTAAGATTAATATGGAACTGAACACTTTCACCTGACACAAGGCCACAAAACTAAAAGTAGAGCTAACCAAAAAATGTTACTATGGCATCAGTACAAATTCCAGATGAACAATGCGTCTTATGCCATCAAACATAAGTAACTATTTTACCAGACATCTCAGAGGAGGAAAAGAGATTCTTATTAGGTGCATAGCTGACTAAAGAAAACAACATGTGATTAAGTAACAAAGAGTACTGATACGAGACTATGGTTAGTTTGATTAGGGTATGGTTAGGACATTTTAATTAATTAGTTTTGGTGTTTTAATTTATGAATTTGGTTTTTATATTTTACTTTCTACGTTCAAATGTTTTCTTTTTTACATTAGGGTTATGATTAAGTTGTGTGAAAGCCTATATAAGGCTCTCTATTGATTATTAAGAAAGTAACTTCCAACAATTAATCTAATTCTCTTAGAGAGACTTGGGTTAAAAGTGACGTTTTGCCTAAATCCTTTTGGCTCATATCAAGTACTTGCAGAAATGAGCCTTGCATTAAAAATAAAAAGGAGAACCCTAATCACCTGTAGAGCTGGTAGTTTAGGGGTGCAGAGTCAGTAGACTTCTGCGAAGAAAACCCATCATCATAGCTAGAAAACGAAGAAACATTGCTGTTTCCAAATCCTGAAAGTGGCATCGACTGAATGGTTGAAATAGCTGTTGCAGCAACAGGACTAATCCCTCGGGGTGGGCGATAGCCCATACCAAGTAGAGCACCACCCTTCCGACCCATGACCTGCCAGGAGATTTGAAGCATAAGATTGTTGCTTAACCTAGAGGTGAAGCATTGACACACTGCTCTTTAGTAATTACTCCAAACTAACAAAAATATACCACCACTTGAAGAAAAAAAGAATTCTCAATGCGTAAGATTCTCATGTTCAGCAACCTTATCCTTTTGGTCAAACGTCAACTGATAAACTATTGGATTCCCAGTTTGATTTTTTCAATGTAATTTTCAGTATTTTCAATGCAAACCAATGCACAATAATTCTTAGGAGCACGTTTAGATTAATTATTCAACGGAACCACTTCAATGGACCTGCTCTAAAATAAATGAAGAAGATCTCAGATAAATGAAAAAAATGATGAATTGGATTTAGAAGATGGCTATAGCGTAGGAAACAAAGCCCCAGCTGAGACAAAAAAACATCAAAAGAGGTTACGGAATGCAATAACTCAAGTAAAAGACACATACCGGTTCAGTGCGACCTCCTACAGATCTCATGAGTATGTTTGAGGTGCCATCATCCAGGAGAATACGAACTTGGACACTAGCCGATGAAGCTGCACTAGCAGCAGCAGCAGCTTGAGCTGCGGCTGCAGCGGCTTCTTTCGCCTTTCTTGATGAACTGCCTTTTGGGATTATAGGCATCCTTTGAGGTAACACTGATTCTAGTATCGCAAATCTATCTCGACATGTATCCCAAGCCAAAAGTCTTGCACTTCCAGAATCAACAATGGTCCAGTCACTAACCTTGTAGATAGAGAAGTACAGAACATCAGGCCATACAACTGCCACATACCTACAACCAGAGAATAAAGTTAGTTGGCTAAAAAATTACAACACTCAAGCAAATTGCCTACATGAAAGAACGTTTTAAATTAAATGGCTGATACTTGGAAGCCATTTTCTCTTCCATGTCTACTGTATCACCGAGTACGTGAAATCCCATGGAGAGACAAAACAAACAAGCATGAAGAAAAATCATCTATGATATTTAAAAGTACAATATAGACAATCGTATATCCGGTAAAGGCAGAGAGACTTAATAAGAAATTCTTCACACAGCAGGTAAGATAGTGATTCACAAGTAGCATGAAAACAGAAATACAATTTGAAGGAAGAAACACCATTATCATGCTCAGAATATTTAGTATCGTTTATCTCAAGATAAAAATTGACGACTGAAAAACAGAACTGGATACTTACTTCCCTGAACTGCTTACAGAAAGAATTGAGTATGAATCATGTGGAACAGGTGCTACAATCTGCTTTTTGGTCTGCTTAATAGTCAACTGTTCACCTGGGTCTCCCTTAGACAACCCTGATTCGGACAATGCACTATTATTTCCAAGTGATGGGTTGGCTGTGTTAGATAGTTGAAAGTTCAAAAGCTTTAATTCTCTTCCAAGGATATATACAGCTGAATTCTCCCGACTTCCAGCCAGTGCTGGTAGAGGAGCTGCAGATGGGATAGCACGAGGATCAAATTCACTAACTATGATACCAACATTGGTACCAGTTGCGACGAGATGAGGCTGTAGAGGATGTGCAACCATGCAATAGACCTGAGAATATGAAAATAGTAAGTAACTAATGTGGGGTACTATCACTGCATGGAAGCCCCCAAAGCGAAGGAAGTACAGAAGCAATGCTATTATAATAAAACAATGAAGGAACTTGCAATCTTTTAAAATCAACTGGCAGTTGCAAGAATAAACCCAGAATATCATCCACACTTTTAAAATCAAACTTTCCTTTCAGTACATGCTTTCTCGATAATCATCTGACATATAAAGATTACTTATTTTCTCCACTGTAATCTTTTTGATACATTCAGTGTTCAAAACAGCTATCGATCTAAAGTCTGCTTTTTTAGATGGTTAGGATTAACTATACATGGAACTGTTCTTCAAGAAGTAACAAATTATCAAAAATTGCTATCTATTCTTTTTCGTTTTCCTAGTCTAGTTGAGTTGGAATATCTTTGCATTGCCAAGTGCAGTTCTATACAGATAACCAACTTCATTATGTTAACCATACTAGATCCGTATTTGTGCGACAAGAAGAGAAACTAATGTTTTATGGGGCACATTGAACGAAGATGCAACTCTTTGAAGAGTAAGAGAGTGATTTTCATGCTCAGGCTTGTGGATGAATTATTGACAAAGTAACAGACAAAAAAAACTAATTACTAACGTAGTATACAATTACCAGGCAGAAAAAAACGACATGGTACATGGTAGTTTCCAAGGATTTCCTCAATAATGAAAAATTAACAACCACTTGTGCTGCTTTTGCTATTTTCAAACTCAAAATAAGTAAGAAGCAAGAGTTAATTACCCTAAGTTTTCTGTGAGTTGCAAGTACTTGAGGCGGAACCAAGGAAGAAAGTTCACATAATGGCCTTGTCAGGGCCGAATAAGTTGGATGCTCAATAGACCTACGAAAAGTCAAACAATTAGACTCTCATCTAATATACATAAATGTTTACCACAGACACTACCAAATGCTTAACCAACGATACCATATGTGTGAATCTTTAACGCAAGTCAAGATATCGAGGTTTGGTGCTCGAGGGTGACACCAAGATGCAACACTGTGGCAAGCTAGCTTCGGGACAGGTTTAATTCTACGCAGCTCCTGTAGAAAAAAGTAGATATGCATGATGAGAAAAGAGATCGGTAAAATATGCAAAATCCATACACGAGATACAACATTACCTTAAACGTCATTGTGTCCCATATGGCCAATGTCTTGTCAGCACCAATTGTAATCAATTGTGGAGCACTGCCACTTACCCTTGACAGCTCAACAGCCACCACCCCACCATCATGTGCCTAATACAATTAAAAAAAACATCAGAAGAGCGTGAGCAAAAGCTTTTACAAATCCATATCTGGACGGGAAAAACAGTATAACAAAGAATTGGAAATTATAGACTCAATTAAGCAAACATAAACCAAAACAAAACGACAAGAGCATGTCATACTCCCCTAATTATTACTCCTATGAATCACCAACGGATGAAAGAATCTATCTAAATGCTAAATATCCAACATTCAGAAACAGACATAGAGCAACTCAGAAGGTTCACTGAAACAAAGAACAATGGTGCCTTATCTTCAGCTGTAACCATATGTAGCCAATCTTGCTAGGCCAAGGACTTAAATAGCCACAATAATATCCTCTCTTCAACTTTGCATGGAAGAGTAGGTATGAAAAAAATACCTTTAAGCTAAGCTTGGGCACAAGTTCCCTTGAGTCAGTACCATGATCCGCACTCCACAGTACAAGTAAGCCATCACTGCCACCTGAAACAAGAAGTGCCTGCAATTGCAATTAGATAGAGATTGGCTGGTATCATGTATTGCACCAATAACAGAGAGAGAATACTTGATAAACATTCGTTAGAAAACGTAAAATTATAATAAAAGGGAAAAGAAGGCCGGTACTATAAGAAATTTGCTAACAACATAACCTAATCATGGCAAAGAATGACTGTAGAAAACAAGCAATTCGGAAAAGAGATGCCAATGTTTTAATTCCCTCTGCTCCCAGTGCTAGGCTATGCATGAAAGGTAACCCAAACATATTATGAAGAAAAATAAACTTCTATTAGTAGCTTAAGATCTAAGAAACTAAGGCTCGATTTTTGAAACGTACAGCAGGCATCCATAGAGTAAGGCCTGTTTTGTGGTCTGGACTCCCCCACTTATTAGAATGTGAGAATTTGACATTACAAACAAGAAAAAAATGTATGTAAGAAACTTCCAAGACGATATGCCTTATCCCGTTTTCTTTTAACATCAGTCAACATTTGCAGGTCCTTGCATATGTTTTTCTAAATTACCTTATACTTCTATCTGTCAGATGGTATTAAGTAAATAACTCGAAACAAATTCAGAGGAATAAAGAAGGGGAATCTGAGAGAATATGTAGTTACTTCGCCAGATGATGCCATGAAATTCATCAAGCAATAAATTGATCCTTTATGGCCACCTGTATATCTACGTGCAAGCTGCAAGGAAGTAAACATTAAAGGAAATTAAAACAGATCAGTATCAAGAGCTCTCACCCTAAACCCAGCAGAGAAATAAAACAAACATTCAATTTTTGTAAAAAACAAACCTTCCATGTTATCATTGATAAAACCCTAATGACCCCATCAGTTGAACCAAATGCAACTAAAGGGCCATCACCACCAGATGATCTGGAAAGAAACTCCATGCTGCAAAGAAAGGAAAAAGTTTAACAACTTTACAGAGCAGAAGAAATCGAAAAAGTAGAAAGAAACAAACATTGAAAGCACACACACAGAAGCTTATGCATAGTTTACATTCGACTCAAAGATTTCCAGCACAGTAACTAATGGAGGTCTTTCCAGGATTCAAGCGACTCACAGTCTACAGTAATGGAGCATCTTTCCCGGGGGTCAAGCTAACTCATGTTTTAAAATTAGAGGAAAAAATTACCAGAGAAGTGACTTGTTGTCAAGCTCTTGCTTTGGCACATCTCGACCACGCATTGTAACCAAGTCCAAGAAAATAGCTTTATTCTCACAACAGATAACCAGAAAATGGCGGCCTTTAGTCGATGGAGCAGGAGAAGTGAAAGCAGATGTGAGATGATTAACAGCTGATGGAGATTCAGCAGCTGCAGAACGATTACGCCACAGTTGCCAATAACGCACATCATCGTCATAAAACTTCACCTGCTTGACACTTGTAGGTGGAAGGATAAGCGGATAAGTCATTTTTCTCATATTGAAAGTGGCGAATGAATGAATTAGCAGCGGGAAAGATCTATTACCTTCCTCCTCGAATAGATTCAGTGGTCTTGGCTTTATAATCTGAGCAAAACATGAATATCAGTCAGTACAGAAAGTTTTCAGATAAAATTGAATGAACAAGTTGATCATGGCTCACCGGATTCTCCTTCGGCGAGTTTCTCTAACTTGGCACCAACTAAACGGCGCTCATCAACTCCGCCTGCTTTCAATTCGTAAATTACCTGGAAAAATAGTCATAAACGTTAAAGATCCTCGGCTCGGGATCAGAAGCGAAACCAAATCTCGATAAGAGCAGACCTGACGATGCTCCCAGTTCCAGACGGAGACGTGATCCGAATCATCGGCTGTAACAAGCCATGGATGCGTGGGATGTACCTGAATCTTCACAATCTTACCATTGGTCTGCCGAAATGCTCTCGCGCGCAACATTTCGATCTCTCTCTCTCTCTCACACAGTCCTACAAGATCAATGAAAATCTGAGCACAATTGCATCCGCACAGACGATTCGGATTTACGAGAACTACTAAAGAGATTCTCCAGTTCCACACTCGAAATTCCAGAAAAAAAACAAGCAGAGAGCTAAAACCAGATCCAGATCAATTAGATCCACCGCGGTTATCAACGAAAAGTCCCGATCCACCCCGACTATAATCGCCGACCAACAGCTCCGGTAGTGTCCTCGGACGTGAAACGCGTAAAGCGGGAACTACGAAGGCCAATCTGATTAACGAAAGGCCCAATAACATTTTAGCCCTTTCCTTTGTCGCAAATATATTCCATTTACGGGAAATAATTGTGGATCTGTAAATATATAAAACTTTTATAATTGTCGCAAATATATAAAAAATTTAAAAATTAGCTGCCAAAATAAAAATAAAAATATGATTATCAAGGGTTTAGTGCTTCTAGTAGATTAACTAGATTTGATTATTGTAATTGATAGATCATCATTATGATATAGATCATCAATATATGTATTTGATTTTCAAATTTTTTTTTTGTACTCTTAAGTGTTTCTATTAATATTTGTCCAATCGATGGTGGTTTAGCGGTAAGGAATCTATGTAATTTGGGATCCAAATGATTAAAAGCTTCAATGCATGAAACCATATTTTTTCTTATAAAAATATATTATCGCCAAAAGTACATATATCTGTCCACTGATTCTAAAACTACAGTTTCTAAAAAGCCCTCATAGGTACACTGCCTAAGAAAAGTAAAGAATTACTGAACTCTGTATTGTATTCTATGCACACAAGTCTCCGGTTAAGCAACTTCCGGTTTAACTGACATTACTTCGACTTAGAACAAATCGACTGTGCCAGCTCCGACTTTTCCCAGTTTTAATAGTCGATAACAACACATTCAACAAGTCTTCTGCTTCTTCCTCACATGGAAGCTCCAAGTTGGTCTGCAGAAGCGGCTGAGCTGAAGGATTGTTCCATCGTTTTTTGGTCGGGCTGCTCTTCTTTTGCTGGTCCTGTCTCCAGTTCCATATACCATCTGAATTGCTTCCTATGATGCGGACTACTCCGCCGCTGCAATCTGTATGTATTACACTCTCCAAACCGATTTCTCTTTCGATATTCCATACTAAATCTATTGGAACTCCGACAAATCCAGGTTTTCTGAAATCTACCAAGCTGGGGCTGCTAAGAACCAATACCAGTCTCCCTGTGATTACAACGAAAGATCCTTCTTGCTTGAGGGCTTTGCATCTCACTAGCGTCTCATCTTTGAACTTCAAGGAATCTCCAACCTCCGTAAGTACTGCTGTCCCGACTGCTTCTTCCCATGAGTAAGGCCTGAGAGGTTGTTCTCTACTTAGAGGCCTGGGAAGGCGAAGCCTATGCCGTTGGGATCTTGTGTTATGAAGCCTGCTTCGGTTTCTGATACTCTGTGCGGTTTTTCCAGTAACCTCAAGGATACTAGCCGTTGGTCTGGCCACAAGTCCAGTAATCCCCAAAGCCACTCCTGAAACATATAGAGTGAGCCATCCATTTAACATGCATTAAAAATTACTAAGCCAGACACAAGTTAGTACACGAACGAACATCAGATGGCTTGAATATCTATAAATGAAGAGCGATAGATCTCGATTAATTACCTGAGATGACACCTGGAAGACCATGTTTCTCAGCACCTCTTATTGGTGATTGAAGGAGACCAGTGAGTCCCTGTGATGAACATCGTGATGGACTAGTTTTAAGCAAACTATAAACCAACAATGATGGCAGAAATTTTCATCCCATCTATAATCAACCAAATGAAATTGCAAGAAACAGGGCAATGTTCACTGTTCAGCTGTTGTTTTCCCAGGGCATCACAAGCATACTTAATTCTTTATGCAAGTTCAAAGGGTAATGGAGTTGATGACTAATCAGAAAATGTTAACAGACATGGTGAAATATCAGAATATAAAGAGACACATCCAAAGACAGTGCACATAATATACCTCAAACACTTCACCTATAACTCCTTTACTACGAGATCCTTCGCCCAATTGTTGCTTTTCCATCCTTGCAACATCATGGTCATTGAATGTAAATGCAACAATACCCTGCAACAGGTTGAAAACTCTAAATATTTCTTGAAGGTGGCGTCTGCACCATAGGTTTTTAAGCAAACAGATGCGTAGTACCTTGTGTGCAGCTTTACTGAATTGAGTGGCAGCATCACTTAAAGCATAAAGAGTGCTACTCAAGAGACTCGTGGTTCCATGAGCCATTCCTTGAATAATTCCTGCTGGGCTCTGTTCAAGTAATTTAGTTTAGCATATAAGTAACAAGTAACAAAACCAGACACATAAAGGAAAAATATTAAGAAACAAGAAAAGATTTTAGTCATATCACCTTTGAGACACTCCTGCTGGGAGCTGATAGGAAATCTTTGACTCCAAGTGCAACATTCCTCACAAATCCCATGGGATTTCCAATAACTCCCGCAGAGCCGAACACCTGTGTGTTAAAAATCAAGAGAAAACAGATATAGATGACTGCAGAAGTACGTCCACCAGGTAAAATGGAATTTAGTAGAGTAGGACGATGCTCTAGTTAATAGTATGACTGCAATAGAAAATGAAAACAGCAAGTGATAAATGGAATTTCCCCCTTCTTACCTTGTAAATCTCATGAAGAATTTGGCGGGTATAGTGCCCAACAAGGATCTCCTGAAATGATTCCCAACTAGTTATGTGATGAGCAATTGTCAATTGCTTGAGATGTATTCGAGCACCCTCGACGTCAGCAAGAGCCATAAGACCTCTCTGGGATCAGATCATTATGATTCAGTTAAACGTATTAAATACGACATCATTTAATTCAGAATTAGCAGGGCATTGTTAGATGCAATAATGAATCAACATCATTCCTTGCAACCAGGTCCAAGGACAGAAGCGATTAAAAGTAATGATGAGATTCAGGATCAAAACTCTCTTTATTTCTCAAGAAACGAAGAACACAAAGAATAGTCCTTGAGTATCAAGAGCCAAAGCAAAACCAGGTACTGTGTAGGGTTTGTTTTGGAGTCCCTAATCTCTCCCAACTAAACCAATGGTCAAAGAACACTAATCATTTATGCACCAAAAAATATGAATATTGATAAGGTCTCCTTACCCCTCTATGAATAGTCTATCAGGTTATCCCAGGGTTGAAAAAAAGAGAATATGGCAAAAAAATGTCAAAAATGGGTATTTGAGTTATATATGCTGAGAAAGGGAAGGACTACTCGAAACCTAACGTCACAAATCATTTTTGCACAAATCATTTACGCATTGAATTTAAGAACCTATCAAATTATATGCAATATATCTAAGGAATGTTGCAAGAAAGTGAGGGCACATACATGGATAAGGGACTCCCCCGAAGTAAGAATGCCATTCCTAAGCATCCATGGAGCACTGCAGAAGCTGTCAATAGTGTGACACACAAAAGACCCATGTGAATCTACATGTAGATAGGATACCAAAAGTATATTTATCCTGAAAAAACAAATTCTAGCTCACCTTAATGTAAACTGAATAGGGGCCAAGTCGAATGTTTCAATATAAATCTTCCTGTGTCTTCGAGCCAACAAGTGAATATGCTGCCAAGGAGCTCCTATCGGAACCACTATAGGTAGAGAGACAATGCTTCTCTGGGTTTTGTTGAATACAGGAATGTTTCTTGCATGTGGTGAAGCATCTTCGAAACTTATATCCTTCGAACCAGTGTCATAAATCAGAGGATGTAGTGCTGGATCGGAGAGAGGTAGGAGTCTAGCTTGAGAATTAGGAAGCACTGCTTTTACAAACTCCAACAAAGATAATAGTGTTTGTAGCTCGAGCTCAAGTCCAAATTCACCAATCCTGCATTTGTTTAGAGAGAAACTGAGAATTGGAAACAAAATGTATATAAACAATCCAATGAACTGGGTGGACACTAAGGAGAATTTTACCAGTAATAATACCTGATATTTATGTACTCAAAAGAAACTAGTGAAACATCTTTCTTCCGCCACTTTGCTAGGCCAATGTAGAATACTGCATCACGGGTATTACTTCTGACTTGCTGAACAGTTTCACTTATAAATATTGCTTTGTTATCCGTAATGCTCCAATCAGGAGGAATGCCTCTGTGGTCATGATTGAATGACAATATGACAGGATACGAAGAATTGTGAAGTGGGTTGTCTATTTGTAATGAAGAGATCTGAAAGGAAAGCTTCTGCTGGTCTACACTCTGATTTAGATCTAATACAACATTTGACGCACAAACATAAACCAATTCCTGTGAGGAAGACGATTTATGGAGTGTTATAAGAATCCTCAGATGTACTATAGACATGCTTAATATTTTAAGGGGATGGTAACCTGTGGATGAGAATTAACCAAAGATATACCAATGCTTGGCAGGACAAACAAGAACTTTTCTGTGTAACGGATGATGTTATCAGTTTGAAGCTTTTGCTTTCCCTTCTCATGGAATTTTGAGTCCAACGTTTCCTTTATATTTTTCATCGTGTGATAACCTGAATCTACAACACTGAAAACCTGGAATGGGGAAAGACAAAAACGAGCAAGTTGAATCAACAACGTAAAGAAAAGTAGTTGTGTACTCAGGAAATTAGATAAGTAAAAGACATTGGTAGCAGAAAAATTATACCTTTGTAGCTCCTTCAGCACAGATAGATAACAACAGTGTTCTTTCAGGTTTCTGAAGCAGGTCAATTTAAACAATTAATTAGACAATAATACCTAGGACTCGCTGATAGAAGGGCTACAGAAACTGAAACAAGGATAAATCTTGCCCTCTAAGCGCATCTTTGCATTTATTGTGTGGAGCTCAAAAGGGAGAATTAAAAGAAGGGAGAAGTGAACGAAATTCGTTGGTCTATACTTTTATTTTCATGCCATTAGCTGGAATCTGTTTATTTTCTAATTCAATATTGGTGTAACTTTCAGTGCCATCACTCGTTTATTTGCCTAATCCAATTTTACAAGGTCTCGCAACAGAATATATTTTACTAAGCTAGGAAGATGATCCAGAGTAGAATGCAACTGGATATTATAAACTTAATCCATTCCCCCTCATCACTATAGCAGGCCTCGAAACTCTATGCTGGTCGAGTCCAAACTTAATTTGCAAAAGAAATTTTGCAGACACTCTACCTAAGGCTAAAAGTGTTAAAGATCTGACTCACTTAAGTTTCATGTGGATATTTTTCCCAATTATGACTAATGAGAGATAGGCTAATAGTATTCATAACCAATGCTCAAGAAATCATGCTGCTGATGTTTTTAATGCAAGGAACAGAAACTAATGTGCCCTCAAAAGGAATTCAAAAGCCATGATAACCACAACTATACATAACGATGTTGTTTGTGATATATACCTCAGAGGTGGAGCGCAAGTGCACTGGAATAGGTTGTTTTGTTATCTCAAATGCATAAGAGCCTATAACACGATCTCCGGGCACCTAAATTCCTCAATAAGAAATAAAACGTAAGTAAAGGAAAAAAAGAGAACAGCAGCAAAGAGAAACGTCATCACCATACCTCGATGGTCAAACGATGTGGATAACAGGGTTCATCCCAAGCATAAGGGCAAGACGTGTAAGGGTGAACTATGGTATCAAATGTTTCACATTTTTGTTGATAAACCCTCAGTCTCTACCACCCACAGAAAAAAAAAAATATTCAGTTCAAAATTAATATGATATCATTGATCGGTGATTCAAAAAGTAAGTTTTCCAGTAAGATATTGATTTTCTTTAAGGGATGCCATGGTGCCCCTTCGCTGGCTGCAGAGTTCAATATCTTTCATGTTCTATAGTGTACATATTTTCACCAACAACTACACTAAGGTCCCAAAATTACATGCTGCAGTAAAGACACAACTAACATAGCTCACATGATGGATGTCATAGGAAAATCAAGTACCATTTTATGTGAGATAGCTATTGATTACTCAATATGATGTTCTAAATGCTTGAAATGTCAAGAAAATGCTATTTAAATTGTAGAGTCAAAAGATACGTGAATTGAAGGGAAGTATAACTAAACCTCTTTAGTTGGATTTACAGAACCATCAATTATAAATTACTGACCTCATTCGAGAAATTATCAATCCTGTAAGGCATATAGTCCATGTCATCATCTGATAATAGAATAAAGTTTGTCCCAACATTTCCATGGACACCCCTACAATCCTTTCATCTCCACTTGACATATTGGCATTCTGAACTTCCACTCGCACCATGTTGAAAGCTTTATTAACGTAGTTCCAAATCTTCAGTTGAGTATCACCTAAATGATCTGGCAAGAAGCTGCCTGACCATTGCCATCCAGGCTCATTTAAACGGATTGAAACTAGTAACTCCCTGTTTAAATAGAAGAGTGAGTACCAAGGTAAAAATCTTTTAACTGTACCTTCTCAGTACCAAGGTAGGATACAAGTAGCAACAGTGGTAGTTTCCAAATGAGAGATGAGAAACTGAATCATTTGACAGAATCAATCGCAAGAACAAAGAGGGGAAAAAGTTTCATTTCAAGGAAGTAGGCACAGAAACAAAACAGAGAACTGTAAATATAATAGCAAGAAATCAACAAAAATTTCAGAGTAAACAGCTACATCAATAAGAAGCAGAATCTGAGAACTACTTCTAATGTTTTTTACGAGATGACAATGGAAAATGGAATGGGGGTGATCAAAAAAAAAAAAACACTCCTTAATACCAGGAATGTGTTCAATATAAGACTTAAGTAAGTAAAGAACGAACCTAGTAGTGTCTGCCCATTGAAGCTGAGAATGCTGTCCAACAGCCAAATGAGAAACTAAATTGGTTCCCTTCTGCTTGTAACATAGGTTCAGGCTGCATGAATTACATATGATATATCTGCAACATGGGAATTTGTTTAGTGGATACACGGGAAAATGATACAGAGAAAATAGAACATTTGGTGAAACTATCTATCACCTAGGTTGGAAAGTAATTGCTTGCGTTCTCCCTGCTAGAGCACCACCAAGAATAGAACAAGTAACAGATAACAAAGATGATTCACCCAGCGACGGTTGCGGGACAACTACATTTGTTGAACCACTGGATGGAACAAGAGGAAATGGAGCAGACGACAGAGAGTATGGGCTACTTGAACTATCTGACCCTGGCAGGTCCCTTTTCACTCGGATCATGCTGTCACTGGCCCTGGAAATAGGGAAAGGTGAATATATGCACCCCTTTACTTTGCCAGACTCATTACCTTGGAAGCAAACCTCCCTTAAACTTTTTGAAGAAAGACTCCTCTTGCGAGAAGTTGCTGAGTCTTTTGGATATGCTGAAAAAGGGACTTGCCGAGTTGTTGGGGTCACATGCTTCTCCACAAATCTCTCAGTACTGGAAGCAGTGTTGCTGCACTCCGATGAGGAAGGACTAGAAGGACAATCTGCAATTGGAACTTTATCTAGCAAATCTTTCTCAGAGGTCAAAATGCCAAGACCAACTTTTTGACTTTGAACAAAATGCTGCTCAACCAGGCTGTAGCAGGATGGAAGTACGCTGTTAATCCCCTTAGCTTCATTGGTGCAGTCCGAAACAATCAGAGGAGTTCCAGTGCAGTTATAGAATAGAAATGGGACAAAGATTAATACTTCCCGAGCCCCACATGTTACATCCATTGTTTTCTCACAAGATACATAAACAGAACCTATAAGATAAACAATATCAAAAATGTCTCAAAATGAATAGCCAATTTATAAACATAAAATGATAAACCTTACCACCACCGAGATATGAATCAAAGGAAACAGTTTCAATCTGAGAGAACTTCCCTCCACTGAACTTAGCCACTGTGCTAAAAGTTTCTGAGCGTGGAAACTTTAAAGATGATCTAGAGCCATTTAATTTGAACTCAAGGACCAGGTCATGTGAAGGATCAATATGATGGAACGGATTCTCCCCCTAAAAAGATACATTTTCTTGTCACATAAATAATACCATATGAACCATATAAAAACATGATTCAACTCTATCTTTCAAAAGGAAATTGTACGGAAATATCTGTCAGACCTCAGAAAGGGATGCCGCCTGAGTGATGCCACCACTTTCAATAGAAATTGATATTGGTTCTGGAAGACAGTTGCTCACGACAAATGGAGTACTTAGAGTCACTTGATGAATGAATTGCTCTCTTGATTGGTGAAGATTGTTCAACTGCCGACCAAAATTTCCATCTGGCAAATCATTATAATAAAACGATGCTGGCAAGCTAGTGTTCTGAACAGATATGCAACACCGAAATGGTTCATGGCTAGGGTGACATGGATAACAAGCAAAAGATCGGCGAAATCCTATCCTACTATCTTGAGAAAGAACTTTGGAGATACTATGAGCTTCACTCCACAAATAAGAATCTCCGAGAGGACGCCACCGTAGCCGGCCAGATTTAGCCAAGTGTAGAGGCAGTGGAAATTCTTGACCAGGAAAAATAGGATCTAGGATCTGAAATAGAATGACATAAGAAGAAAAAATGATGGTGTTAAGATCAACCATTTAAGGAAACTAAAAGAAGAGAAAAGAAACAAAACTTATTTTTCTTAACAGGTATAGAAACAGAGATAGCTCTCCTAGAAAGACTAAGTCTCCAACAAGGATCTTACACCCTTGTTGACATGTCTAACAACAGTGCCGTCTAAGGAAATCCCAATCCAATTCTCCTATGCCCTTTTTCTTCCCTATGCCTATTAATTTAGAGAAAAGCTTCTAATGCAAGAAAAAATGAGATAAATCTAAAACCCTCTGTTAAAACAAAAGTCAAAAACATATGACTTTAGCTATCTAAAATTGAGATAATGCAAGAACGAAAAAATAAATATACTGATATATACATGATCCCATATCGTCAACACAAAAAAAAAGAGTCTGGTACAGATAGAACAAACTGGCACATTAGAATTTAATAACCTTTGGGGAGACACCAAATGGAATATCAAAGCGAAGTTCCAAAGGCATGGATGTGGAGTTCAAAATAATTACCTGAAAAAGAGAAAGATCATACGCAGACTCAATATTTATAAGAAATACAAAGCATATAGACTGTAATGAAGTATACGTACTGTGGAGTATACTCGTATCAACTTGCTCTGCTGCTGCAATGAAACCTCATACACAACCGGAACAACAAAGCTGCTCCCAGAATCAGATTTTCTTGCTTTCTCAACATTGTTACTGGAGTTTGATTTAGAAAAATCAACCTCAAAATAGGAAAGGCCAATTCGATCCATTGAATGAGGAGGAGAAGCAAAAGATGTTCCATCAAGTTGGACCTTCATATAATGATGTGTGGCATCACCAGATCCGCTGCTGAAACAACCAAAATGACTTCGACGTCTACCAGGAATAAGTAGTGGGTCACTATTATTAAGATATATGGGAATAGAGGAACCGGGTTGCACAAAGTTCTGAGCCACTGGGGCTGACATATGGAGCACATCTGAATCATGTCCTTGGAAAACTTGGTACCCCAAAGGAAGAGAAGTTAAATTTTGAAGTACATATGGAGAATATCGTTCTGCATTGGTACTGCTAGTGCAGTAAAATGGCAATCCCTTATTGTCAGGAGCAGCATCTGTTTCCATCAGTTCCAAAGAGTTTGACATCTCAATTATCCTGAAAATGCACTTCAACAGGGAAAGGACAAAATGAACATAAATGGAACTGGAGGGTACAGATAACGAGCCCACAAAGACCCTTGGGTAGAACTCACTAAAAAAGGTAGCTTAAGGGTTTTTGTGCCCTGAAATTATAAAGTTTTGATTTGTTTCCCTCCTATTCGATGTGGGATTCTTTGAATACCCAGTCTTATCACAAATATAAGTAGACAAAAATAGTTAGAAGCTACTCATCCTGTCTAAAAACTAGCAAGAAATTTGATTACAGGATTTAGCACCAAAACCACATCCAGAACTGAGGGGTAATAAACCAAACTGAGTGAAACTAACCAGTCCCTGCCAATATTAATTACTACAGAAAATTTTATCAGGGAAGAAATTATATCTTATGTTACCTCAAAAAGAGATTCTGTTAAGTTCACATTGAGCTGATTTGATGATGCAACAATTACTTCAGTAAGCCCGGCATTGTTGAGCAAAGCATTTGCCTCAAGTTTCCGGGATAATTTGATATCAAAACTCCAGGGCTCAATAAAAGGCTCCCACAAGACCTTCAAGATAGATCCCCGGGTGGTTATCAGCATAGTAGCATACTACCAAAATGAAAATAAAAATGACAGCAGGATTTTATTTCTACCTCATACCTTGTGCATATTATTATAATTCACTTCAAGATCACATGAAACCAAACTCTCCATATTCTTTTCGGTCAAATTAGCCTGTAGGAGAAAGTTTCTCATAAGAACTTCAAGAAGCAGACCACTACATCCCCACTGCGTGAAAGTAAAGAGAAGTCCTAAGCAGAAGTAGGTCAAGAATTCAAGCTTAAGTATGGCATATACAAACAAAAGCAATAGGTAAGGAGATCACAGACAATCATGGAACAAAACATGTTCTAGACAATGGAACGCGAGAAATTTGTAACTTTTTTGCCTTTTTCTGCCTTGATTATATATTTGAAACCAAACAATATTCACCCATCAAATTAAGTTTCTCATCAGTGAAGACAAATTAATCTCGTCGTATCAGGCACTAATTACAAAAAAGTACCATTAGATTCATAAGCAGACGTTAACTGATCATGACGACAAACATATACAGAACAAGGCATAGGACATAGCCACACTACAGGCTAATGCAACACTTAATGAATGTAAAAGGTATATCAATCACGGTGTGTTCATAAAACACTACATTAGCATGCAGAAATCAAGCAAACAGAAAGAAATGTGAGATGCCGAACAAAGACATGGATTGGCACAACAGAAGTGGCAACACAGTAAATTAATACTTGTGAGAACACTTAGTGTTAAATAAAGTAGACAGAGACATTAAATCAATATATAAAGCACAAGCGTACCCTTCCATCTGATATAAGAAGAGACACATCTCTTATCTGGACTTTTATGCTCATGTTTCCTTGCGAATTTTGTGAAGATGGTGCGTCAGGTTCATCAAATGTAACTCCATGCCAGAAAGATAACACTTGATGAGATGCATGCATCTCTACATTTTCAGAAAGTATCTCCACACCTACGGTCATAGTTTTCTTCTGATCCATCTGAATATTAGTTTCTACAAGTAACTGTGACGCCCCAAATAGACAGCAAGACCTGACAGTATCAACCCCAGATATTGCAAGAATCCCATTAAGCTTTTCAATCTTATAGCTCAATTTAACATCTCTCCCCAGAATAGAGAGTTCACCACTCCTACTACATGCTGTAACAGAAACATATTTACAGTATTTCCCTTTCAAATTTTTTGTGTGCTCTTCCTCAGATCTCTCATGAATATCAGTTGCCATGAACCCTGGAAATTCTGAATGGCTTGTGCAGAGAGGAAAATGGATTGTGACACCTATAATCTCTGATCTTGCAGCAAATGCCATAACCTCACTAGAGTTCTCTGATACCCCAGATTGCAAAATATTCAAAACCTGATCAGTACTGTCACAAATATTCCTTATCGCTTCCATAGAATCGTGCATATCCAACTTTGGAGCTTTTGACAAAAAAGGGTCTCGACTACTGTTTTCCAGTTTCTGGGAATAAATTTTAAGAAGTTCAATAACTTCAATCCAATCAAAAGAGTGTAACCAGATGTCTAGGGATGGGAGAGAAAAACAGAGATCGTACTCATTTTCAGCCAGTTCCCTAAATCTGACTTTAAGTGCCGAAGGATCCCCATATTCATTGATGCATCTAGCTAACATGACTGAGCTCAGCAATGAATAAAGCCCAATCTCGAAAATCTGAACATCCAAGCTCATAGGGAAATTATTTTTAAGTTCTCCAGAGCAAACAAATTTCATATCAACCTGGAGCACTGGTTCGGATAGCAGCGTTCCCGGATCTTTCCCTAATCGATGCAGTTTTGTCGTCAAAAGATTGACATAAAATTTGAATTGTATAAAGCTTGTAAAAGACTCCAGGGGTGCAACTGCCAGCTCTTGCTTTGGACGCATCTTCGTATGAAGAAACTGAGGAACATCAGACACAAACAGTTTCGATTCCTCACCAACTACAGAAAGCTGATCAATCACATCAAGAAATGCCTTAAACCCATCCAAGGCATCTGAATCTGCAAAGAGAAAGAAAAAAGATAACATGAAGGTTGTATGCATCATTTGAAAATTCCTCATCATTTAGAAGTTATGATGAAGGTCAACACCACGTACCATCCACAACAATTTCACAAACTTCAACCCTTGACATAACACATGCCAAATCTGATAATGGATTGCGATCACAAGGTAAACAAATCCAAGCATCAGCAATAATGCTAGCAGCCAGCGTGATACTTCTGCACATAGCGTCCTTTTTGAATGTTGATATGCCATTCTCAGAGAGCAGCAACGCTAGCGATAAGTCCCGGCTAAATATGTTTAAACAGTCAGTTTTCCCTGCTACTTGATTAAATGGAATAACACATTCCCGCGGTATGTGATGCACAAAATTGCTCAAAGCACACTCCGTAATAAAGGTAATATATAACTGCTGAATATCAGCTTTCAGTTGCCGACGGTCATCATTTTCCACAGGAAGAATCAAAGTGGAGTCCAGTATCTCAATTTTATAAGTAATGGCAAACTCAGAATGAGCCTTGGTGGACTCCGTAGCTTGTGGAAATGACTGCAGGCCCGACTTCGAAGTCCAATCAGGAAGAGAGAAGTATCCAATTATAATGGCCAAATATTCCGGCAGCAAAATGCAGCATGAGTGTTGAATACCTATGCTCACTTCAAGTTCAGAACCAGAAGGCTCCAAATTCCTCTTTCTTACACGTAGGTTCAAGACCGGTGCGACACCTGTTAATGAATGTTTCCAAAGAAGCCCGCCAGAATAGTTGGTGTACAAAGATGACTCCAGCATCAAGTCTTCAGCAGAGGCAACCAAATCGACACAGCCGTCTGAAATGGTAAGCAAGTATCTGGATACTGGCAGTTTAATAGTTCCAAAAACACCTGAAGAATCATGAAAATGCACATTGGTGTTAAAGGCATGCACATCAACTATAAAGTGATTGGTCTGACCAAGACCTCTGGAGGACGGAAGCTCATTCAGAGGACAATCACATTTTGGTTGACACGCACAGCTGTTACATTTGCAGTTCAAACCTATTTCTGCCTCATCCTTTTTATCCCTTAATATAAATAACTTCCTCCAGTCAGATGTCGAATAACAAAGGGAACTTTCTAGGCTACCAAGAGAGCCAGTGTTGTAAATGGTCACAAATGGATATTTTTCAAGAGGAATGCAGCCACAAGATCTACTTTCAGTGTAGTTTGAGAATCCAAACCTTTCAAAATCAAACTGAAGAATTTCTGTTGGAGTACTGGTATCTGCAGTAAGGCTAGAAGGATTTGTATCGATAGAAGAGATCTTATAGGAGACTATCTTATCCAAAAAACTTGTCAGCAAACCAAATATGTATGGGTAGCAATGGAGTTCAGCACCCCTCCAATAGATTGTATACTTGTGACAAACAAAATTTTTACTTTGGGAAACCTTGCAGTTTAAGCTGATAACAGCTTTAGGAGTTGTTTCGTTATCATTAATGTTGGTTTGATCGCTAGTATGAGCATAGATCCCCTGCCCATGGGCAACGGTCGATTTGAGTAGATTCCCAGATGAACATAAAATATGACTGTCAGCTGCATCGTTAGATGAGCAAGCTATCAATTCCAGTGCTTTCACACGGACCGACCACTCTTCAAAT
Organism: Cardamine occulta; assembly: GCA_028015245.1. Classification (NCBI taxonomy): domain Eukaryota; kingdom Viridiplantae; phylum Streptophyta; class Magnoliopsida; order Brassicales; family Brassicaceae; genus Cardamine; species Cardamine occulta. Next base: position 9,094,271 of record CM051385.1, read on the forward strand.
TTGGTAAGCGAATACCTGAAAATGATGATTGTACAAGGGAACTTGTCAGGAACCCCAAGTGCTAAGGTATTTAACAATTGAGAACCGAGAGAAACAGAATTGGATGGGTGTGGTTTTGACAATGGTATCAGTATAAGACCAAATATGTGTATGATAAGAAGCATGGAAACATATTCAACTGCTTGGCAAAACAAGCAGATATCGCTGTGGTATATTAATAAACAGCCAAGAAAAAGCTTAGTCATGCTTGTTTAATAGCTGAAGGTTAACTTTCAATTGCTACTATAAAAAGTCACAAAACGAGCTCCTTTTATAGTTGCAACAATTACTTACCAGAGATCCAGCTCTTGTATAGACAGAACAAGCAAGGTGCTATTTTCTCCTTCATTTTCAAGATTGACGTGCAACCTGAAAAGTGCCAAGTTGGTTTTGATGGTGAAGTGAAAGATGGGAACAGGGTATGCTGGAGCATTTCGAGCTCCATGGTCCTGAATATCAAGATATTCAATCACAGACATGACTCCTTCAAATATCGACGGAGAGAAATGTATGTTAAATATGGACAAAGTAGCGTCAACCTGAAATGAATGGAATGAAAAAAACTCAATTCCAAAAAGGTGGTCTCTGCTTTTGATGCCTCTATTAATGGACACGGACTTGGTACCAAGGAACAATCAGCTAAACTAGAGACAGTCACCTCGGAATCTGAGATTAAATTGCAATACCTTTAACTGCTTCAAAATTGGCTCCTCTGGAATGATACAAGCTGCTAACTTGATAAGTAGAGATGATTTCTCCACAAGGGGAAGTTCTTGGAAAGGATGAATCTTCATGAGCCTCATCTGCACAAGATGCTGATTTAAGAACACATATGATTGCTTAAACAACTAAATCAAAAGAAAAAAAAGAAAAACATATAACCTCAAGGTCACAGATATTGATCTCAAAATGGTCATAGAGATCTTTGACTTGAAAATCATCCAAGGCTGCAACGGAACTATGTAAACCATCCACCATGCCAGACTGCATTCTTGGACTTGGGCTAAGAGAATCTGTGTTGCAAGACGTAATAGAAAGAGATTCCAATACCAGAACCTGTACAAGGGAATGCAGAAGAAGATCGACTAAATACTGAGAAGGATACAAATAATAAAAACCAGGCAATCAAATGTTTAGATAAGCGAAATACCAGATTATAGCTTTCTGATTTAACCAATCGTCCAGGGAAATTTAAGGTAAGATCTTTTATGTCCAGGTACCACTTCACTTTATTTCGGCTTGATAATAGATATCTATAAACCAAACCACAACACAAATAAGCATCACAATCAACTAAGATATGAATCTACCCCCGACGTTTCCACAGAGGAAATACTTACTCAGCTTTCGTCGCCAATCGCGTTTCACTTTCAAGGCCGTTGAGTGATGATAGAACCTGAGCCACAAAGGAGAACTGTTATCTGTTTTCCCGTGTGAGGTGAAAGAAAATTTTCTTGAGCCTTTTTACATGAAATATCTCTTGAAATCATTTATTACATCACAAGAAAATAACTATTTATTATGAAATAGCCACAACCAAATTTGTGGTCATTGTACAAGCAAATAAACAACTGCAGCATTTCAGAGAGTCTGAAAGATCGCTATTAACTACAGAGAGTCTGATAGACAAGCATATCACAATGACAATATTAAATTATAAGCAAAAAATTAAACATACCAAGGATCCTGCCAAGTGACATTTTTTAGATTCTGGTATTTTACTTGAGTGCTATATGTGAAGAGAGTATATGGATTTAACCCTTGGTGGTAAACAGAAGGAGTTGCAAAAAAACTGGATTTTAGGAGCTTAACAACATTATGAGTATAGTATTTTGGCATGTGCACAGATAATACTGAATTGCATTTTTCAATAAAAACTTCAGTTTGTATGTAATTTTTTTTCAAATCCAATTCACAGTGAATGAAAATTTAATTAAATATGATCAAGTATCACTGAATTGATTGCAATAAATGAGAAATGTGCTCTATATTGGATTTTCTATAACAATTTCATTTCGAATAAATACACTTAGCTCCATTCATCTATTGGATTCTTGGTCAATTGACAAATTTTATCTACAGAATTCATAAGTCCAGTACAATTAACAGAATCAACTTTCAGACATGTGATCACTATGATATTGAATCACAGAGACAGTCTGACATTATATTTTACTTTTAACCTTGTTTAACAAAAAAAATTAAAAAAAAAGTTTTAAACAAACATTGAGTATGTATCAGATGTAGTGACATAAGAGCTCACCCTTTCATGTTGAAGTTTGAAGGACCTTGACCCCGAGAAAAATTTACTGACAGCTAGAAAGAAGTCTACATCGTAAGAGGCTTCAAGTGGTTGAAGGGTGACCTACAGAAACAAGATGGAAAAAACTAGAGCAAAGTCAGTCCTAGATCAAGACTCCCGAAAGGAGCAATTGGATTTGTTCACAAAACGCTGATGCAAGGCTCAGTTAGTTGACCTTTAATGACAATGCAACATCATGATCTTGACACAACTCCAACCGTGCTCCATATGAGGGTTTCATATCTAGTGTATCACAGACCTGCATGAAGCAATAAAACTTTTTGTTTAAACAGTATGAAAGCACTAAATATTTCTCACTAAAGAAACTACGGAGCAATAGTTACAACTAGATGGCTCATCTCCTCTTATTAAGCAAGCATTATTCTACAATGTTCATGATTTCAGATATTAGCAATTTTTAACAAAATGGCATAGGCGTAACAGCATATAGGGACACAAACCCCTTTCATGGTTAGAATTTCTTTCCCATTTTGAGGATAGACCAGCCTTCCAGATATAACAGATATAATCATGGCTGTAGATTCTTTCCAAGACTTGCATTTAACAATCACCCCCAAAATATCCAACTCTGTTAAAACTTGGGAAGAACTCCTGTAGAATAAATAAGATAACAAAAAAATGAAAAGATGAAACTAGTTAAGGCAGAGACCATGATGAAGCAATTGAGATTGCAACTTACCCACTTATATGTTGCAAAGTAGCAGAAATTTTGCGTACGTTGAGTCTAATGGAACACGTACAGATCTTACCAGTTGCACTTAGATATCTAGGAGGTGAAGAATGAGGGTAAAACTTTGTTGCCTCGTGTATATCCTGCAGTAAATGAACAATTACTAGATGTTTTAAAGAATTTTGAAACTCCACTGCTATTAAATGGTACTTAAAATACCTTGACAACTTCATCAGAAACAACACCAGAAAACTGACTAGAGTCCTCTGTGCCTCCGGCACCAAGCATTCCCCGTGACAACCAGTTCAACCACCCACGCGACTTATTTGAAGTAGGATCATCACTCTGTTCCTTTTCAGAGCCAATGGCACCACTTACTCCCATGTTTGCAGTCAATTCTAAACAAGCTTCCTGCATATAGATCCAAAAACAAAAGGTAAAATGGGCAGATAAGGAAATGCCAATGCTAGGACATCAACTTATCTGTTATAAGGGGATAGATATCTGAACGACCTTTGGTACCAAAAATATAAAATGCTACAACAGCATCCTAATTTACCATACCTGCATCTCACCTTCCGCTGCAGACCTATAACTTAAGATATCATCAATATCAGACTTCTTCTCCACTTCTTCCAAACCCAAAAGGATAGACTCATCGATTGACTGTAGGCAGAGGCATAAAGCACAGCCATATTAGTAGAGAAGCAACTTGACAAGGGAAAATAATGAGGCTTTCTAAGCTTCCATCAAAACCAACATGCTGGGTTAGGCAATCTCATGCAGTTGAACAAGTCCGAGGAAGAGGCAATATATTGATCAAGCCCAGATAGTTCAAATCAGATAAGGAAGAAAAGAAAATTGTTGCCTGTTCTCTGCGAAGGAAATCTAGCTTTATCTTGTAGAAGTTTATATACCTCCTGCGTATTCTCCTGCATTTTTTTCCAAAACAAAACTCTGAAAGCTAAACAGACAGCTTGAATGTATTGCAGGAGTATTTGTCTACTTATGCCAACAAACAGCAAGTTACTTAAATGGAAGTTATTATGCAGAAACTTTAAGAGCATGAAAAATTGTAATTGCCATTTGATTAAGCATCATCTAATTAAGAAAATGAAAAGATGCCAAGAAAGTAAACTTACATTCGCTCTCCAAGAAATCTCCATGAAGTTTTCCACAATTTCTTCCGTACATCAGATAAAATTGATTTTTGGGCATAATGCCACCAAAGTTTCTGCCAGCCTGCTGGTTTCTTCGATAAGGAAGTGGAACAGGGACGATACCGCCCATACCTAAACCATTTAATATATTCTTAAGTCAATAGTTCTTCATAGCATTCCATAGTGTCAAATAATAGAGCTAAATCTCAGAATAATCAAAGTTTGAATGGAGAAAAAATTATCACTACCCTAATGAAACTCTTACCTCTCACGCAATTGGCTGATTTGCAAGTAATCAAACAGAATAAGAATCTGCTGCAATTGAAATTCATTCAGAGTCATGACCTGAAACGCATTAGTGGAAGTTAGAATGAGTCTTAAAATGGTAATTAAATCTTAGCTCTTAACCTAGTTTAACAATTTCTGAGAACTAACCACATCTGTCAACTCGGCACTGATAGAATACTGAGGTAGATCGTCATAAAGCTCTCCAGATCGATTGACCTATGCAAAGAAATGTATCAGAAAAAATGAAGAATGCCTAATAACACACAGCACAAAAATGCACCCAAGCAATAGCTGATGCGTTCACCAATATGCTTTCTGTATAAATATTGTATCTTTGATCAACTAGCTACAAAACACTTGCACCAAATATAATGTTCAATATATAGCTGATGATGAACGAGAAAAGAATTGCCAAAAATGCAATGCAAATCATTCCTGCTCATTGATAGATAACAATGCCATCAAAAGTGCACTACTAAAAAAAATGTGTTCAACCTAGAAAACTGTCTTTAGTTTTTCATAGAAGGAATTAGCTTCTAAGACATCAATTAGACTGATCCTTAGTTTCATAGGCCATTAGGTAAATCAAGAAATAGAGTCACTACAGCCGATATAACATACAAATGTGTGCAGCTCATTTTTAACATAACCCTAAAGTTAGATCAAGTATGCAGCGCCTTGAAGCAGCAACAAAGCTTTGATGATCACAAAAGATGTTAAAAAAAACAGTAAACCAGTGACACTGTTTTAGCTCCATTACCAATAGTGTTACACAAACATGGACTGGCTTCAGTAAATAACCAAATTTATCGCTTTGCAATCTCGACTGGCACCAGTTGTCAAAACCTCCTTTTTCATTAACACTTAGAAAGTCCATGTTGCCTTCATAGATGTTGCAATAAATTTCCAATGCTTCAATCTCCACAAGTTTATTCACTTGCCCCCCTCTCACCCTACCAACTGATGGCCTGATATTCAACATAGCGCCATGTCAAAATATTTCAGGGTGCGCATATATCAACCACCGATCTTTGCTTACCAACCAAAGTTTAGTTCATGGAAGAAATAGGTATTAAGGAAAAATTATAGTAAGAAAAGAGGCAGTTGGGAGATATTTATAGTATGATCATTGCTGTCTCACAATGTAATTCAAAGCACATCATCTTACCATAGAGTAAACCAAAGGTACAGAGAATTACATACGAAAGTGGAATACATTTTTAAGTAACGTAGAGGGAACGAAGCAATTGGGAGGAAATTATAGTGGGGTATGCTCTTTGCTGTCTCACAATGTAATGCAAAGCAGATACCCTTGACATAGAGTAAAGAAAAGCTAGGAATCAAACACGAAAGTGGAAAACATTTTTTAAGTGACATAGAAGGTGCATCAAGAGATTACCCAACTGGGTTTTGTTTACTAACTGTCAAGCTTGAAAACCGCAATCCTAATACAACTTGTTCCTGCAGACAACAGTTTACAGTCAAACGTATGAAAGTGGGAAAATAGGCATCACCAAATGATGATTCAAATTATTCTCTAGTGAATCGCAAGAAAGACTGATGAATATTTAGCATCACCCTGCTCATATACTTGAATCTATATAAATTCGTATCCTCCATGATAGATGCTATGCTCTTGCTAATAAACCAAGACTACGGTAAGATTATCGATGTCTATATAAGTTTCCACAATTGCATAAGGGATAATAATGAATTACAAGCCTATATTCTCACAGACTATTTAACAAGCGGGAGACTTACCGATTCAGATTGTGGATTGGAGTATAAGATGTGAAAGTTTCTGATGGACACTTGAATGCTATCAAGAATCTAAGCCAATAAAGAAGGAAAGTTAATATAGTAGAAAAAAGGAAAAGACATAATTGATAACCTCATCCACAAGCAGGAAGATTTACACTTACTCAAAACTTAAAATACAGCGTCAGACCAAACATAATATGAAAATATATAAGATGCTTGAACTAAACGTAGCAAAAGGAGGTTTGCAGGACATAATGTCACCTTGGCAGCAATATATGACATAAAAGGATTCCCTGCTGGACTATCTGGAAAAAATTAAAAAATTGAAAGAGGTGACCAAATGCAATGTAACGTAAAGAAAGGCTTCAAAAGTTAGGACGAGAAATATATTGCTCACCGAAGACCCGTCTAGATAATTTTGCCAGTTCTGCAGCAGCAAGCTTAGCTTTCTTACCAGCAAACTCTCTTTTCTCAACAACATCTGAACTCCACTGCAATGACCATGATAACATTTAAGGTTAAAAGCAAACGCTTGTCATGTATATTAAAAAAGGGGTATTACATAGAGAACTCACCTCTTGATCATTTCGTTGTGATGCACATATAAACACATCTTCAAGCATAATGATAATAGGATCTCTTCCAAGCTTCTTCCATGGAATTTTAATACTCAATTTCCCAACACGGCCTGTAAGAAACAATAAAGGATTTGATCCAGAGAAAAAAAACAAAGCACTGACAGAATCAAAGCTTGAATCCACTATGTTCACCTTGCTTAAGAGCGATTGGTAGCTGCAAATACTCAAACGCCTCAAGAATCAGTTCCACGCTCTCCAATAAGACTTCCTCTGTAGAATGAAGGACGAAATTGTTCTTATATCATCCACTAGAGTGAGATTGTGGTGTTCGTTGAACGGAGAATAGAGTGAGAGAGAGCGAAAGAAGACGTGAAAAATACCATTCCAGACTGTGATCTTGAGCTGGTCTTTCTGAATATCTTTGATGTAACGACCTAGGTAACCTAACAATAGCTGTCGAACAAGCCCTTCAAACATCTTTCAATGGAGGAAGACTATTGAATTAGTTCAGAAGAACCTGAAGAACATAAACAAATAAAAACCACCAACATAAGAAATTCTCACCGGTCAATTGCAATCTAGACTAAACCCTAAAAGTAGAAAGCAGCACTTACGCTCTACTGCGAAAAAACCCATCAATTCCCCCAAAATTCATTTTATTAAACAGATATATGCAAAGAAGTGAAATCCAAAAATATTAGGGTTCAAAGAAGAGAGAGAGAGATACCTTAAGCTGAGACAACAGATCACTACAGCTATTGTAATCCTTCCTCGCAAACGCTGCCTTGAATCATTCGAACTGCTGTGAAACTCGTTAGGTGCGGATCCATTGCTTGAGCTCTCTCTCTCTTTTTCTCTTCACCGGCGACGATTCTTTTCTTATAGATTTGATTGCTCCGAACTGGCTTGATCGGGAAGATAAAGATAGAAACAGTAACATCTTTAAGAAATGGGCCTTTAACAGGCCGAACCAATCTAAAAAGGCCCACAGTGCATTTTAGCATTGTGACTAACGTGTACCATCATCATCAAAATATCGACCCAAGAAAGAAATGCGTATGTCACTATCATTTGCTAGGAAAATAATGCATTTTCGTAACCAAAAGAATATAACATTGGAAAAAGGGGTTTCATTTTACTCAATTAATCAAATGAAGCCATATAGATAATCAATAATAGATGTTACTCTTAATTATGTGTAGTCTATATTATACCAAAATGTTTTTAGTTCTAATGTATATCAACTTTAAGTTCTTAACGTTTATACATTTTCATTTCTTGTTAGTTACCTAATTCAATCTAATTTTAAGATTCTCTATATGTATCAACAAAAGTCTTGCAAGTTACGTATAATCCCTGTATATAGTCCTTGTGATATTGTATCGGGATAATTTAGGTGAATATTTTTTTAAAACAAAATTAAACATAAAACATTTTACTTAAATTTTATTTTTAACATATTATTTTTTTAAACAATTTAGGCCACATTCTATTTTTTGATTAAATTCTTTTAAGGAAGTTTAAATTATTCGGTTGAACTAAACTATATATATATATATATATATACTTGGTTCAATATTCTTTCGACATTTTATGTTCATATTTATGTTTGCCATGGCAATCGAATTTCTACTTTTTTCGTGGAGACACAAATACGAAAGCTATGGCAGTCAAATTTGTATTTTACACGTGATGATGTTTGTATACATTTGTGTTCGAATTAAATTCGTGGTGGAAAAAAAAACTTTTGTGGTGGATTTGTATTTGTGTCATGACTTTTGCGTTTGACTTGGACATTGTAATTGTAAACTTTATGTTGCGTTAAGTTTTTTTTTTAGTTCTCGTTTGTGTTTAGTAAATTGTACGTGTTTACGTTTGTGATAAAATTTTATATTTGTGTTCATAAAATGACTTTTATCTAATCATAAACAAACAAATAATATTATGTCCAACGATCTCAAAATTCAGGGTCAAAAGAGAAGGGCATACCTGTACCTGAGAAAAAACTTCAGTTATGCCTCTAATAAACTAATGATATAATCATGCTCTGTATCAAATAGATCAAAGGTTCAAAACTTTAATAGAGGTAAGTATTTTTGTTGTATGAAATACCACTTACCTTTTCCTGGATAACCATTTAAATCCTGAAATTTCACAACAACGTTGTAGCTTCATTAAAAGGTTTACGAATCACAAACTCAATCACAACTTACTTGATCAAAGTTGCTGAATTCCTAGGATAGCTCAATTTTCAGATAAAGAATTAAACACACATGTAACTGCAAATGCTACTTTCCACATGGTTCAACTGCCTCTAACAGTGCCTTACTTTAAGTTCTACAAGTTTAATGTAAACACAAATTAGTAGGTCACAAAGATCAAAAAGAAACTATAAGATGTTGAACATTCATGAGCTATATAATTCCTTAGTATCGTTTTAGTATATATGAACAATGTGGATGAATCACATGTCTTCATGGCTTTCTCCAAGCAAATCTGAAAAAAAAACCTAATTCAAAACAAAAGTCATTTAGTCTCTGACACAAACGTTGGACGAACTCATGCTACTACTACAAAAAATTAAATGAAACCAACAACCAATAGTATTAAAAATAAAAAAACGAGACATAAATTGCAGAAATGGAGACAAAGAGGCAAAATCTTCATCAAATATGAAATTCTTTCTCCTATAACTCAAGCAGATATATAATTCAACTACAGAAATTCAGATACAGCCAATAACACTAGAATATTGGAAATTATGGGAGAGAGAGAGAGAGAGAGAGAAGTCAAACTTGAGACAGATCATGAAGCAGAAAATATAATCTGCAAACTGGATTTCTGCAATACTTCGATTTGCCTGTTAAGAATCAATCACCAAAAAAATGTGGTTAGGACATAGTTAAACAAACGTAAATTAATTTATTCTTTAATGACTTAACAACATTTGCAAGACAAGTACATAAAACTAAAACAGAAGAAAAGTGAACTTACCATTGTTGTTATACCAACGTCAAAATCTAACACTGGTTTGAACTTTGATGTACATAAGATGATCAATAACTACACAGACGAGTGGATGAAATACTTACCTCCTAGCCAAGATGTTAGATTCTTGTATCACGCAGAGCCGTGTAAGTTTGAATATTCTATTCATATTTGTCCAGACACAGTAGAGTATAGGATTTAGTACATTCAGCTAATCTTGACTGACTATATACATCATGTTGCCATGGATAGCGAGAAATAAGGTTTAAGCAGAGAATTGAATTTCTAATTTTATGGTATCTTTAGACAAGTCCTATTAATTAACATTTATCATATTGTTTTAGAGTTTTAGGCTATAATTTTTAGCTGATAATTCACTTTTAGCAGATAATTGAATTTTTCAATGGGACACTACTAAAGAAGCCTTATAAAAAGACATTGATTCCTCCATTAGTTTGCAGAATATTGATTATCATCATGCTGTCCCAAAGTTCATGCAAAGTATATTGAATTTCCCAATTGAGAAGCCTTATTAAAAGGACATTTATTTCCCATCATATGCAGAACATTGACTAAATATTCATGTTGCCCCAGCCCAACCAAGAGAGTTTTATCAGACAAGTGAGTTTTCCATCTCAGAAACATCATTATCAAATCTTATGAAAAATACTTTTTTTCTCCTCAATCAATAAGCAGATTATTGAATACTGTCTTGCTATATCCCATTTCAACAAGAGATCTTTAAGCAGATTATTGTATATATCATATTGTCCCAGCACAACAAGATAGAGTATCTGCATAAACTTGAATTTTTTATCGTGTGGCATAATTCGACATGGTCAATCATAGCATAAAGTATTCTTATATCATGTTGTCCAATGGTAACAAAATAGAGTTTGTGCAGAATGTTGAATTTCTTCTAATCTTGAGATAAAAGCAAGAGCTTTATTAGAGTTATATGCAGAGAACTTATTTTCTCATTCATCGATATAATGCAGATGATTGAATTTCTAGTTCTTGTGACATGATTCGACAAGCCTCATTATAAGGCATATTGATTTCCCCCACAATTATATAGAGGATTGAATATTGTAATACCCATCCCAGCAAGCTATGTAGCTTATGCAAAGCATGAGTGCTATATTATACAACTCGTACTGTGTTATTCAAGTAATACTTAGTTTTTGCAGAATATTGAAATTTTTCTTACCCTTATGACATCTTCTGACAAGCTATTTTAAGGCGCATATGGTTTTGAATATTTTATAACATTGTTCCAACGCAACTTTAGTTTAAGCAGACACTTGAAATGTTTTAATCTTAGGACACCATTTAGAGGCATTTATTATCATCGATAAGCAAAACACTGAATGGTTTTTCGAGTTGTTCAAGTCCAGCAAGATCTACCGTGAATGATAAATATTACATTGTTCCCATCTAGTAAGATATATCAAAGATTATTCTCCCATTAGTGCTGACTTGAAGGACATTTTGCCTCCTTCATAACTATATATCATGTTGTTTCAACTCATTTGTTCAAAGACATTTGTTCCTCCATTAATTTGCAGAATATTGATTATCATCATGCTATGCAGATCATTGACTGTGTATTCATGTTGCCCCAATCCAACAAGTGAGTTTTCCAATCTTAGAGAAACATCGTTAACAAGTCTTGCGAATAATATATTTCCTCCTCTATCAATAAGAGCAGATTATTGAATATGTTTTGCTATCCCATTCCAGCAGAATATTGAATTGAAATTTCTAATCTCCGACCACCTATAAGCAAGCCTTATAGAAAAAACATTTGTTCATCCAATCATTGAAATTATCATGCTCTCCACCTTAGCAAGATATTTTAAGCAGATCATTGATTTCTCAATCTCCGAATACCAACTATTAAACCTTAAATCAAAGAGCATTTACTCCATTGAGTATGCAAATAACTGAATTTCCCACAAGCATTTTTAAAGACTGATATATGCAGACTATTGAATTATGAAACTATTCCAGCCCAGTAATATATTTCTCAATCTCTGAACACCAATTAATAGGCCGCAGATAATTGAATTTTCCAATCCACTAGACACAAAGTCTTAAGCAGAAATTGAAGTTCGTATATCAAGTTGTCCAGCTCAACAAGATACTCTATAGAGTTTACACAGATCATTGAATTTCCCAATCCACTAGACAAAAAGTCTCAAGCAGAAACTAAAGTTTGTATATATCAAGTTGTCCAGCTCAACAAGATATTATGTATTGAGTTTACGCAGATCATTAAATTTTCTAATCATTAGACACAAAGTCTTAAGTAGAAACTAAAGTTTGTATATATCAAGTTGTCTAGATCAACAAGATATTGCGTATTGAGTTTATGCAGATCGTTGAATTTTTCAATCAATAGACACAAAGTCTTAAGCAGAAACTGAAGTTTGTATCAAGTTGCCTAGCTCAACAAGATACTCTATAGAGTTCACACAGATCATTGAATTTCCCAATCAATAGACATAAAGTCTTAAGCAGAAACTGAAGTTCGTATATCAGCCCACCTCAACAAGATACTCTAGAGAGTTTACGGACATGATTGAATGTCCCCTCATTAGACACAAAGTCTTAAGCATATAATTGAATTTTCTATCATTAGACACAAAGTCTTAAGCAGATAACTGAATATCATTAGACACAAAGTCTTAAAAGCAGATAACTAAATTTTTCATCATTAGACACAAAGTCTTAAGCAGATAATTGAATTTCCCATCATTAGACACAAAGTCTTAAGCAGATAACTGAATATCATAAGACACAAAGTCTTAAAAGCAGATAACTGAATTTTCCATCATTAAACACAAAGTCTTAAGCATATAACTGAATTTCCCATCATTAGACACAAAGTCTTAAGCAGATGACAGAATTTCCCATCATTAGACACAAAGTCTTAAGCATTTCCCATCATTAGACACAAAGTCTTAAGCAGATAATAGAATTTCCCATCATTAGATACAAAGTCTTAAGCATTTCCCTTCATTACACACAAAGTTTTGAGCAGATAACTGAAATTCCCATCATTAGACACAAAGTCCTGAGCAGATAACTGAATTTCTCATAATTAGACACAAAGTCTTAAGCAGGTAATTAAAATTCCCAATCATGAGACGTATATATCAAGTTGCCCAGCTCAACAAGATATTCTATAGAGTTTACAAAGATATTTGAATTTCCCAATCATTATACACAAAGTCTTAAGTAAAAACTAAAGTTTGTATGTATCAAGTTGCCCAGCTCAACAAGATTCTCTATAGAGTTAACGCATATAATTGAATTTTCCAATTATTAGACACAAAGTCTAATGAAGTTTGTGTATCAAGTTGTCCAGCTCAACAAGATATAGAATTTGGGACATAATGTGACAAGGCTTATTTAGGGACTTCAAGCAAATCATGCTTGTTTAGGCAACATTGGACCGTAAAGGGAAAATTTTCCCAAGTTAGAAACCGGACAAACAACAATCATATGTGTTGCAGTCCCTTTCTTTTGGGTTTGAATCAAATATTAAACTTTTAAAACAAAACAGATTGAAAACAAGAAGAGCTTTCGTTTCTTGATAAACTCTACCGTGAAAGAAGAAATCAGATATTTGAAAGAGGGCTTTTGATTTGCAAAACACAGAATCATCAGAAACCCTAATTTGATAACAAGAAACGTAAATTGTAAAGGACAAAAAAAACTTTTGAAATTAAAACCGTGAGATATAAGAATACAACGATAAAAGATGAATTATTTTATTTGCAAATTTTGAAATTAATCTTAATAATAAAACTAAAAACAAGGTTCTGAATCTACGAAACGAAAGTAAAACCTCCTCAAACCGAAGAAATCACATATTTAAAGAGAGGGGTTTTAATTTGAAAAACTAATATGAAAGATCCAAACGTAAAAAATTTAAAATTGAAAACACTAAGATAAAGAACACAACGATAAAAGAGGGATTTTGGATTTACGAAACCTTAGAAAAAGGAGTTTTTGAATCAAAGAAAATTTACAATCGCAAAAGTAAAACCGATGAAAACACAAAAACCCTTAAGATTCAAAATCGGAGAAAAACATAATCGCGAGAGAGAATCGTGAAAGAAATTAAAGTTTAAACGAATTAGACAAATAAAAATTCTGTTAGATCTGGCCTAACAAACAGAGAAAGAACAGAAGATTGAAGAAGAAGAAGAAGAAGAAGAGAGTCGAGAGGATATGCCTAAGCGGCTGATTTGATATTTCATTTGATGAAACAAACCTCAAGTAGGCAGTGCTTAAATACAACTCTTAATATTAAAACGACGACGTTGAGACTTTATTCATAATAGTGATAAACTTCTGTCTCAGGTAGAGAAGGGTATTTTCTGTAACTTTAAAATTTCTATTCGAAAGTTTACGATAAATCTATAATCTCGACGGCCACGATCAGCTAGACTACTATAAATCAGGTGGTGGCGGTACCACCTGATCAACGATCTGAATTTTTCCTTCTTCGCTCTTACGCTAATTCTTCTAGTTGAAAACATCCTTCTTTATTCTCCCTGGACAAATTGTATTGCAGAGATCAGACTCGAATCCGTAACACCATTGTTGATTCTCTAAAGCATATTCTGATTTCAATCGTGAGTTCGAGCCGGTGGTGCATGGAAGCTCCTTTGTCGACCCGCCGTGATTAGCGGAGAGGTTATTTCAATTTTGATCATCGATGGCGTCTTGGCTCAAAGCTGCCGAAGGTAATTGTAGTGCTTTATTTGCATTCATTCAGGTATAGTAATTTTTGAAGTTTCCGTAATTGTTAATTTTTGTTAATCAGATTTATTTGAGGTTGTGGATCGAAGGGCAAAATCTGTGGTTGAAGAGCTTTCAGAAGAGCAGAGCGAATTACAGTTGCCAGGTACTGTGGAGATTATTCTGATAGTTCAAAAGCTAACTCTCTGGTAGTGGTTTATCTGTGATTACACAATTTGAATGTCAGAATTATGGAAATGTCTAACACCTATTGTACTGTTTACATTCCAATCATAGTTTCATATGAGGGTTTTATCAATTTTCTAATTTTGGAAATAAATTGATGAACTTCAGTAACAGAATAGATACAACATCTGTTCATTAGAAACTTTCTGTGAGAATTTGTACTTTGAAACCGAGTCCAAAACAGATTAAGCAAGTTATTTAACTATGTAGAAACATTGGCATTGGTCTAGACTTGATCTGAAGAAAAGCTTGATGCTCATATCTTTATTATTTTTTACTCATAGTTATGTATTTGTCTCTTATATTGTGTCTGTTTTTCTTTGGGGTGGCTAAAGCTTCTGGTAGGAAAGGGTCTCAAGGGAAGAGACCAAGTTCAAAGAAAAAGGTATTACCATGGATCTATCGTCTGCAAGTCTTTTTCTCTTTGTTTGGTACAGCAATACTCAAGATGAACTTCTTTGTCGTGGAATGTATATGTAGGCTCGACAGAAACTTGTAAAAGAAGAATCTTCTAACAAAAGAGAATTTTCTGGTGATCAATCTGGCCCAGGGGTATCACAGCAGGAGGCGCCTCCATCTAAAAGTTCTGCCTCCACTGAAGAGGCCTCTCCATCAGAGCCTATCGTGCAGACAAGAGAGATTCAACCGACTGATGCAGATGTCCAGAGTTTTCAATCACTTCCACAATCTGTGGCAGATACAAAAAGTAAAGATGCTGCTGTGGTAGCTCCAGAATCTGTTGTGGACACTGATGCTGCTGAGTCAACTCCAAATGCCAAGCATGCTGATGGAGACGTTCCAAATGATTCTTTAGTGCAACCGTCACCATCTTTACCTGATAAAGAAATTGAGGTCGCTGCCACTGAGAACCAGGTTGATGCGCCCAGAAAAGGCACACAAGGAGAGTTGGATGATTCTTCAAAAAAAGATTTGAAGAAACTGGAATCTGTTGTGCACATTTCTCTGGAAGATGAAGGGAATGTAATTCAAAGCACCGGCAATGAGGAGAAAGTTGTTACCTCAATCAATCTAGATAAAGAACAAGAACAGAAAGTTGCTGACACCTCAACCAATCAAAAGAGAGATGGTAAAGCTGATACAACTTCCATGGATATTCAAGATCAACTTGAAGAGGTTAGTTAGTCTCGGAAAACTGTAGAAAAATAGCAAATATTATGTCTGCTACTTGAAGTTGCATACATATTTGTCTTTTAAAAGTATCTTGATCAATTTTTCTACTATTTCTAGGCTCAGGGGCTGCTAAAAGCTACAGTTTCCACTGGGAAGTCAAAAGAAGCCAGGTTAGCAAGGGTAAGCTCAAATATCCTTTGATGCTTTGCTGAATCAAATTGGTGATAAACCACTCTTTCATCTGTCAGATAGGATTTATCCATGCCACTGGTTGGACGTGACCAATTTCAGATGTATGCTTTCTTTTGTCTTCGTTTGCTTCTAAGTTTGTGCTGGACTTTCATCCCGTCTTCAAGAACTTAAGGCAGAAAATGCACAGTTGGAAGAGCTTCTCACTGCAGAGGTACACTTTGTTTCTTTTAACTCAGATAAGAAAAAGTAAAAGTGATACTTGATGGAGTTCAGGGCACCTAATTTTATTTCTTCACTTTTATCGTAATAGCAAGAGCTTACCAAGTCATATGAAACTAGCATTACACAGTTGCAAAAAGATTTGTCAGCTTCTAAAAGTGAAGTGACGAAAGTAGAGTCAAGCATGGTTGAGGCACTAGCAGCTAAGAACTCAGAGATAGAATCACTTGTCAGTGCAATGGATGCAGTGAAAAATCAGGCTGCTCTGAACGAAGGAAAATTGTCATCTATCCAGGTTTATAGGCCTCTCATTTCCTCATATTTTCTTTTGTGCGCTTCCTATATCATAGCATACCATGAGCGAGCCTTTAATGGTCCTTTGGTACTTCTCTCTTCAGTTGCCATGCTTTTAGTAAAATTATTTACTTTATCAGGCAGACATGGAGTCTATTATGAGAAACAGAGAATTGGCTGAGACTAGGATGATGCAGGTATTACTATATTTTTTTCATTCATTTCTTTGGATAATTTGCTGCTTGCTATATAGTATATACAATTATGAACATCTAAGGTCTTCAGACCATTGAATCAATAGTTTCTTGCTCGTTAACTGCTCAAAATTGAATAAAGAAGCGCGTGAACTAGTCATCGAGCAATGGGCTTGCGGGTATGCGATCCTGCCCGACTACTTTACTCACCAAGCTAGAGGAAGTTCTCTAACCATCCATTTAAACCAGAGGAATTTATATGGATCCTTGAAATTCAAGGCTTGTGTTGTTCTCCCCCTGGGAGATAATGTGCCTACTCAATTCCAAATATCTTGTCACGTGAGGCAGACATTCCACCACTGTGTATAAATGGCCAGAGATCGATTTGGATGAATTAGATCAGTTTCTGGAGAACCATCTGTTTATACTCAACTCATATTTCACGCTTGAGGAAGAAAGCATTCCCGAAAGCGAGATGCTTTTTGATTTCAAATGCTTGGGGATTAAAGGATATATGGACACCATATCCTCCAGTATACTGGGATGTGGTATACAACTCTTGGAGCCTTGTTCCTGTGAATACGACTCGGAAGCTCACCCTAAGTTATTGACTATTCAGCTCGAGGAGGAAGATGAAGGCAACAAAAACAACATTGCAGAGGCAAGGAGAAGCAATAAACGAGATCGGTCAAGTGTTACAGAGGGACTAGAGAGAACAAGGAAGAATCTGAGAATTAGCAACTAAGAAAGATGGGCGAAGATCTGAAGAGACCAACATTGATGCTTCGTGTGTGTTTATATTTTAATATGGATGTTATGTGTGACGCTAATTTGGTTCATTAATAGCTTGAAGAAGTAAGTACTAGATGTGCTGATGGTGATGGTTGTTAAATGTGGTTGTGAGGGAAAGTGACAAAACTTGTTATCGGAGGAACGAACTGTTTTCCCCCTAATTGGTTAAAAACTGTTTTGAGAGGCAAACTTTGTCAACTTCATAAGCTGGTTTTGGAAACCAATTATGAAATTTTGTGATGTTGCCAGACCATTTCTGCATTGTTGAGTTTAAAGTGGCTCTAAATGCCCTCCTTGGTTTGACTCCTATTGGTCCTTCTGATTGAGATATCTGGTCCCCTCGGGCTAAGAATTACAAGAATCACCATTGATCCTGTTCTTAGGATCTTCCCTCGCAGTTCTCGTCTGACAGTAACAACCTTTCCTGAGATCTTGACGTTAAAAGTATGTTTTGAGCTTTCTCACACTTGGAAACTCTCTGCATCCTGCTTAAATTTGTGCTTACATCTAATTGCATAAGTGTATGTGCTTTGTATTTAACGTTTGTGTTTGTTTCTGGCTTTTGTACATGTGAACATTTTCATTTGTGTTATGTTTTGTCCATGTTCTTATTTGCATTTATGTTGCGTTTTGTTAGATTCACATTCGTGTGTGCGTTTATTTGTTTTCATACCCTTATGGTTTTTTTTTAAAGTTAGTATTCGTGTCAGCACTAAAGGTGTGTTGGCTTAATTGTTTTTTTTTTTTTTGGGTCAAAGATTGAGGTTATATGTCTAAGTTATGCTACCTACTCAAAAATCAAATGCAACCAATAATTACTCAAATTTAAAGTCAAAAGAGAAGGGCATACCAGAGATAGAAATCAGAGCTTTGCCTGAAGACAGAACCCAAGCCACCGCAAAAGCCATCTTGAACAGTCTACGACGTATCACATGCCTTTGTTGCGTTCTCAAAGCAAAACTAAGAAACCATTAAAAAGACTGACTCAAACGTTCTATGAACTCATGCTACTACTGCAAAATTTAAACAACAAATAGTATTGAAAATCAGAGAAGCAATAGAAAGAGAAAGACATACATACCTGAGAAACCAGAGTTTTCTTTTCTGTATACAAAAACTGCTCAGATGGAGAAGCATATATACAATAGGGTTGAAGGCAACACCAAGCTCGTTCAGGTAAATCCTGTTGTGAACCAGAAGTAACCACAAAAACTTGAAATTATTTTATAAATGATCAGACACTCTCCTACACTCCAACTACTACAACAATTCAAACTCCATCAAAGGACACTCTTGTGAAAAACATAACTTGGTTTAAAAGGGGAAGAAATGTTTACCTGATCAAAAGCAAATGGATTTCTGCAACACCTCGATTTTACCTGTTAAGAATCAGTCACCAAAACATGTGGACATTAATCTATTTTTCAATAACCTAACATGTGTACGATATGTAAATGAAATAAAAATTAACTTACCATTGTTGCTAGACCAAATCCAACATTGCGCTTGTTTGATTCAAGATAAATTAATAAGCAACTACACATAAGAGTAAAATCTAGGTAGAGATACATACCTTACTTTAAGTACTCTCTATACATTTTCCAGACTGAGGATTGACTACTTTATTCATGAAGTCACAACACGGATAATTGTAGAGATCCTTTTTCTCCATTGCAGAATATTGAATAATATATTAAACTGTCTCAACTCAACAAGATATAGAGTGTATGCAGACATTTGAGTTTCCCAATCATGGGACATAAATTCGACAAGCCTTTTCCAAGGTTTATGCAGAGTATTGACTCATATATATATCATTATGTTGTCCCAGCTCAACCAGATATAGTTAGTGCAGAAACTTGATTTTTCCAATCTTGGGAATAATTCGACTAGACGGGTTTAAGCAGAAGATATTACGCTGTCCCAGCCCAGCAACATATAATGTTTATGCAGAAGGTTGAATTTCCTAATCTTTAGATGTAATATGACAAGCTTTTTCAAAGGCAGATATAAGCAGAAGATTGAATATCATATATCCCATCACAACAAGATATAGTCTAAGCAGAATATTAAATCTATTTCCCAA
Source organism: Cardamine occulta (assembly GCA_028015245.1). Lineage (NCBI taxonomy): Eukaryota > Viridiplantae > Streptophyta > Magnoliopsida > Brassicales > Brassicaceae > Cardamine > Cardamine occulta. Next base: position 9,113,987 of record CM051385.1, read on the forward strand.
TCAAAATTTGCAGAATGTTGAATCTTATTGTTCATATGCTGTCCCAGCTCAGCAAGATATAAAGCAAAATATTGAACTTCTCATTCTTGGAACATAAGTTGACAAGCCACATCAAAGAGGGATATTGATTTTCCCCATTAATTTGCAGAAGATTGATTGTTGTTCATGCAGTCCCAATCCCATCAAGATATAACTACGGTGAGACGTAATTTCACTAGCCTCACTAAAGGCATATTGATTCTCTCCAAAATATGCAGAAGAATGAATATTGTACCAAACCCATTAAGCTATATATAGCTTATGGCCTTATGCTATCGTGTTGTCCCTTTCAAGCAAACCTTATTCATGGCAATTAAAATTATACCATCATGTCTCATTCTTGTTTTATGCAGAAAAATGAATTGTTCATCCTTGGAACATCATCTGATAAGCCTTCTTAAATGCACATCTATTTTCCCATCAAGATGCCTAAGATTGAGTATTATTTATCATGTTGTACCAGTTCAACAAGGTATTATTTATGCAGAACTTTGAATTTTAGAGATTATGGGACATCATTGCATATTGTTAACACTCTGTTCTAGCCAAGTAAGAACTATAGCTTATGCAGAGACTTTCATTTTCACTCTTTGGACACCATTTATGTAGCCGTATATATCTATTTCCATCAATATGTAGAATAGTGAATGGTTTATCATCTTGTCTCAGCCCAAACAAGATCTATAGTTTATACAAACACTTGAATTTCAAAAACCTTGTAACATCGTTGAAATGTTGTATCATCTTATCATCCCAACAAGCTCTACAGCTTTATGTAGAAAGCTGAAATTTCCAATCTTGAGTCATCAGTGAATGTTCTATCATGCAGTCCCAGCCCAATAAGATCTTTAGTTTGTGCAGACACTTGAATTTTTGAGACACTTGAATTTTTGAGAGTGTGGGACATCAATGAATAGTTTATCACTCTGTTCCAGCCAAGTAAGAACTTGACTTTTCAATCTTTAGACACCATTTAAAGTCGTATCTATTCCCATCAATTTGCAGAATATTGAATGGTTCATCATGCTTTCTCATCCCCAACAATACATCTCGTTTATGCAGAAACTTGAACTTCAGAATTATTTGGACATCGATAAATGTTTTATCAAGTTTTCATCCCAATGAAATCTATACCAACTTGAAAATTTCAGTTTTCCTATCTCCAGTTACCAATGAACCAGCCTTATCAAAGGACATTAATTTCCCATCAATATTTTAGAGTAATGAATTTTATATCATTCTGTTTCAGATCAGCCAAATATTGACTTTAAGCAGAGAAATAATTGATTCTACACAGAAACTGAAGTTATTATGTTGTCCCAGCTCAGCATATAAAACTTATCACCGATCTACTATAACTTCTTTGATCAACAAGATATAGAGTTTATGTCAATCAGCTAAGCTAATCTTGAGATATCATCTAATAATCCTTATTAAAGGTATTCTCTCATCAATGCAGAAGATTGAATTTATACATCATGCTGTTTTGGACCAGCAATAGAGTTTAAGCAATCTTCATATATATTTAGTTCAAGCCTTGACACTTTTTCCCCCCCATTGCAGAATATTGAATAGTATATTGTATTGTCTCAACTCAACAAGATATAGAGTGTATGCAGACGTTTGAGTTTCCCAATCTTGGGACATAAATTCGACAAGCCTTCTCAAAGGTTTATGCAGAGTATTATATTCTTATGCTTTTTCAAAGCCTCACTGAAGGCATATTGGTTTTCTCCAAAGTATGCAGAAGATTGAATATTGTACCCATCCCAGCAAGCTATATAGCTTATGTTATTGTGTTGTTTCCATTCCATCAAACCTTATTCATGGCAATTAAAAATTATATCATGCTGTCTCATTCTATCAAAGTATAGAGTTTTTACGCAGAAATATGAAATATCATCTGACAAGCCTGCTTAAATGTGGATAAAGATGCATAAGACTTGGAAATGTTTATCACGTTGTTCCAGTCACACGATATAGTGTTTATGCAGAAACTTGAAATTTAGAGATTTTGGGACATCAATGTCGTATCATGTTGTCTCTCATTCCATCAAACCCTTAGTTTATGTAGAAACTTGAACTTTTCAATTATAGGACACTTATAGCTCTATTCCCATCGATTTGCATAATATTGAATGGTTTATCATCTTATCCCAGCTCAGGCAAATATATATAATTCATCACAGAGATTGAATTTTGGGACATACTTACTTATGTACGTTTTTCTCAACTTCAAGCATATATTGCTTGTCTTAGGCAACATCAGCTGATACAGGGAAATTTTCCCAACTTAGCAACCAAATTATAGTTTATGCAGAAACTTTTTTGAATCTCATGCTGCAACAGCCCAACAAATAGAGTTTTAGCATATAATTGTGTTTTTTCCAATCTCGGAACCAACATTAGACAAGCCTTGATTAAAATACATTCCTCCTCTATCAATATGCAGATTATATTGAGTTTTGTCATAATGCTGTCCCAGTCCAGCAAAATGTCTTTAAGCAGATACTTGAGTTTTTCTATCTCTAGTCACAAATGAACCAGCCTTATCAAAGGACATCTATTCCCCAAATTTTATATCATGATGTTTCAGCTCAGCCAAATATAGAGTTTAAGCAGAGAATTGAGTGTCCGAATCTTTGGACATCACTAGAAAAGCCTTGTTAAAGGTCAGTATATGCAGATATTTAAGTTTATTCCCCATCAATATGTATTATGCTGCCAGCTCAGCGCAAATATAGTTTCAGCAGAGTTTTGAATTCTGCAATCTTGAGAACATAGTTTGACAATCTTAGCAGATTCATCATGCTTCCCCAGCTCAATAAGATAAGAGCTTCTAGCAGACGGTTGAACTTTTTCCAATATTTTTCCTCCATCAATATACAGATCATTGAATATCCCAACAAGATAAAGAGATGAATATTATCATGCTGCTCCAACCCAGCATTTAAGCAGACAATTGAATTTTCCAGTTTTCAAACACTAGTAAGCAAGTCTTATGCAAAGATGTTTATTTCCCATCAATATTGAATAATGCTGTCCCAGCTCAGCACAATTCAGAGTTTTAAGCAGAGGATTGAACTTTCCAATCTTTGGACATCACTAAACACAACCCTTGTTAAGAGCAGATCTTGCAAATTTTAAAGTTTATATATCATGCTGTCCCAGCTCAGCTAGATATAAGACTACGCAGATAATTGAATTTTCCAGTTTTGGTACATTAAGAGACAATCCTTAAAGGTCCCTTTATGCAGAAATTGAAGTTTAAAATCCTGCTGTCCCAGCTCAGCATATAGAACTCATCACATAGACTGAATTCTCTTTAATTTTTGGACAAAATTTGACATTAAGACACAATCCTTAACGATCGTTCTAAGCTAGAAACTGAAGTTTTAAACCATGCTGTCCCAGCTCAGCATAAAGAATTCATCACAGAGATTGAATTTTCGGACATAGTTAGAGATTAAGAGACAATCCTTAAAGGTTGCTCAATGCAGAAACTGAAGTTTTAAACCATGCTGTCCCAGCTCAGCATAAAGAATTCATCACAGAGATTGAATTTTCGGACATAGTTAGAGATTAAGAGACAATCATTAAAGGTTGCTCAATGCAGAAACTGAAGTTTTAAATCATGATGTCCCAGCTCAGCATAAAGAATTCATCACAGAGATTGAATTTTTTGACATAGTTAGAGATTAAGAGACAATCCTTAAAGGTTGCTCAATGCAGAAACTGAAGTTTTAAACCATGCTGTCCCAACTCAGCATATAGAATTCATCACAGAGATTAAATTTTCGTACATAGTTAGAGATTACGAGACAATCCTTAAAGGTTGCTCAATGCAGAAAGTGAAGTTTTAAACCATGCTGTCCCAGCTCAGCATAAAGAATTCATCACAGAGATTGAATTTTCGGACATAGTTAGAGATTAAGAGACAATCCTTAAAGGTTGCTCAATGCAGAAACTGAAGTTTTAAACCATGCTGTCCCAGCTCAGCATAAAGAATTCATCACAGAGATTGAAATTTTGGACATAATTAGAAATTAAGAGACAATCCTTAAAGGTTGCTCAATGCAGAAACTGAAGTTTTAAACCATGCTGTCCCAACTCAGCATATAGAATTCATCACAGAGATTGAATTTTCGGACATAGTTAGAGATTACGAGACAATCCTTAAAGGTTGCTTAATGCAGAAACTGAAGTTTTAAACCATGCTGTCCCAGCTCAGCATAAAGAATTCATCGCAAAGATTGAGTTTTCTGACATAATTAGAGATTAAGAGACAATCTTTAAAGGTCGCTCAATGCAGAAACTGGAGTTCATATATATTATGTTGTCCCAGCTCAACATATAGAATTCATCACAAAGATTGAATTTTCGGATATAATTAGAGATTTAAGGGACAATCTTTAAAAGATCGCTCAATGCAGAAACTGAAGGTCATATATATTATGCTGTCCCAGCTCAGCATTTAGAATTCATTGAATTCTCTAATTTTCGGACAAAATCGGACAAGTAAAGACGATGCTTTATCTCCTCTTAAAGCATGTATTGCTTTGTGTTAGGCAACATTTTCCCAAGTTAGAAACCGGACATACAACAATCATATGAGGTGTCGTCCCTTTTTTTTGGGTTTCATAAAAACAAAAACAAAAACTTTTAAAATTGAAGTTTTGATTTTAAAGAATCGAAAGAAAACATAAAATCCGAAAGAGGACTTTTGATTCGTAAAACACAAGATGAACCAAAAACCTCAATTTGAATGGAAAACGTAAAAAAAAATTGAAATTAAAACCCTAGATTGAAAATATAACGACGAAATAGGGCTTTTGATTTGTAAAATCCCAAGTTGAACAAAAATCCTAATTTGAAACGGAAAACGTAAAAACTTTTTGAAATTCAAAACCCTAAGATGTAAAATACAACGACGAAAGAGGGCTTTCCGATTTGTAAAACTTGAAAATCAATCGGAAACTTTAAATTTTAAAATTAGATTTCGAATTTAAGAAACGAAAGTAAAAACCTAAGAAAACACAAATCCAGAAAAGGGTTTTTGAATTGCGAAAACAAAATACGATCACGAAAGTAAAACTCCCTCAAACTGATACGATTAAAACAGAGCTCCAAAAGATGGTTTTTGATTTGAAAAATCTAACAAGTTTAAAGGTGGTGTTTAGATGAGTTGCTGGACATTATGGAATGCAGGAAGACTGCAGGTCAAAAGATGATGACAATTTTCTACGATATGAATCCATCTGATGTAAGAAAACAGAGTGGAGATTTCGGGGAGGCATTCAATAGAACTTGTAAGGGGAAAACAGAGGAGCATTCACATAATTGGTTAGTCCCTCTCTACTAATGTTTCATATTCCATGTGGATCAGTTTTGTTAGTATCATGAGATTTCTTCATTGCTATCTTGAATTTTTGGGAAAAATATGCACGAAATTTGGTTGAATGTGTAGTTAGACAATAAAAATCTACAATTATATATACATAGGATGATGCTGCTTATGTTTTTGTGAGCATATCAAAATTTTACTAGTGAGGATATAGTTGATCAAATTCTTGTTCCGAGTTTGAATCTTTGCTGAAGGAATAATATTTCTACTGGCAGGGATAGCGAAGCTGCTATGATGTTAAAAATTGCCACAGATATTACTAACATGTCGAACTTCACACAGTCGAGGGATTTTCAATCATTTAATTGGAATGGAAGCTCATATAACAAACATGAATTATTTGTTAATATGGAATCTAATGAAGTGAGGTCGTAGGGATATGGGGCCCTGCAGGAATTGGCAAAACCACAATTGCTAGAGCGTTATACGGCCGAGTTTCCGGCGACTTTCAGCTTAGTGTTTTTATGGAGAATATCAAGGGAAGTTATAACAAGAATGGCAGCTACAGCTCGAAGTTGCAGTTGCAAGAACAATTTCTTTCTGAAATTCTCAACCTCAAGGATATGAGGATAAATCATTTAGGTGTGGCAAAGGAGAGGCTGAACTCCCGGAAAGTGTTTATCGTTCTTGATGATGCGATAAACTAGAGCAACTAGAAGCTTTAGCAAATGAACCTCGGTGGTTTGGTGCTGGAAGTAGGATTATTGTGACCACTGAGCATAAACACCTTTTCAAGGCGCATCATATCAACCATATTTATGAGGTGAATTTTCCGCCTGGCAATGAAGCTCTACAAATCTTTTCTCGATCCGCTTTCAAACAAGATTTTCCGCCTGAAGGATTCACGGAGCTTGCAGTTGAAGTTACAAAATTCACTAATCATCTTCCATTAGGACTGTGTTTTAGGCTCATCATTACGAGGTAAAAGCAAAAGTGAGTGGACACATGAACTACCTAGCCTAAAAACCAGTCTTCACGGTGACAATGAGAAGATATTAAGAGTCGGCTATGATAGCTTAGGTAATGATGATAGATATAAAACTATATTTCTCCATATTGCATGTTTATTTGATGGTGAAGGAGAAGATCGAGTGATACAGCTTCTTGAAAACAGCATTCTTGACATTAAATATGGGCTTGGTGTCCTTGTTGAAAGAGCTCTTGTATATATACCAAGTTACAAACGTATCATCATGCACCATATGAATGGGACCTAGAGAGATGGTCCGATTGCTACGTAGAAAATGGACACCGATCAATACAAATAGAGGCATGCACATGCAGTATTATACTATAGAATACGACCAAGGCTGGTCCCATGGATTACACAAATAGAGGCATGCACATGCGGTCATAGACAGTAAGTCAACGTGTATACGGACGTGTGTATTCTATTTGTTCGTGTCTAGGTTCTATGCATCTGGTCCCCATAATTGGTTAGTAATTCACTAATTTGTAAAATGACCTTAAATTTAATTGGTTTGTAAAGTTTTTAGTTTGATATTATCTTTATAAATTTATTTCTTCCGGATTAGGAAACCAATAGAAAGGTCTATTTTTTGAATAAAATGTTTGACAAAAGAAAAAGGAAAAAAAAAACTCAATTTATTAGTTTATACATATGTTTCTAGAGAGACACTACAAGAAAACACGCTAGAACTGACGGAAATATCCGTCGGAATAGACTTATTCCGACGGATTTCCGACGGATATTTCCATCGGTTCTAGCTCGTCGGAATTGGAAATTCGTCAGAAATCCGTCGGTATTTCCGACGGCTTTCTGACGGATTTCCGACAGCCATATACCCGTTGGAAATAATCCGACGGATTTCCGACGGACTGTTTCCGACGGATTTTCGACAGACTGTTTCCGACGAATTTCCGACGGATATATTACTTTACTAGTAATATTAATAATATTTAATTTATTGTAATTAATATTAATTAATTATAATTAATATATACGGAAATCCGTTGGAATAGACTTATTCCGACGGATTTCCGACGGATATTTTCATCGGTTCTAGCTCGTCGGAATTTAAAATTCGTCGGAAATCCGTCGGTATTTCCGACAGCTTTCTGACGGATTTCCGACAGCCATATACCCGTCGGAAATCCATCGAAAATAATCCGATGGATTTCCGACGAACTGTTTCCGACGGATTTCCGACGGATATATTAATTTACTAGTAATATTAATAATATTTAATTTATTGTAATTAATATTAATTAATTATAATTAATATATAAACTAATTGAAAAGGTAATTTCAATTATAAACTAGTAATTATCAAGTTTTTTTTATCAAATGAAATCCGTCGGAAATCCGTCAAAAATCCGTCGGAAATCTGTCGGAACGTTTTCCGACGGATTTCCGACATAACTAGGAATGTCCGTCGGAAAGCCGTCGGAAATTTCCGACGGCTTTCCGATGGATTTTCAACTGTGTGTTTTTGGTAATTTTTATCGGAATCCCGTCGGAAAACCGTCGGAATTTTCCGACGGATTAATAGTCCGTCGAAATTGCCGTCGGTTTTTCGGCTGTTTTCTTGTAGTGAGAGTAGATTAAGTGTTGCCATCCATAGGAGAAAAACTTGGTTCAGAGTAGACTTGAGAAACTAGTGACAAAGCATTGTTTGAACTATTCTCAGAGTTTCTTCCAGATGCTTGGATGAGAATGATCAATCAATTAATAAATATATTATTGGGTCCAAACCATATAGGTCTAATATATCTTCTATGTCCATATATATTAAGAGAGTCCGGCGAGTTCAAACTGCTTCGTAGAACATTCATGACGCTTCAGTCACTTGAAGAGGAATACCCATGAGCCTTGGTCTATAAGGCCATGTATATCGAATAAGTTGGCACGAGGTATCCATATATCATACCAAAACATGCACTGACTAGTGACGAACATTACCAGTTTCACATTTAATTGTCTGATTTCATAATTTAGGGCAGCAAAGGAAAATCTAGGTAAAAAAAAACATTTAACGAAACCGCATTGAAACTCAAAGTCTTCAACTTCAGAGTGCTCATTAATTGTCACTCAATCCAAAAAAAATTGAGGATTTTCATAGATTCTTAAGAATTTGTTAGCCATGAATGGTTTTAGTTTTCGAGATGGTTTTTGATTTGAGATCTTTTTTATTTTATATCCATTCAAGATTTTGAAAAAAGTTTTATCAAAGAAAATAGAAATTTTGAACAAAGTTTTCCTAAAGAATGCAAAACTAGTTCTTGAATGCTTTTTATTGATTCTTAATAAAAACAACTTTTCAAACCTTACCCATAAAAATGAACCAGCATATCTTAGACGGTTGACTCTAACTCATCCTCATCTTGGTTATAGAATTCTCTCCTTGATCTTAGGCCTATTGCTAAGCAATTTATCACTTGCTCGTTAGGGAATGGAAAGCTTGCAAGTTTTTTGTATGATTTTTGGTATTCTCTCGAACCTTTGAGATATTACTTAGGAAAACAGGGACCTTTGAGATATTACTTAAGAAAATAGGGACCTAGAGTTTTGGTAACAGTAGCAGAAAGCCATAGGGGGACCACTTTTTATTGATTTTTTGTTTATTTATTTTTCAATTTAAGTTCATTTCAAATAATACTCCTATGTAAAAGAGAACAGTCATAAAATCTATGTATTTTAGTGGTAAAAACATAACTTGAACATATATGCACTTTTGTGGGTTGGTGGTAATTTTTTATGTATTGCCTATAAATATTTTATGAGTAGATGGCATCTTACATTTATCCTAGCCATGTGAGTTACGATAGCGTATAACTCAAATTGCTAGCTATGATGATGGGAGCAGAGGCTCCAGAGTAAATATTATTGACCTAATATTATTGCATTGAAAATTTATATTTTGATTGGGAGGTGTGCATCGCCATTAATGATACCGTTGTTGCTTATTAATTGCTGACACAAAAATTATCTCATAGGGACGGATGTAGCCCGCTGAAAGAGTCTGGATAACGTTTGCCATAAAATAAATTTTTTTTTGGTATTAATTAATTAAAATTTTGAGTATAGTAATATAAAAAAAGATAAAATTAATTTTTTTTAAAACATCATTATATAAATAAAATTTTATTAAATTTAAAAACTATACTTAGAATCCAGAAACTAAACAAATTACCATTTAAGTTATTTTTTATAAATAAATTTACTACATAAAACTATAGAAACCAAAAGCCAGAAATGCATATATGTTTATGATAATGCGATGGGCCATGAACAAATAAGTGTACTCGTGAATCACGATGCAAATGATATGTCTACGACAGACGAGATTTTTAACTTGTATATTAAGTGTACTCATGAATCACGAGTCGTGCATGGTACAAATGATATGTCTACGACAGACGAGATTTTTAACTCGAATATTATATAATCAGTCTATGTAGTAATGTAGATTTTAAAATGGATTAGAATACATTATCTAGTGTAACTTCCTAAAATATATTTAAATATTGTATTGCATATACAAATTTTATGGAATAAAAAATTTGTTTTTGTCATTATATAGAATTAAATTAAATCATATTTAATTGCTCACTAACTTTACCATTTTCATAGAATAACACGTTATTTCTTATAAATTTCCATGTAATAGATTATTGATGTGGATAATCGAATGTAGATGTTTTATGTCAAATAATCTGCGCCAAACCAATAAATATATGTCCGAGTGCTAGATTTAAAATAAAAACTAAAGTACTGTAATGATATTCTAAACTTTTTCCAATATTTTTGGCAGTTCATCAAAATTTATATTTACATTGTTTAATCATTTTGCGTCCATTTAATTGTTTATTTTTATAAAAAATCAACATTTAGGACGAAGTCTATTTATATATTTCATAATAGGGATGGACATTTTATTTTAGGAGAGCCAAACGGCTACAAAGATAAACGAAAAGACATAGACATGAAGTGGATGCATGCATGGGTACAAAGACATGAAGAAAGATGCTTAAGAAGGAACATAGTAGAGTGGATTAGGGAGCTTGAAAGCTCTCCCAGGAGTATCCTCAACCAAATCAGCCCATTGGTCTCCAATATTGCCAATGATCTTGTATCCACTCTTCACCAGACTCTTCCTCACCTTTGACTTGTAATTCACTTGCTTTTTGTTCGAACCCGTTGGCCTGCGTTTCCATATATATATTCCTCGATTCATCAATCACATATGATATTTGATTACTCTATATAATTAATCTACTTGAGTCTTACTTGAATATGATCTGCTTCCAGTAGGTGAAGCCAGCTTCCTCGAGATTCTTTAGAGTGACTTCCTTCAAACTTTCCCATCGCTCAGTGAGTAGGATGGGTTCAATCCCACGCCTTAAGAGGTTTTCGTAAAGATGCAAGGTCTCGGGGAGCTGATTCTCCGAGTCCTACCCAGTCCCAGTACGCCCTCGATTCTGTCTTCTCAGTCCTAATATTCCAAAAAAAAAAAAAAAAGTTTACTTTAATATAACATGAAATCACAATGTAGATAGATCTATGGAAAAAAATAAGATTTAGGTCAGTCAAACTATTTAGAGTTGTAAAAATAAATACAAGAAAACCGAGATGTATATTTTATTTTTTTATATTGACATCTAAACGTTTTTCAAAAACATGAAGATGATATTGTGAGTGACTAAATATAGTAATATATACCCGTATCCGTATTGGGCGTAAAAGGGAATACTAGAGAGGAGGGTATCGTCTAGGTCAAAGATCCAAACATTGACGGTGTCATTCTTTAGGGCAAGTCCTTTGGCGTAGTAATAAGCCTCTCTGCACACTGTTTTGGAGTCGTCACGATACTGCTGGGATTTGGTCAAGTAGTCTTCAACATAGTCTTTGCAATTTGCGGGCACCGTCTGAAAGTTTATGATGTTATCGGTCTCAACACCAAGGTGCCAGCTTCTGTAGTTGTCGTATTTGATCGAGAGTCTCTCTTTCTCTAAGAGTTTAACTTCCTCCTCAATGATGTTGTTCGATGTGAGGAGTTCGATGAGCTCAGGCTCGGGCACCGAAGGCCGGGCGTGGGAGACCGTGACGGCCAAGAGCAAGAGAAGTGAAAGTGAGAGGATTTTCATTGTTTTTTTGTATGGTTTATTGTTTGGTTTGTGATGTTTATTTGTGTGGTACTAAGGGTGGTATTTATAGTGAAGTGAGGTTAGTTTTACGGTGTGTTATTTGTGATGAGAGTCATGAGACGATGGCAAGTGATGCAAATGCTTGCTGGTCCCACAATATAATTATGTTTCCATTTACACCACTCGGTAAAATTAGAATTTGGCGCTTGGTTGTTTTTTTTTAATAATTATTATCGTAGGCGTTTATGCTTGTAATTAATTTTGAATCAGAGTTTCGGTTTACATAATGAGACTAATTTTTGTGATAGTTGTTCCACATTACTAGAAAAATGTAAATGAATATGATGACATGTTCATAAATTCAAATTTTAGCATACTGGATTATTGTAGAAAAATACCAAAAACAATATAATCTGTAATCGTTTGTACAAAAGAAAATACATTTGGAAGCCATTTTCTTCCAATACAAAATTCAAAGTAAAACTTTTATGTAATATACCTATAAATATTTCTAATAAAATAAATTTATTTATTTATTGTTAGTTTTTCTTATTAATAAATTTTAAATTTAGTAGGGTAGTATTAAAAAAGATATAACTAATTTTGAAAATAAAATTTCATTTTATAAATAAATTTAGTTAGAAACCATAAAGTAAACAAATTACTATTTCAGTTTTTTTTTCTTAAACTAAATTTACTTCATAAACTATAAACCAAAAGCCAGAAATGCGTAGATGTTTATGATGACGCGATGGGCCATGAAGAAATAAGTGTACTGTGTTGACCAAAATAAAAAAATAAACAAGTAGTGATGCAAATGATTGCTGGTCCCATTGACAGACGAGATTTTTAACTTAAACTACTCGTTCCTGGAGCACGTTGTGGATATTTTGAGATATTTTAAATTTTATCGTTGGCTTTTATGTTTGTGAATTTTGAAGCAAAGTTTCGGTTTACAGAATACTAATTATTGTGAAGTTGTTTACAATAACTTGTATATAACTATTTTCATAGAATAACACGTTAATTATTATACTGTAATGAAAAATGATATTCTAAACTTTTTCCAATCTTTTGGGCAGTTCATCAAAATTTATATTTTCACTTTGTTAAATTTACGTCTACTTGATTAACTATTCTTCTAAAGAAAAAACATTTAGGACAATGGGTTTTTCTTTACCGATTTTGTGATAGGTTGAACCTTTTATTTGAGGAGTGCCAAACGGCTACGAAGATAAACGAAAAGACATAGACATGAAGTGGATGCATCATGCATGAAGAGAGAGATGCTTAAAAGGGAACGTAGTAGAGTGGATTAGGGAGTTTGAAAACCCTCCCAGGAGTATCCTCAACCAAGTCTGCCCATTGGTCTCCAATGTTCCCAATGATGTTGTATCCACTCTTCACCAGACTCTCCCTCACCTCTGACTTGTACTTCACCCGCCTTTCGTTCGAACCCGTTGGCCTGCGTTTCCATATATATTCATTGATTCAATCACATAAGCTACTTAATTACTGTATATGATTAAGCTATACTTGATTCTTACTTGAATATGGTCTTCCTCCAGTAGGTGATGCCAGCATCCTTGAGACTCTTTCGAGTAACTGCCTCCAAATTTTCCCACCGCTCAGTGACTAGGATGGGTTCAACCCCGAGCTCTAAGAGGTTGTTGTAAAGAGTCAAGGTCTCCGGTAGCACGGGAGCTTCTCCGAGCTGTGCCCACTCCCAGTACGCCCCGACATTATCTGTCTTCACTGTCCTAAGAATCCAAAAAATAAAATAAAATTGTATTTTAACATGAAATCATATATATGTAGCTATGAAAAAAAATAAGATTTATATCAGTTGAACTATATATGTATATTTAGAATTGTAACAAAAAAAGAAAAAAAAATCATGTATCTTTCTATATAGACATCAATCTAAACGTTTTTTTTTAATATTGTGAATGCACCGGAGGTAGTGTTGTAAGTAGAACTAATGATAGTAACATATACCCGTATCCATATTTGGCGTAAAAGGGAACGCTAGAGAGGAGGGTGTCGTCTAGGTCAAATATCCAAACATTGATGGTGTCGTTCCTTAGGGCAAGTCCTTTGGCGTAGAAATAAGCCTCTTTGCATACCGTTTTAGAGTCGGCACGATACTGCTGGGATGTGATCAAGTAGTCTTTAACACAGTCTTCGCAATTTGCGGGTACCGTCTGAAAGTTTATGATGTTAGAGGTCTCAACACCAAGGTGCCAGCTTCTGCAGTTGTGGTAGTTGATGGAAAGTCGCTCTTTCTCTAAGCGTTCGAGTTCTTTCTCAATGATGTTGTTCGATGTGGGGAGTTCGACGAGCCTAGGCACGGACACCGAAGGCCGGGCTTGGGAGGCCGTGGCGGCAAAGAGCAAGAGAAGTGAAAGTGAAAGGATTTTCATTCTTTTTATGGTATGGTTTATTGTTTAGTTTGTGATATTTATTAATTTGCGTGATAGTAAGGGTGTTATTTATAGTGGAGTGAGGTTAGTCTTTACGGTGTGGTTACTTAATACTAGGGGCGGAGGTACATCAAGGTAAGGGGTGTTAATTGATACCCATGGATTTTAGTTTTTTTTTTTAATGTTTTGCTATTATTTAAATTTGACACCCTTGATAAAAAAACTATTGACCCTCACAAAATATTTAAGTGTAGGTTTATAGACCAATAAATATATCTAATAGTGTAGTCCGATTCAGTTTTTCAATAAACAAAAAAAAATTAAAATAAACCCATGAATTAAATTCAATAATTAATTTTAACACAAAACATAATTAATTATATCCATTATCTGTATCGATACTTTACTTTTTTTTGTCTGTTATTCCAATCGATATCTTCTTATGTATTTAGCAATTGCAACCTCTACTTTCTAGGTAAAAATTTATATCATTTAGATTTTTACATTAATTAACTTTTACACAAAATAATTCACTAATGAAATAGTGATTAAAATTTTTTAGAACATGAGTGAGCATAAAAAATATCTTTAAGATAATTATTTGTAATGAATATTTTTGTTTTTGTTCTTTTAATCAAGGAACTAATTTTTTTAAAACACTCATGATTAAATATACCGGCTCTGCCACTACTTAATACTTATAATGAGACAATGGCATTGAAGAGATCAAGTGTTAGGTTTTTGGCTTCGAGTGATGCAAATGCTTGCTGGATTAATTATAACGTTTAATGAATCTATAACCAAAATCAAATTGAATATCTTTAATCAAAAAATTAGAAAAATTAACAAAATATATCCTTAACACCACTTAAATTTTGCAACAAATTATCTTGTAAGATCAAGTGTTATATCCATTTGTTCATAAACATTATTCCCACGCGGTAGCAAGGTACAATCTAGTTCTAATTATTGTGCAAGTTGTTCCACATTACTAAAAAAATTTATAATCAGATTTACTGATTTTGCTTTCTTCTGCCCTCGATATTTGATATATCTAATGGAATGTGTCACGTTAGTAATTAAAAAAAATTGAGATAGTGGAAGCATTTATTTGGGTTAGTTTAAAGCAGACACGAAAAAAACTACCATTGGGCTCATACTGGGCTCGATTGGGCTTGTCTACTAGTGTTTCTTTTATCTATTTAGTTTTTTTTTGGTCGACATCTAGTTATCTACTAGTCTTCAACTGTTCATCATAGGTCAAACTGAAAAATCTAAAATATGAGTGAGTTTGATCTCGTTTCTGAAACCCAAATATTTTTAAAGTCGATCAAATGAACTATAAAATAAGAAAAATACTTGACATAACACGATTTAAAGAAAAAAAACAGACATAACACGTTTTGCCTAACTAAAATACACATATTCTTAAGTGATTCACTTAGTTAAGTTAGAAATAGCGATAAGTGATTTTTTTTTCTTTTTGTAAAATATAGCGATTAGTGATTTGCTCCATCTTATGTAAATAGTTTTAACCTAAAAATTGTTTTACCATTAATTGTTATGACCATGATTGGAGTCTTAGCTTATTGTATTGGTACTTACTTGGGCATGATGATATGATAAGACATTTGTCATATTTCATTTGTATTCGCACAGAATCTTCTTTTAGCATATTCGCATATGTAAATGTTCGATCGATTCAAAAAATAAACATATGACTTTAAAAAAATATATAATTAAATATACTATTAATTATGATAATGAATGGGACCTAAAGAGATGGTCCCGATTATTACGCAGAAAATGGACACCGATCAATAAAAATAAAGACACATGCAGTCGTAGAATACTGACATAGGCTGGGCCATGGATTATAACTAGATTATTACACCAAGTAACCGACACTCGCGTAGAGTATATAGCTAAGAAGTTACCACGTATCTGGCTACCATAATTCTATTTGTTCGTGTCTAGGTTCATTGTATCTGGCAACCATAATTGGTTCGTGTACATTTTAACTGATTTGTAAATCAAAATTTTGTTAAAATTCACTGTATAATCAAATATCAAGTACTATAAATATTTTAACTAGTATTTTCAAAGCATTGAACGAATAACATACGACTTTGAACAAAAAAAAAAAAATAGTAAAATCAATACCGACCCTTTAAGTGTAAACGCCTTTGGCGACCATTATTACGCCAATTTGGCATATAAATAGTTTCTTATAAGATAAAAATATTTAATTCTTGGTAGTTTTTTAATTCATAATTTTAATATTTAGTATAGTAATATTAAACAAAAAAAAGAAATTTTTTATAGAAAACTTCATTTTATAAATAATGTTTTCTTAAATGTAAAAGCTGTAGTTTTAGAAACCATAAACTAAACAAATCACCATTCAAATTTTTTCAAAACTAAATTTACCTAGAAACCAAAAGTTAGAAACCCTCTAGGGTTGTATTTTTCTTTTTTCAAAAATCTATAAAAAACAGGGGAAAAAAAAACTAGAAACCCAAAGCCAAATATGCATATATATGTAATATGTTTATGACGATACGATGGACCATGAAGAAATAAGTGTACTCATGATTCATGCAAATGCTTGCTGGTCCCATTATGTCTCGTCTCCCATTATGTACAGACGATATTTTAAACTACACCACTCGTTTTTGAAGCACGTTGTGACCGTGCTAAATCAGTGTTTGGCGTTTTGTGTGATATTTAAATATTATGCGAATGTTCGGCTTTTAGTTTTCCTCGATATTTGAAGCCAGTCTTTATTTATTTTGAAGTTTCGGTTATGTTTCTGAATTTGAATCAAAGTTTCGGTTACATAATACTTATTATTGTGAAGTTGTTTACAAGTTATTGTAAATCTCAGATAAAGCGACAGTGCTCTTCTTTGGGCTGAGATTGTGAAGTTTCGGTTATATTTAAATATTGTGTTTCACACAAGTTTTATAGAATAAAATATTAGTCTATTTATTATTACATAATTAAATTAAATTAAATATAATTTCTCACTAAAATTAACCATTTTCATAGAATAACACGTTATTTCTTAGAAATTAATAAGTTAGGGGTAAGAGTCTTTATATGAAAATACAATAAATTTATCTGTATTATACAAAAATTTCCATGTATTAGATATTGATGTGGATAATCCAATTATATTTTATTTATAACTTTATGTCAAATAATCTGCCTTCTTAAAATTCATTGTCTGGTTTCTAGATTTGATCTTGTTATTCGATGGTCGTTTGAGAAGTTTCTTCTCAAGCTTTTGCCGGCTTGATTGTAATAATAAGTCGTTTTGTCTTCTCAATCTGGTGCTGTCCGGTTTTGTAATCGTTTTGATTGTAATAATAAATCAGATGGCAAAAAAAAAAAGTACTGTATAATGATATTCTAAACTTTTTCCAATCTTTTGGGCAGTTCATCAAAATTTATATTTATATTTTGTTAGATTTACATGGTTTAATCATTTTACGTCCACTTGATTAATTATTCTTATAAAGAAAAAGCATTTAGGATCCGATGGCTTTTATTTATTAATTTGCGATAGGATGGACATTATTTTAGGAGTGCCAAACGGTTGCAAAGATAAACGAAAAGACATAGACATGAAGTGGATGCATGCATGGGTACAAAGACATGCAGAAAGATGCTTAAGAAGGAACGTAGTAGAGTGGATTAGGGAGCTTGAAAACCCTCCCAGGAGTATCCTCAACCAAATCTGCCCACTGGTCTCCAATGTTCCCAATGATGTTGTATCCACTCTTCACCAGACTCTCCCTCACCTCTGACTTGTACTTCACCTGCCTTGCGTTCGAACCCGTTGGCCTGCGTTTCCATATATATTAATCCTCGATTCAGTCACATATGCTACTTAATTACAGAATATAATTAAGCTATACTTGATTCTTACTTGAATATGGTCTTCCTCCAGTAGGTGAACCCAACAGCCTTGAGATTCTTTCTAGTGACTGCCTCCTTACTTTCCCATCGCTCAGTGACTAGGATGGGTTCAACCCCGAGCTCTAAGAGATTGTTGTAAAGATGCAAGGTCTCCGGGAGCACGGGAGCTTCTCCGAGCTTTGTCCACTCCCAGTACGCCCCGCGTTCTTCCTTCACTGTCCTAAAGAACCCCAAAAAAAAATGACGTACTTTAACATGAAATCACAATGTAGATACATCTATGGGGAAAAAAAGATTTAGGTCAGTCAAACTATTTAGAGTTGTAAAAATTAATACGATAAAACTGAGATGTATATTTCTATATATAATAGTAACATATACCCGTATCCGTATTTGGCGTAAAAGGGAACACTAGAGAGGAGGGTGTCGTCTAGGTCAAAGATCCAAACATTGATGGTGTCGTTCCTTAGGGCAAGTCCTTTGGCGTAGAAATAAGCCTCTTTGCACACCGTTTTGGAATCGGCACGGTACTGCTGGGATGTGGTCAAGTAGTCTTTGACATAGTCCTCGCAATTTGCGGGTACCGTCTGAAAGTTTATGATGTTAGAGGTCTCGACACCAAGGTGCCAGCTTCTGCAGTTGTGGTAGTTGATGGAAAGGCGCTCTTGCTCTAAGCGTTCGAGTTCTTTCTCAATGATGTTGTTCGAAGTGAGGAGCTCGACGAGCCTAGGCACGGACACCGAAGGCCGGGCGTGGGAGACCGTAGCGGCCAAGAGCAAGAGAAGTGAAAGTGAGAGGATTTTCATTTTTTTTTTGGTATGCTTTTTTGTTTAGTTTGTGATGTTTATTTGTGTGATACTAAGGGTGGTATTTATAGTGAAATGAGGTTAGGTTTACGGTGTGGTGACTTATGATGAGACAATGGCATTAAGGAGATAAGTGTACGTGTATGGCGTTGAGTGATGCATATGCTTGCTGGCCATATAATATGGTTGAGCTTTCACTTGTACCACTCGTTTTTGGAGCACGTTGTGACCGTGGTAAATTAGAATTTGACGTTTTGTTGTTTTATTTTTATTATTATCATATATATATGCTGGTGAATTTTGAATCAGATGATTTCGCTTTAAAGAATACTAATTATTGTACAAGTTGTTCCACATTACTAAACAAATTTAAAATCTAGCATACTAGCTATAGACTATCAAGGTGAAAAATGATACATGTTAACAAGTTCAAAATTTTGTAAAAGTTAATTGTGGCTGCATTCCCTAATATTGATGATGAAGTTGAAGAGGACGAAACATTTTGGAATTATTTACTTGTAAAGAATCAACTATCGCGTATATATACATATAACTCTTCATAAGATTGAAATGCATGCATATTGATAAGAAACACACAAAAAGTTTTAAACGCAATAAAAAAAGTTAGAGATGAGATTTAAGGAGATTTCAACTTTTGGTCAAACAAACAACAATAGAGATATGTTAGTACATATCTTAGTTATGTATGTATAAGTTTATCTAGTTATTAATTTATGTTATTATAAAAACCATATATTTATATAGGAGATAATTTTTTTTTTAATCTTATTACCAAATTAAATTTTATTAATTTTTACATCGATCTAACTAGAAACTAAGAAATTTATTATTTTACCATGTTTATTTACTTATGGAGTAATTTATAGAAAATTTCATGTAATAGAATATTGATGTAAAATAGAATTATATTTAATTTAATTGATAACAGAAGTTCATGAAAGCAAAAGTATAAGGCTTAGATCAGTCCTTACGGTTGCTTGTTTAAACTCACGAACTCTTACTCTCAACAAAAATGTTTAACGAGTTATCTTCTCTTCAAATGTAAATCTTATTTGGGATTCTACCCACAAACATCTACTACAAAATTGAAAGGTTACAAGCTTCGCCCTCTAATAACGGCTTCGAGTTCTAATTACAGGTTAAACGAAGATTCAAAGGAGTAAAAAAAACGCTCAATGATAACTGGAAGAGGATTTTTATAAATTCTTATCGGTTTCTGCTCATCTGTAATTGGGCTTCGGCCTAACCAATAAAGTACTAAGCCCAATTTACTGATTCAGCCAGATCTAGACGTGTAAACCCGAGTGGACAAAAGTTTAACCCTCTCACATATCATTTTGTTAATTTTAAATATCTTTAGGGATGTATTGGACTTAGAATTTAAGGAGATTTGGAATTTTTATTAAAATCAATTTTATTCAAATAATGATTTCTAAATTTCATTTCAAATTCTATGTTATTGAAAATAGAATTTTGATAAAATAATTTAAAACCGTATCAAATTATCCAATTAACAATTTAAAAAAATTATATCAAATTCACTGTTAATCAAAACCTAACAAAGAATTTTCTTTAGTATATTCAATACACCCCCCTTAAATATATCTTTAGTATATGGTTTAAATTTTTTTTTTCTTCTAAAAATTGAACTCAAATTCGAACTGAACCAAAAGAAAAAATAATTTAAAATCAAAATTTCTTACAAAAAAAAATTAAAGATAGATTTGACAAAACCCTAAATTAGAACCGAAATAAAAACCATACCAAACTATTCGTAATATATTTGATTTTAATTTGGATACTACTATTTAAAAATTGAAAACCTACAAATAAAAAAAACAACTAGAATTTAGATTGAACACCCTAAATTTTATGGTTACTTAATTAATTTTCACCAAAAAATAATACACACTTAATACGAAGTTATTCAATTTATTGAGTTGTTAAGATGGACATTATTTTAGCAATGGCAAGGGCGTGGCTACAAAGATAAACGAAAACACATATGAGGTGGATGCATGGGGACAAAGACATGAAGAAAAGATGCTTAATTAGATCTTGTAGTAGAGTGGATTAGGAAGCTTGAAAGTCCTTCTCCCAGGACTGTCCTTTGCCAAATCAGCCCATTGGTCTCCAATATTCCCAATGATAGTGTGGCCACTCCTCTCCAGCTTCTTCCTCTCATTTGACTTGAAATTCGCTGTGTTCATGCTCGAACCTGTTGGTCTGCGTTTCCACATATACATATATCACTCAATTCAATAACATATGATACTTAATTACTATAGTCTACATATAAGTAATTAAGATACTTTAATTATTCTTACTTGAAAAAGACATGCCTCCAATAAGGGAAGCCAGCAGCTTTGAGATTTTTTAGAGTGACTTCCTCCAACTCTTGTGATCGCTCAGTGAGTAAGATGGGGCTAATATTCTCGATTTCAACGAGGTTTTGGTAAAGATGCAACGTCCCTGGGAGCGCCGGAGATTCTCCAGCCTCCAACCACTTCCTGAACGTCTCCGGGTCGTGCTTCTCTGTTCTAATAAACCCAAAAAAAAATGGAGTTTTACATGAAATCACAATGTACTCATGGAAAAAATAGATTTCAGGTTAGAGATGTGAAAATCAATACAATAAAATCGAAAATTTTCTCCATATATGTTGACATCTAAGCATTTTAAAATATATGGAAATGATATATATGTGTACAAACAATTTTGATAGAATTTTGTAAAAATTATATATAGGTATATGTGTGGTGTGGCTATGTGTGAATGCAAACAGTCTATGTGGTAGTGTAGATAGAACTAATAATAATGTACATACCCGTATCCACATTTGGCGTAAAAGGGAACATTAAAGAGGAGGGTGTCGTCTAGGTCAAAGATCCAAACATTGTAGGTGTCGTTCCTTAAGGCAAGTCCTTAATTTGGCGTAGAAATAAGCTTCTTTGCACACCGTTTTAGATTCGTAACGGTACTGTTGGGATGTGGTCAAGTAGTTTTCAACATAGTCTATGCAATTTGCGGGCACCGTCTGAAAGTTTATGATGTTAGAGGTCTCAACACCAAGGTGCCAGCTTCTGCAGTTGATGGAGACTCGTTGTTTCTCTAAGAGTTCGGCTTTGTTCTCAACGATGTTCATTGCTGTGAGGAGTTCGATGAGCTTAGGCACGGGTGCCCAAGGCCGGCCGTGGGAGACCTAGTGGCCAGGAGCAAGAGAAGTGAGAGTGAGAGGATTTTTCATCTTTCTTTTTGTATGGTTATTGTTTAATTTGTGATTTAGTGTGGTACAAAGGGTGGTGTATATAGTGAAGTGAGGTTAGTTTTACGTTATCGTTACTTATGATAAGAAGATGTGCAATGAGGAGATTAGTGTACGTGTCTGGCTTCTAATGATGCAAATGATTGCTGATCCATTCTGGTTAAGAGATTATATAATGATCATGAGAATTTTCATTTGCACCATTTCTTTTTGGAGCACGTTGTGGCCGCTGATTAGGGTTTGGCGTTTTGTTATGTTTAATTTATTACCAAATGGCTTTTCAATATCTTGTATGGTTGTGAAGAAGTGAATCAGGAGACTCTAGCTATTTAGAGAAAACTCAGTCCTGTGAAGTTTTTTCTCACTATTAGAAAAATATATTAGGATATGATGACTTGTATTAGGGAATAATTTCTAGCTAAATTTACTCTCTCACTCTCTCTCTTTTATTTTTATATTTATTATAAAGTTTTGGTTACTACTTCCCGTGCTTGATAAACAAATTCCACAGCAACACCGAGTGAGAAAATCAAATGTTCAAGACTCTGCGTAAAGGTCATGATCATATACCAATAATTTAGAGAATAAAGTCCACAAATGAAATAAACAATTTTTAAACAACATATATTTTTCATGTGTTCTTTGTTGAGGTGTAAGAGGCACACCGTAGTTTGTTTTTTTTTTCGTTAATTCATACCGTAGTTAATAGTAATACCGAAGGTGAAGATGATTCATAGTGGATGACTATGGTGATTACTACACTTGAGAAGACGATTATGTTCACGTGTTTAATTTCAGACCACAATGATTCATAGAAAATTGTCAGTTGTCACGAACTTCACAAGACAATGTTGGTGTCATTGATCTTGAATACGATTGACCACCAACTAAAAAAGAAAACGTTAATTACACATCCATCTCCGACTCTGACAAGAGCATATCCTAGCTCATCTTAAACAAACAATTAACGTTAATTTTTTCAAAACCTGAAAACAAAAAAAAAAAAACTTGATCGAGTGATTAGATTTTGAGCCACCACAATCTTTCCACGTTGCAAGTGTGGCTAAGTGGCGTAGTTCAGATGATTTCAATCACATGGATTAATAAGAAATTGAGCCCATTTTTAGCCCACTAATAAGCTTTAAGGCTTCTATAATATTTATTTTAGGCTAATACTGATTTACTAATGACCCAAGAATTTTCCTTCATTTCTCTATAAATACAAGGGAAAAGCCCTAATTTATTAGTCATAGGATCGCCGTCTCTGTCGTAAACACAGAATTCAGATTTTTTTTTTTTTTTTTTTTTTTTTTGGGGTTCTGTCTGAAATCGTGTGCTGGGATCAGTCTCATAGACTATCGTTTTGTCTTGTTTTTTTAATTAAACGCCGTATTTTCAAACTGGGTTACGGGAATGATGATTCAGGCAGCCTCCTCGTCAAAAATTAAAACAATGGCATGTCAGAGGTGTTTAATTGCTCCTATAATGAACTCTGCTTCTGCTCTTCAGACTTGCTGAGATTTTATGTCTTTGAAGCTGGTCTAATAGTCTTAAGCACATTTTTCTTTTAATTTTATATAAATCATAAACTCCTCAAGATTCTCAAGTCTTGTTCATGTTGAAACTATATATTTTAGTCATGCAATAACCGAGTATTGTTGTTCATTCAACCAAATTTTAAGATGTTGATGTTGGAGAATTCATGTTAAGTTGGATTTAGAAGTGATAGTTCA
The DNA here is from genome assembly GCA_028015245.1 of Cardamine occulta. Classification (NCBI taxonomy): domain Eukaryota; kingdom Viridiplantae; phylum Streptophyta; class Magnoliopsida; order Brassicales; family Brassicaceae; genus Cardamine; species Cardamine occulta. The sequence continues at coordinate 9,137,710 of CM051385.1, forward strand.
ATTTGTAAATCCATTTTAACATATCATAACTGAGGAATTTTAATTGATGATTATACAATCATTTAAATGATTTAGACAATGAAATCTTCTAAATCCAAAGAGTAATCATCAATACACGTTTCTGAATATATCTGATAATTCGATAGTGATTCTATTTTTTTTAATTGTTGTGTACAAAGTCAGTTTCTTACGTTCTCAACGGTATCACTAAGTCTACACATGAGTTGTTTTATGCAATACACATGCTATCTAGCGTATTATCTAAGCTAGCTAGCTAGGATGTACCACAACACTATCAATTACCAAACTATGGAACTCGAGTCCGATGATTCGTCATGCTAAGCTTTCAGAAAGTTGTTGCAAGACAGTGTTTTGTCACCTCTAATATTAAATGAGTACATACAACAACGAACCATATTTACTTGGTGTAGATAGCAGTCAACCTTCTAAATTAATATCGTAGAAGCTTGTGACGCGGAAATGATTTGGTCGCCATTACCATGTGAAACGTGAAAATCGCAGAGGATAATTATTGACTGATAACGTAGTTGAATGGTAAAATATCGCAATAGTTCAATGATATAATATAGCACATACAATTTAGCTGGAATCGAATTTTCGCAAACTAATCTTAAAACGCTAAAAGGTTAATTTTAGTAGATTAATGACATTTTATTTCTTAAAAAAGGTTATATATCCAACGTCTAAAATATATTACAGAATCACTTTCAAAAATTTCAAAACATGAAAACTTGATGAGTATTGTAAATGATAATAAAAAAAAAATTAGCAGAGTCACGTTTTCATAACGTGAAAGTGTGGAAAGTGGTACACCATATATTTATCACCAACGAAATCTAAACGAACTTTACATAATTACGTAAGTACTCAACATGCAAATATATACACATTTATACATTCACAAGATCTAAGTGACTCAAAAGAAAGCTGCGTGCATATTGCATGTCGCCTTCCGAATTGAATGTTGTTTCCATAATAACACGCATTGCTTCCTCACACGTCTTTCTCTGTTTCTTTAAGTCTTTGGCTAATTTAGCTTACTAAACGGAAAAAAGGAGTTAGCTTTACCAATTAATTAATCAGCTGTTCCTAGAACTAGCTTACTCATTAGTCATTACTTTTGTTCGGTTCCGGTTTTTACTCAATAGGTTGATATTTATTGTTAAAGGAGTTGATCATATTTATTGTTCTAATGAATTACTTAAGATATTTACCTTCAATGAATTATTGCATTGAGGTTTTATATAACTACTCCCTTCAAATTAGTTGTCATTTTAGAAGTTAAAATTTGTTTTAAATTAGTTGTCGTTTTATGTTTTCAATATAAAATTTAGACAGATTTTTCAATTTCATCACTATTTTTGTATCTTTATCAAATAAAACAATATATTAATTAGGAGTAAAAAAAAAAATTAAATGTTTTCTTAATATGTATGATTCAACTTTAACGACAACTAATTTGAAATGAATGAAATATGTTTTATTAATATGCGATGCCTGGTATTAATTTAGTTCTAAAAAAATAATTAGAATTACGGTGACTTTCACATAATTAATGTATCTAATGTGCTAATTAATACTATTAATGCCATCATTTTGTTTGTCATCTATTAAGCCAGCATTTACATCATTAACAGTTCACATTTGATCGGCGTAGCTAAAATCACATTTGATCTGAATTTAGATGAGATATTCTTTACTTCAAAAATAGAACCAATAAAACTTAAATAATTTCACTTGTTCGTTGAAGAATTAAAAACTACGGAAAATTTTTTGGTTCAGTGGTTAACGAACAGTTTATTAAATGCTTCAGCATAGATTTGAAGTTTGATTACCAGAACATACAAATTATGAAGATTAATGGAGAGGCAAAATTTTCAAAGATTTTTAAGTGTTATAAGTAGAACTGTTCATCGTAGTCATAGGGTTAGACTGTTTACCACATATGTGGGTTAAACTGTTTACCACATATGTGAGACATGTAGAAACGTCTTTTATAGATTTTGGTTAGTGGTGGATCCATAAATTATTTTTATCGGAGTCAAAATAAAACAAAAACTATTATCAAATAATATGAACACATATTAATATCATTTATACATCTTATACTTTTTTCATGAACTCAAAACTCTATTTTTTCAACAAAACCAACAAACTAGTCTTTAAATTTTTTTATTTCCAAAGTAAACGAATTTTATTTATATTGGTTATGTGTTTTAATTCTTTAATCTAATACTAGTGTTGTGCTTGTATCAAAACTCGGTTTAAACTCAGAAATGTGTGAGTCTGAGTGAGTTGTAAATGAAACAAAAATGTTAAACATTGAAACTCAAAGAATAATTTTTTTTGTCATACAAACAAAATGATTTTTTTTTTGTGATAACTAAATCATTTGAAAACATACACAGTAGTAAAACTGATCATACATATTTATATATATTTTTAAGATGAAATTTAAGTATTAAGAACACAAATATAAAGCATAACTTGAAGTTCAATTAGTTTCACCGAAAATAAGCACAATTATGTAAAAACTAAGATTTGATCTAAACATAAGTATTAAGGTACTCTAGTATTTTAATTAGGAATAATTAGCAATTGAAGTACATTATGTCACTATTATGAGTATTATCTATGAGTTGGTTAATGGGCCACATGATAAATAGGTTAGATTTAAGGGGTCAACAACAAAATTTTACTGGATGCAATAATTTATCTACATAACAACTATAAGGGGAACTTGGAATTAAACAGGGAGACAAGTTCGAACCCCCTTATAGTTGTTACGTAGATAAATAATTTGTCGTAGGCTGGGCGAGGCTTGCATGCTTCAAGGGCACCGAGTACGACATTAATGAGACAATCTTGGCATTTCTTTCTTTTTGTTTTGGGTTAAAGACCATATAATTTTTATTTTATTTTTGCAATGTCAAATTTATTAATCAACAAATAAGAGTCATTTACAAGAAATGATTTTTTTAAATGGAATTAAAGAATGAAAGAACTTTTAGTGTACTTCTCTTGCGAAGAGGTCGAGAAGTTTCGGGTTGTCAAAATATCGAAAAGAAAGAATCCGATTGTGAATTGATCCGATTGATCGAATAAGACACTTCACCAGCCTATAGTTAACGACAATATTGACATTCCAAGGAAGTAAAATTTGGGGTTTGCTCTTCTGTAGTGTTGGTGGAGATGCATACTCTTCTATGTATTTGATTAGATCATTATCTTTTTGAAGAGTTTCGGGGTATATTCAATCAATGGTTTTGACTGAAATGATTTGTACTAAAATGATAAATTTTATGTTATTACAACAGGAATTTTAAAAAGTTTTATGAAATCAAGTATTATTGGATTAGTGATTTGAAAATATACAATCAAATCCAATATTATTGGAAACATTTTAAGTTGTGGATTTGAAGGTGATTTTGTAGAATTTCTTAGCTTTTTTTTGATAAATATAGTTTCTTAGTTAAAAATACAAAAATCCAAATCTTATGATTTTTTTTGAGACTTCAGAGAATTTTAATAACAAATTTTTTAATTCACCAAAATGATCATCACAAAATCTATTAGAACTCAAATCCTTCCAAAATTTTAATTGAATACACCCATTTATATGTATCTTACAGACCTTATACTTCATGTAAGATATACATTTTGTTTTTGAACTGTAACGAATGATACTTGTTGTATTATGAAAATGATTTTACAGGGGTGTATATATATAAGCAAGGGAATTATACACAGTATATTCCATAAGAGATATAATCGAGATACTCTCGGAATAAACGTAGTTTCATATTCATCCTTAACATGAACATCATTGTAAGGAGGATAATTTTGTCAAGTTTAACATATTCACCATGACAAGAGGGTTGCTTGGGTTTGAGGTGTTGACAACTGTCATCAAATCGATGGATTTAATACCATGTAAAAAATGTGAATGGTTTATTGTATTGCTTACGTTACAAAAACGTACATAAATTAGTTGCCTGAATATAAAGAAATAGATTTACTCTAAAGATATAAAAGGAAAGATATCACAACAACGTTACTGAAACATAGTCAACATTATAAAATTTAAATTATTTTTTGGATTTTTTGAGTATAAAATTATACTAATTAGGTTATATATTTATGTTTTATGGGGAAAATCAAGATATTTTTCATCTAAGTTCTTTATATATTGAGAGAAAATAAATCATTAGACGGTGAGTTTAAAAAAAAAAAAAGGGAAGAAGAAGAAGAATAGAGGGAAAAATGGAGTGGAGGAATTGGTACTTAGATGCCATTCTTGTGCCCTTAGCTCTTGTGATGATGATTTGTTACCACACCTACTTGTCTTTCATGGTTCGAGCCCATCCATTCTCCACCCTCCTCGGCATTAACTCTCACGGCCGCCGGATCTGGATTTCTGCTATGATCAAGGTTTTATATTCATCTCCATAGTCTTCTTAATTACCCCAAATTAATATAAAGTTTTATTAGTATGGTATAATCTAGTGTTTAGAGCTTTGGTATGATGATTAGCTTCAATGGTATGAAAAATTAGTTTTGGTTTCGGTAAAACCTATGATGAATTAAAAATCTAGAATATTAAGTTGTAATTAAACTATAAGCTATATTTATAATTGGATAAATATATAAGATTGATTCTTGTTTGCTGTTTGATTTTTTTAGGAGAATCAGAAACTGAACATATTGACTGTACAAACACTGCGTAACTTAATAATGGGAGCTACATTGATGGCTACGACATGCGTGCTGCTCTGCGCTGGTCTAGCTGCAGTCTTAAGCAGCACTTACGGCATCAAGAAGCCTCTAAGCGACGCCGTTTTTGGCGCTAATGGAGACTTCGCAATATCCGTCAAATACCTAACAATTCTCACAATATTCATCTTTTCCTTCTTTTTCCACTCACTCTCCATTCGTTTCCTCAACCAAGTCGCCATTCTCGTTAACATCCCTAATTTAGACCCTAATCCTTATGGTCACTTCTTCCTCACGTCTGAACACGTCAGTGAGATGTTCGAAAAAGGTATACTTCTCAATACGGTTGGTAACAGGTTGTTCTACACCGGCTTTTCTCTGATGCTATGGATCTTTGGTCCCATCCTCGTCTTCTTGAGCGTTGTGGGGATGATTCTTGTTCTTTTTCACCTTGATTTCGTGTCACGAGGCAATAATCAGGAGAAACAACGTATAACGGATTGTCGTCGCGCCTCTGATTTTCCGAATGGTGATGATAATGATGCATGATGTATGATAGTATAGTAATGATGATGATGTTGTTATTGTTGTTAATTATATCATCCGGATTGTTTATAAATGTACTTGGAGAGTTACTCTTTCTGTGGTCTTGATTTATATATATATAGGTATTATTTAGGCGCTATAACCTAAATGTCCCCTTAACCATTGTTAATTAGGATGAGCAAAAAAAACTATTCCTATGGTTTCAATCTCGTTCCCAAAATCACATCGTATATAGGAACCTAAATGCATTCTTTTGTTTGGAATAGAAAGAAAATTATTACACTAGAGTATTGTAATATACTTTTAAACACATGAGAATTTGCACCACATACCAATGAAAATGAAAATTATTAAAGAAAAGAAAAAGTGGCAAAATTGTAAATAATGACACTATTTTTTCATAAAAAGTAACGAAAATAGTCTTCGATGTTCTAAGTTCTAAGACCATCTCCAATAGCAGTTCTTAGAGGAAGGATTCTTAAAATTTTATAATGACAAATAATAATAAATATTAGAGGAGTTTTTAGCGTGAGGAAAGAGGGAATCTAAAAATTCTTATTTAAGAACCATTTTAGGAATTCTTAGCATGAGATTCTTAAAATTTAGAATTAAAATATTGGTAAGAACTCCATAAGAAATTCTACTATTGGAGGTGCTCTAACGTTTGCTTATTACTTCCCTCTGACACACATTCTGCCATTGGTGCTTTTTTTCTTTTTTTTTGTGCCTTCTTTCTTCTTTCCTTAAGAACTCTACTCCATTTCAGACATTTTGTTCATGCATCTCGTGTTATGTACATGTAAATCCATTTATATATATATAATTGTTTGGTCATATAACTTGCTATTCCCTTGTTTCTGAATGTTTGATTTTCTAAGTTTTTTTCACATAAATTAAAAAAAAAACAATAAATACTTACATTAACTAATCATTTTTGTGTTATTTCTTTAAATATTCTAATGTGACATTGGCTTTTTAATATTTGTATTAATACCACTTCTCATTTTCCAATAATTGTATTCACACAATCACACTTATTTGTTTTTTCACTCTTCTCTCCAAATGTATTAATTAATTAATTGACCTTATAAACAAAATGCATTAATTAAAATACAGAAAATCAATCTTTTAGAAACAAAAGTGCATTAATTAATTTTTATTTATTTCATATAATCTTTTGAGACCCTTATTTTTGTCTTGGATTTCAAATCTATCTATTAAAAGGCAAAACACTATTTCAAAAATAACCTTTAAGTGCTAATAAAATTACATATAATATTATTAGAAAAGAGAACACGAAAAACTCTCATTAATGGCAAAAATATCATTCTATCTTAATTTAATCCATGTATCCAAACAACATTTACAGTAAATTCTCTATAATCTAAAAATATTAATTATCTACTATCTTGACAACCAAACATAATGATTTTTAATATTAATTTAAAAAACAATATTTACTAATTATCTTATTATAAATTTCAAAAAATAGCTAATGTAAAATTCAAAATTATGGAGCAATCTTCTCTAATTGAATTCAATTTTTTCTAATAAATAAACTAATCATATATTTGACTAATCTTTATAAAAAATATTAACATGTAAAAAAGATAATTTAAATTATTAAATCATATTAATTTTTAATTTTGCAAAATATATTAATTCAAATTGAGTTAATATAACTTATTTTAAGAAAAATATTTTAGGAATTAATTTTTAAAACTTTTGTTAAGATCGTGATTTAAAACTAAATAATGATTTGTAAACTACAAAAGCCCTATTCTATTTTCTATTAATATTATTTTAATAGTAAAATAAATTTCCTAAAATATATTTACACAATTAAAATCCATATATTGATGATAGAAAAAAAAAAATCTGATGCCATTAATTTAAAAGATACAAAATATTTAAACAAAAATATCTAAACAAAAAATTTGATGTAAAATCCGAAATAAGAATCAATTAAGATATTAAATTCATTTTTTAAATTTGAAGTATGTAAACTTTATTTTTCTCATTAACTTCATATCTCCCTATAAATATATAAAATTTAACTCACAAAAACTCATTAGCCACCTTCTTTAGAAATTAATTTATCAAAGAAAAAAAAGAACCTAATTTTGTTTAAACTTTTGCTTAGAAAAGTTGGCTTTGCGATAATTTGTTGTTATCGGATTGTTTCTAAGGATTTTACATATATTTTTTATGTTTTTTTTTCAGGTGAAATTTACTACATTGGACATTTTATCACGAGAAATTAACAAGAATTGCATGCTACAATTGGATTTGGTGGCCAAGTTACACAATATAGAGCCGTAAGTATATCTTTTGCTTTGATTATATTTAAATATCGTTTGGCTTATGTAAAAATCATTCATTCAATTTTAGTCCTTTTTATAATCTTAAATCAGATCGAGTTCTGTGTAAAATATTCCATTTCATATGGGTTTATGACTTATCAAGAGACGCATAGAGTTCTCCAAAAAAGTCAACCTCGAGAAAGACATCAGACTTAACAAGTAATATTCTTTTTTATATTTACTTTCTTCTTTGAGGTGTTATTTAGTTTTTTTTCCTGTGTTGGTGTATATAAAATCATTGACGGTATCGAAGCCTTATTTAAAATCGTAAAATCATCTATACTATTAATTCGAAAATACTAACTATTAAAAAAACTTTTAAGTTGTTAGAAATTATATCAAATGCCATAGCAATACAAAGATTCAATGAGTAATTAAAATAAAAAGGTAAAAATTATCCAGAACTAAAAGCAAAATACATGGATATAATTATGATCCAAGTTCTGGACATTCAAATCGTGAGCGGATCCTGACAAGAAACCCTCAGATTTTGGTTGGGCATTAACGGCAATATCTAGACCCGATTTAAAAAGCTTTGTCACTGTAACATGCACAGTAAATAACGATTGATATACACTTTATAACCAAATCACAATCAAATCTATATTTTCTATATTTTAGTAACTAACATAACTATTAGGAGGATGTATTGGATAAATAATTTGGAGATATTTGAGTTTTAATGAGATTTGAGATGATTTGGTTGAATTTAGGTGAATTGAAAATTTTTTGTTATTAAATTTTCTGAAATCTCACATAAAACCATGAGATTTTGATCTTTATATTTTTAACTAAAAAATCTCATAAAATCTCAGTTGAAACTTTAAAATCTAATTCTTAAGATGTTTTCAATAACAGTGGATTTAATTGTACATTTTAAAATTATTAATCTAATAACACTAATTTTAAAAGATATTTTTAAATTAATGATTCAATAACACATGATTTGTTATTTTTACTCAAATATCTTCATATACTCAGTTCAATACACCCCATTAGATTTTAGATACAATATAACAAATCAATTTTTTTTTTTAAAAAAAATTTGTGTATAGTCTAATCGGATTTTTTAGGAGCATATTCTTAGAAGCAATCGTATAACTATTTACTGAATTTTCTAAATTAATTATAACAAATCAAAATAATTAATATTTTCCTGAATAATATTTTCTTGTATATTCATAATTATGCAATTTCATTCAAATCAAAAATAATCGTAATACCTTTGCATGCAAGAAGAATTACATTAAAAAACTATTTCAATTTTTTTTCATATTTATATTATTTTATGTCTCTAAATTTTATCAGTTTTTTTAATAATTCATTTTACTTAATATATTTATTTAAAGAAACATAATTAAATTATGGTTACTCTAGTATCGGTATTTGACTAAATCAATTTGATATTTTACATATTCTATACATCGAAATAACTTAATTAAAAACTGGATCCAACCCGATTTAACACTTCTAATCAAAGCGTTAGAAATATTTTGAATAGTTTAAAAAATATACATATAACACCATTTAAATTTTACAACCAAATTATGTCCTAATAAGAATGTCCATTTCGGGATGAAAAACCCGTATCCGTTGGAAATTTTTCGTCACATAACCCTTTTATTTTAAATAATTACTTTTTGAATAATTTTTAGTCCAAGAGGTAAGGAATTCGGACGGATACACTCATGTTTCCGTATTTTATGTTTGGGTATTTAAGTTTACAAAACTAAAGAAAATGATCCAAATTTTAATCATATTTTCAAAAGTACTCTAAAATTTTTCAAAAATATAATAATTTTCTGAAATATATTATCTTTACCTAAATTAGTGAGAGTTTACGAATCGAATTTAACTAATTAAATTTTATATATTTTTAAAATCTATGAAAACAAATTGTATAAACATTTTTCTGAACGTACGTATGGGTTAGAATCTAGTAATAATTAAAAAAGAGACCAACAAATTTCATTTTCAAAATGTTTTCCTAAATTCATATTTATCCACCCTTGACTGCAGAAAAGACATATATATATTAATTACGATTTGAAATAAGTAATTTCGGACAACCTAACCCACTTCAACTACTATGCCAACATAGAACAATGTTTTAAACGTATTTGGGGATGTGGTTACAATTTTTGTTTTCCTTAACTTGTATCCTCAGAATTAGTGTGATCCAAATGCAGATAATGTTTAGGAACCAATACAATACTCTCTTTTTTTTCTGTCAAAATTTTAATTTATATTATTATGAAGTCGAGTTAACGGCATCATTTTTAGCTAAACCAATCCAATTGTTTGTAATTTGTTTTATGGAGAGCAACTTGATAAACCTGGAATTAAAATATTTGTATTTCTAAAATGTTTTACCGGCATACTAGATGAATACTGGAATAACAAAAATAGTCAAATTATCAAATAGTAGAAATACTTTAGCTGATTCAAAATTCAAATCTCTGCATAATAATCATAAATCACTAAGAATTTGGTTTTAGTTGATTAATAAAGATTCTTTTAATTATAGTTTAACGCGTCAGATTACTATTTATTAGTTTAAAAAAACGTGAAAATAGTATAACCTAAATAATCTTACGTGGTGATTGTAAACATGACTATTTGTTTAGTTACTCTTAATGCGAAAGGTTAACAAGAAACCAAGTGGTGTGGTGCTCGTTGAATGGTTCATTTTGAATATTTTCCTTTTTTATAGAGTTTGAGTATGTCCACTAAGATATAAATCACTTTTTTATAAACTTTAGAGAATTAGTCTGAGTTTCCGTATAGAATTTTGATGGTTCTTATAAAAAGGTTAACAAGAATCTAACTACGAGTTTTATTAATACGTGTGGTAGATCGTAAACTTTTAGTCCACTATGTCTATGTTCGAATATTGTAGTTAATGAAATATATATATATATATATATATATATATAGATTAAAAACAAAAAGCTAGTTTAGAATAATTTTGAATTCTATTTTCGGATCTAAAAAACTTTTGATTTTATAAAGACAAATTTCCTAATTTGTTTCTTTTTATTGTTTTGTTGTGAAATAGTTTAGCTTTTAAAAGGAAGTGCAGATCAAAAGAAAGAAAAGTTTGTTTAGATCCAAAAGTTAAATAACATTAGAGAAAATAAAGTATTTCTGGTGCTTGAGAAAAGAAACGTCTTTAGATCTGCTTTCCAAAAGCATACGACGAAAAGTAAGAGAAACCCAAAGGCATAAGCATATAGTGTTGTTATTGACTGGAAAATTCTTAAGTTTTTTTTTTTTTTGGGTAGTGTGGTGATGGATGATAAATCATTTTTTACCATTTTATAATATGATTATCTTAGTTTTTATAGGTCTCTTTTCTTGCGTTTCTATCATTTATACATTATTATTCAATTTCTTCCGGTTAAAACATGATTCTGCATATATGATTTAGATTTTTAGTATTTCACAAAAAGAAATTTGTTAACATGTATTGTGTAACATGCGTTTGAATCTGGATATAACACAACAGTGGTGCTTCGTAGAAATAAATTATTCAGTTACAATATTCCTATAGTTCCATCATATTGAACTATTCATCTAATATACCAATAATTATCCTTAAAAGTTTTTTTTGGTTAATAGTTAAATTAACTTCATGTTCTAATCCAGATTACCTTTTTATTAGTCTTTTCTAAGTGAAGATTAATGTTATCATCAGTACCATATAATTTGTACCATTATCTTCTATAAAACTGTTGACATGTAGAGGCTAAGGAAGAAAAATACAGCGCCTAAGATCTCTCTGGCTTTGCTTTTCAATTCTCTTTTGTTATTGTTGTTATTAAAGAAAAAAAGTTGGAAATGAGGACGTTGCATTGACAAAGCAAACCCAATTTTGCTTAGCCATTAAGAAGCTTTTAACAACTTTAGTAAAGAAGAGAGAGTTATATAAAGAAGATGTCTATCACAACTTACTCTTCCCCTCCTCTCTTTTCCCTCCAATTTTTCTTCTTTTTTGAGTGTTCAGATTGAAAAAAATGGATGGTCATACAGCTAAAGACATTGGTATGAAAAGAAGTGCTTCTGAGTTGGCTCTACAAGAGTATCTCACTAAGGTCTTGTCTTCTTCTGCTTTATCTAGACAAGAATCTATTGACACAAGCCCTCTAGACCTTTCTTTTGATCTCATGAACCGGGTTAGTCTTTGGTTTCTTCCTTCTCTTGTCTTTCTTGTTCTTATCCTTGTTGCTTGTGTCTGTATCAAGATCCAGAGATTGTTGTAAGAGTCTTTGGTTTCTTTTTGGTTGCAGGATTATACTTGTGAGTTAAGAGATAGTCTTTTGTGGTCTGAGAGCTTGATTCCGGCTGGACCTTTTCGCGATGCGCAGTCTTCAATCTGCGGTATGTGAAGGTCTCTTTGATTTGACTCCATGTAGTAAGTGTTGTTGTATTTGATATTAATGTTCACTTGTGTGACTCTTATCTGCAAAGAGAATCTGTCAGCTGATAGTCCAGTGTCCGCCAATAAACCTGAGGCAAGAGGAGGAGCTCGGAGAGCCGGGAGTGAATCTTTTCATGATCACTCTGATGAAGAAGATGCAGAGACAGAAGTTGGCCAATCTGAAATGACTAATGATCCAAATGATCAAAAACGTATGAGAAGGTATGTTGGATACCGTTAAAAAGTTAGATGCAAAACACAGAGAGAGGGAGAGAGACATTGAAAATGATCACCAATATTTTTACTCTTTCTTTTTTTCTGTGATGTGAACTCAGGATGTACTCAAACAGGGAATCTGCAAGGCGGTCGAGGAAAAGGAAGCAAGAGTACTTGGTAGATCTTGAATCTCAGGTAAGGTTACCAAATAGCTGGTTCATGATTGGATTCCATAAGTAAAGTTTTGATGGTGACCTTGTGTTTTATCTTCAAGGTTGATTCTTTGAAAGGAAATAACTCAACACTGTACAAGCAGCTCATAGACGCAACACAACAGTTTCGTAGCGCTGGAACAAATAACAGAATTCTGAAATCAGATGTTGAAGCTCTGAGAGTCAAGGTTATCATCGATCACTCGCTCTTTCAATAAGTAAAGTAGTGATTGGAATGTGCTAAGTTAAGTAACTTACAGGTGAAACTAGCAGAAGATTTGGTAGCTAGAGGGTCACTCACTAGCAGCTTGAATCAACTTCTACAAACTCATCTAAGTCCACCACCACAGTCCATCAACAGTCTGCACTACACAGGAAATACCTCACCCGCCATTACAGTCCACAGTGACCAATCTCTGTTTCCTGGAATGACAATTTCTGGACAGAACTCAAGCCCTGGACTTGGCAGCGAAGCTGTTAGCTGCGTCACAGACATGTGGCCATGACTCTCTTTCTTAACCACATGTAATGATCATTCAACGAATTTCCTGTATGTGTTTCACTATAGAACTAGAAGCATATAATGAGAGCCACATGTTCGTTAACTTGGACACCTTCTTTTGCCCCTTATAATACAACCTAATTAGGTCTGTGTGTAACATATACTTTACTACTCGAAATCCTGAAAATGGTACACTAAAAATTGGGTATAGGCCAATACATTACATTCTCATAAGGGAATTACTGAATTAGGTTCCTTAAGCATACATACAAGTAAATAAAAACATTACCGCTATGTATGGATTATTACACTTTACATTCCAGCAATGTCTATTAGCTACTTAATTAAGGCGATTCCCATGACCGCTATGTATGTTGTAACATGAGCAGGCAAAACTTAAAATAGAAAACCAACCTTAGTTGATTAGAGGTGTACCCATCTCCGAGTCTGGACCCAAAGCACTTGAAAGGGAGAAGTCCTTAGGCAAGGGGATATTTAACTCTGAGCAAACCAGCCTGATAATATTAGCTGTAACACCTCCCATAGACATCTTGTTCAGTGTTATTGCAATGGAAAATCTGTTTTTGATGTCACAGAAGCCTGTAGATCCTCCCATCCCGGAATGTCCAAAGCCAACCAGAGACCCATCTTGCGAAGTGACACGCTTAAAACCAAGTCCAAACTTCCCATCAGGTACTACTAAGCCTCTGTAATCTCCAGCACCCATAAAAGCATCATGGATCCTCGGGTTGCTAAAAAGATTGTGAATATCGTCTTGACGATCATCGCTACTGATCTCAGTTCTGCTGGTATCATTGACTAGCCTCGCTAAACTTTCTGTACTTGACTCTCTGCCGCGACCACCACCCATAAACCGCTTCTCATCATAGAGCCTCTTCTCTTGATGATCTTTTGGTTTAAGCTTTTCTGTAGCTGCCATCTCCTTACCCTTTCGCTTTTTTGTTTTTTCATTTGATGATGGGAATTTGGGAACATGGGTGTGGCTGCCAAGTGGTGGCAGTGATAAAGAGGAATGTGGCGGTGGCACTAGGCCACCATCTGCTAGAGTTGCATAGTATCGTGCAAGTGCACGAGCCGAGCAATGTCCATTAGCCGCAGGGATTATAGCTCTGCGCACATTCAATGTGTTAAATAAGACAGGCAAGCTGGTTGCCAGCTGTAAAATCTTGTCAGGCTGAAATGTGGAAGGAAGCTCAGGCTGACTGGCAATGGAAGAAAGCTTGCTCATTTCATCGGTGTCCACCGTCAATGTGGCAAGCCTAGATTCAACACCTATAATTAAGATGTTAGATAATTCTTAACAAAAGCTGGTAGCCTAATTTACAATGTTTGTTATTTACCTGGGGGAATTCCAATGTACAGTTCTCCATCAATCTTTAGGGGTTTTACAATGGATTCTTCAAGTATCTCTTGGAATTTCTTTCCAGAAGCATACTGTTCAAGATTGAAGAAAGTACAATTGACATCAGAATAGTAGGTAAGAGAAACCATTACAAGTTGGAGCTTGCCTGGGTTTTACGCTTAAACACACAGGTTAAACAATGAACTGATTAATTTACCTCGAGGATTCCACCACATAGCCATCCAAATGTGAGATAGTGATAAAACTGCTGATTGCCAGGCTCTGTCTCAGGTGATGAATTAGCAATCCGTTTCAAACATTCATTCCAGTCACAAATAAGCAGAGGATTTTCTCCTACAGGGTCAAAGGCATTGTGCAGCCCAGATGTATGGTTAAGCACATGATGGACCTGAAATACAAAACCGAGGGATTAAAATGAATGGTAATGTCTAATGATAGGCTGCAAATGGTTATGTAACAGTGTAGCTCCTTATACCTTTATGGTATCTTTTCCATTTGCTCCAAACCCTGGCCATATATCTCCCACAGTCTGGTCGAGCTGGAGTTTTCTGTATCATTATATACTAAACATTAATAAAGTATGGCTAAACATGAGTTCTGCAAACGAAATTATGGATTTAACAATGAGACCAATATGTAAGAACTGAATCCGATTTGGAATGTCAGGGTGTATGAAATGAACACAAGAAAACTTTTTCAAGCTTACATTGGTGTTACTCACCTATTGTCGACAAGCCAATGTATCATTCCGGCAGTGACACCCTTTGTCACAGAGAAAACAGGAAATAAACTATCGGGTTGAACTGGACGAGGGTCATATCTTCCAAGAACTCCAGCAGCAGTGTCAATAACTACTTTCCCATCTTTATATGCACATACCTAAACAAACATTGACGACTTAAACCAAATGTAAAACGAAATAAGAGCTGCCTTCAAGCCAACAGAAAAAGAGTATTACCAACCTGAATTCCAAGTATTTTCTGAATACTCCCAAGTTCAACAAGCAGCTTCCTCAGTTTGGACTCTACATCAGAATGAATTGGCGAGTCATGTATCCAATGAGAGTCTACAGTTGGTCCTCGACCGATACTCCTGCAAAAAATCAAAGTATGGTTGTACAAGATATATCACAAGGAGATGATAAAATGAGCTGCAAAATTCCAAGGGAACTTACCCCAGCAGAACAGATTCGGCAAATGGTCTCATGATGTCCAGATAAACAATCCGAACATTCATAGTGGATGAAAGTCCTATATAGTCGATAAAACAAATAAGTAAAAAAAATGGTAAAGTACTATGATTGAGCAAATCATTTGCTGTAACGAGGTAAAGTAATATGATTCACACATCATACCTCTGAGTAAATTAACGACCCTTGCAAAAATAACAATATCACCAGGAAATGCATCTATCTGCATTAAATATTTTCATTTAATATAAATGGTCACTAAGAAGGCACATAGTTCAAAGAAATTTATGCTTACCGGATTGAAGCGTTTAACTTCTTTCTGGCTGAGCTGCATTTTCTCCTGTATAACTTTCATGTTTTGCACTCTTTGATCGTTCAGGGTTTTTAACGTTTTCTATGAAGAGAGGAATCTGTAAGAGCGGATCCACAAAACTTACCCCAATAGAGAAGGCTGGGGTACGAAAGAAAGAAGTAGATTTATTTACCACAGCTTCGTTTGATGGAGTTGAAGATCGGAAGAAGAGACCTGCTACACTCATTGCCTGATCTGGTAGGTCTAGCCGCAGCTTTAGTCCCATTTCTGCAAAGGCAGAAAAAAGTGCCACTTGATCTCCCTGTGACATTAAGCAGTTAAAAACCCAAGCTATGACCTATAATTCTACAAACATATAATATTCACATGACCAGAGCTCAGTTGTTTTTTCTTTTGGCAGTTTATTTAACTGTTTAAAACATTTAAATTTTGGTAACGAGCAAACTCATCACTCTAACATCCTACAAAATGTTCGACTAACGGGTTGGGTAAGACAAGGTGGAAAAGAGAAATGTGTTGCATATATTTTCACAAACCTCTGCCGATGCTAGAAACATCTTGGCTAGTGCTTGTTTCAAGGAGTGTGAGAGTTTCTTTGTAAGCCCAAAATCAAGCAAAATAGGACGATGTGGTGGTTCCTTACTAACAAGAAAATTTCCTGCAAACAGAGTAGAGATATAATTCTATTAGATGGAAACTATATGTCTAAGAAAGAATGGTGGTTACAAGACAGAAAACAATTTGCAAACTCCAGACAAAAAATTTATGTTAAAGACCATACCTGGATGAGGGTCGCCATTGAAAAATCCATCAACATATATCTGATGGGCATATGCTCGAGTGATCTCTTCAACGATCTTTTGTTTATCCACACCAAAAGCATCTAGAGATTCCACATCATTCAAACGAATTCCATCCATGTACTCTAGAATGAGTACACTCTCAGACGACTGTCATTTAGAGCAGAAAAGGAGGTGCAAGACACAAGGAGCAGTAAAAAAAAAAAGAATGAACAGCTTTCAGCTTCTAAAGTCATTAATTTGTGATACTGCATTAAAGTCTACACTGAATATCTGAGACAATCTGTGTTACACAGTAACTACATTATAAGCAATAACAAATATTGAAAAGCGTGCTGCATCAGACATGCCATGACACAACATTACCATCAGTAAACATGGCTCTGATCCATCTATATACATAATTCTTTTAGCATTTGGATGTACCTTTGTGATTTTCACTAAGGGGATTGATGTTTTCATCCTAGACTTAAAAACTGTAATACAAAATTCCTTATGTCAATATACTTCAGAGTGGGACGAGAGCACTAGAGATAAGAACCTGAATTATATCTGGAATTAAGACATCAACCCGGTTGTCACTTCTAACTTCATCATTTGTCTTCTTGCATCCGAGATTCCTGGATACGGCTCTAGTATTTTCTACATATTGAACAAAAAACCAAAAAAGGGGAAACAATCAGGAAATGCAGTTCACAGTGACGTGTAAGCATGAACCTCAAAAATGTCCAGACTAGGACAGGAACACAGAGACACAGAATTCTGCCTATTTCTACCATGTTGTTATCTCGAACATAGCTTAGCCATGTTTGAGAATTAAAAAGAAAATGTGAATAGAATGGTAAGATCATGCATAATCCAAACGTCGAATATTGCCAACGCAAGAAAAGATTGACACAGATGAATATCAATCCAGCAAACCTCATCCCAAGATCTTGATCAGGGAAGCAATCACAAGCTTTTTATGTAATAACTGCTTTCTCATATAATGAAATTTAAGACTATTCATTATTTATGCAAGTGAAGCTTACCAGCTTCAATATTGAAGTCTAGTTCTCTTGGAGCTTCCTTGCACCATTCATCTATCATGGGGTTAAAATCGTACTGTGGTTCCGCCCATGCAATCCAGTCAACAATGGACTTTGCATTCTTTAAGTCCTGTTAAGAAATGAAAAGAGAAGAGCAGTTGAAAGAAGATCAACTGTCATATAGTAGCTATAGCTCCCACTGTTTATCTCAAAAGCTTCAAAACGAAACTAAGACCAGACCTCCAATATAATCACTCTAATTCCATCATGCTGAACTTTAACAACCACACCCTGGCCATTAGCTAGAGTTGCACGATGAACCTGTGCTATCTACAAAACAGAGAGCTCACTATAAAAAAAAAAAAAAAAAAAAAAAATACAAGTTTCTAGCCATACAATGGCTTAGAAGCATTTGGCTTCTATTGGCTTGAAAGTGTGTGTGCATCCCAGGCTCGATGAGAATTCAGAATTTTACCGAAGCAGTTGCTAAAGGTACGTCAACAAAATCGGTGAACAGAACATCCATGGGATGCCCCAATTCTCTTTCAATAGTTCGACGAACCTGAACAAATAAAGTACATATAGAGCTTAGTCTATCAACGAGGACACCAAATCATAAAGTAAGAACAGTCATCACATATCAGAGAACTTCAAAATCAGATAGCACTAACAACTGTTAAAAAAAATCTGTATATCCTTTAAGGCTCTAATGTTATATAATTCAAGTAGATTAACAACCTCCTGCAACGGACGAGGAGGGAGCGAGTCCTGCAACTGCGTGAGGAGCGATATATAAGCCTGAGGTAAAACATCAGCACGAGTTGATAGATACTGCCCAAGTTTAACCCATAAACCTTCCAATTCCACAATCAAATTCAAAACTCGCTTAGCATTACGATCATGAGCTTTGTCCCATAAAGCAGGAACTTTCGACTTCTTAATCCACTTTTCCTTTTGCTGAACACTCTTCACTCGCATAACACAAAAATTGTGACTTTAAAAAACTACTAACACAGAACAGAATAAGAGGAGATTAAAACACAGATCAAAAGCTTTACCTTATAATCGAGGTAAATGAGTATAGCTACTGAGAAAACTTTCATTCGTCTTCTATAAATGTTTCCCCAACCCATTGATACAAATTTATGCCACAGTCTCGTAATATTTTCTGAGAGTCTAACGAAGAACGATAAGATACAATCCAACACTACTGACCACCAACGATTATTCTACAGAATCAGATCAAAAAAGAGAGATATTTTCAGTTAATTATACATTTGGAATCAAAAGATTGAGAATTTGAGTAACAACGATGCTGAATTATATCATAAATTGGAAAAAAACCTAGAAAAAAAAAACAGAGTACCCAGATCGTAAAAATCCAAACTTTACCTGGAATGAACCAGAATTGATTCCACGAAATCGCGAATTCCGCATATAAATAAAATAAACGTGAATTAGAAAATTCTTTAAGTTGAATTTATCTTATTGGAACTTTTTAGGGTAGGTGAGAGCTGAACGTAAGAATACGTCTAGAAAGACGAAGACAAAAGATCTATAAAAACGCGTCATGCGTTTTCTTCTTCTTGTGACGAAATGATAAGTAAAACCCCCGCCAAGTAATGAATCTATTACCGCAGATTCCTATGGGACCCATACCATGTCTTTTCTGATTCTTTGGGGCTTTTTATTTTACACGTTATGGGCCCATAAGCCCAATACTTGTGATTGTAATTGGGCCACGTCACGGTAGATGCGTTGAGTAACCAATTCACCTACATAAACCACACATGCCACATGAATTATGATTTCCGATAATGTGAAAAACAAAAATTAATTATTAAAAAACAAAAAATATTTTTCTGTATATATTATATGGTTATAGATTTAAATTTTTATTAATTAAAATTAAATAAAACTAAATTACATAATAAATCAATTATTAAAATATAAATACTTGTATACCGGCCCCATGGTGTAATTGGTAAAGGGGAAGCAAAGTACAAACTATATTAATGAGACTTAAAAACAAGATTTGATTAGAACTACAGTTATTAAAAGCCTAGGCAATGTAATATTTGCAATCATACGTTATTCCATGAAAAGGTGCACAGCTAACACTGCTTAAAAAATTATTTATGTCTTCAGTTAATAAGTAATTAATAAAGTTATATCATGATGTCTTAAAGATTATTTAATAAAAAATTGGTTGATAATTTTACCTATCTCATATAAAATGTAGCTAATATCTTATAATGTTTTGAGGAGCATTAAACTAAACAAAACCTGTCTAGGCCAAAGCAACATGGTTTCATCAAATCAACTCCTCCTCCTTCTTCTTCTTCTTCCTCTTCTCTCCACTGTACAAACTCATAACTCTAGCCTTGACGATCTCCCAAATGATCAACCAAACGGCTTCTTCTTACCTTTCGAATCCAATCTCTACATTGAGGTCACCATTGGAACTCCAACACGAACCTTTAATCTCAAGCTAGACGCTTCTACACATCTCACATGCATCGATGATGATGACCATCAATGCTCTCTCTCAGACAAATCTTCCAACACTTTATCTACAATCCCTTGCAATAACTCTTCTCTATGTCCTCATGATCTCTCCACTAACTCCACTAACCATCACAACGCAACAACGAAAACAACTTCTCTTTCTCTTCTTTGCACTCCTTCCGACTTTTGCCGCTACGAAGTCTCTACCTCTAGCTCCGGCTACCTCGTTTCCGACACTCTTCAGTTGACTTCCTCAATCACCGACCAAGAAAACTCTCTTTCCATAGTTCGAGGGTTTGTTTTTGGCTGCGGGACTAGCAACCGTGCGTCGCCGGATGACGATGAAGGAGGCGTCGACGGGAGAGTGAGTCTAACGACTCATCGTTTCTCTCTTCTCTCTCAGCTTAGCATCATTAGATTTTCCCACTGTCTATGGCCTTCCTCCGCCGGGTCACTAACTACATCCGTCTCGGATCAGCGGCTGAGTACGGCGCCGATATGATGTTGGTTCCGATGTTAAACATAACGGGTACGGAAGCTTACTCGTATCACCTTGCTCTCTTAGGGATTAGTCGTGGCCAACGGAGGTATATTATAAATATATCTCTCTCTTTTATATATATATTTAATTAGTCCATTTAACGTGGCTAACATGGTTTTAATACCAACCAAAAAAAAAAACTTAGACGTGAAATGAGACATTTGATCTTACGATTTAACTTAACAAAGACTCATTAAAAAAAAAAAAAGACTCAACTCTTGCAAATACTTAAATAGCTAATTTCTGGTCTTGGTTCAAAGGAACAATGAGCTAATCAAAAGCCCACAAGTTCTTGGTAGTAATAATAAAAGATGAGACTGCTTAATAACCTACGGTCATTTAACGATTTGCATGTTTTACCAATCACACATCTTATACCACAACATCTGATTTTCTTTGGCACAGTAAGATTAACTATTCACAAAAGAGTTACATTACTATACAGGTTTTTAGCCTAAAAACTTTTTTTTTTTAATTATTCAGTCATTTCATTTCATATATCTTTTTTCTTGCCTTTCCTCATTGTTACCTACTGAAGTCATTATATTTGGATTTCGATTATTTGTTTGTTTTTTCTCAAATAAAACCCCAACCTTTAAGATGTTAAACAACTTTTTATTTTTAATTATTTGCACAATATTTTATATGTCAAATGTTTTATATTTAAGGAAAATGAATATTTTTCACATAAAAACGCAAACGCGGAAGTTAGCATTTCAAATGATCTAGCTTTATTTTTTAATTCTTTGTTTAAATGTAAATATTTGTTTCTCACGAACTTTAATTTGTATTTTATTAGGATGAGAAGCACTGAGACCACTAGTGCTGCAATTGCAATAGATATTGGGACGTACTATACTAGTCTAAGCCATCACTCTACGAGGAAGTGAAAGAAGAGTTAATGACGCAGATTGGACCAACGATCGCATACGAAATGAACGAACTAATGTGTTTCACAACCGAAGTTAGCTTAGAGATAGAGTCATTGCCCAAACTCACTCTCAATTTCCAAGGATTCGATTACACAATCTCAAACAAAGGACTTTATCTCCGAGACAGCCCATCTTCTCTCTGCGCTGCTTTGGTTAGATCCTCTATGGAAGATGGAGAAAGGATTAATGTTCTTGGAGCATCAGCTCTTATTGATTATGCAGTTGGGTATGACACTTCACAGAGGATAATTGCCTTTCAACAAAAGGATTGTTTGGCTGATTTTGTAGATGGTTTGTAGTAATCTCACTGTCTTTGATAATCTAAATAATTGTTTTTGAATATTTGTAGACATTATCATTACAAGACAATTTTCCTGATATAAACCCAACTTGTGACGCATGCAGAGAGCATTGCACATGAGACATGACATGACTTATAAATTGGCACATATTAAAGAAAAGCAAGTTTTCATAAATATCGAGTTGAAACTAGTGAGTACGTTTTTTTTTAACCAAAAAAAAAACTTAGTGAGTACTAGAAGTAGACACGGATCAGATATCAAGAATTTTTAGAGTAACCAGATTCGTTGGATCTAAGAAATAATTATCCGAATCCGATCCGAATCTGTCAAAAATAGCTTAAAATCTTAAAATAATAATATAAATTTATTAAAAATAAATAAAAAATAAAAATATCATATAAATTATTTTAAATTAATTTTTATAAATATTTTTGAACATATTTACTATGTAAAATTTTAAAAATACACAAAAATTTCAAATAAAACTTATTTTTGTGATATTTTACATAAATTTCAATCTATTATATAGTATATGTATAAATATTATACATCTATTTTAAATAAAAACTATACATAAAAACGGATCCGGATCTGATCCAGATATCTTGATTTTAAAAATAAAATATCCAAATATGGATTCGGACACCTTGGATATCCAGTTTTTGGATCGGATCAGAGCGGATCCCGAATCAGATCAGAGCGGATCCCGAATCAGATCACGGATCCTAGATATTTTGCTCATCCCTAGTGAGTACGTATATTACTGGAGAAGAAAAAAACAAACAATAAAACCAACAAAAAAAAAAAAACCATTTATAATCAAGAATCTCAAATCGAGTCAAATGATGAGCGTCACTAAATAATTTAAAAATTAAAACAAGAAATCAATTCCCTAACAAATGATGAAAAAGTCATTTCAAAAACATTATTATCTTAGCTTTGAGGCTTAGATATTTACATGTCCCGCCAACATAAATGTGAGGAGATAGTGGCGGTGTAATTGTTGGCGGCCGCCACACCTTTTAGGTTCCTTTTTGGGTTTCCATTGATTTAACAAGCTATAACTATATCCATGTATATAAATGTGCAAGTTATGATATACCCTAACAATCCTGGTTTATATCAGTGTTACCTAGACATGTATACGTATATATATTTATAGTAGTAGAATCTTCTGAATTAAAAACTAAAACTATGTTTTAGGTCTACAGCTATTGACTATTGTAATGATCATAACTATACATTCATCGACTAATTAACCAATCGAATCCACTAAAAAGTAAAAACACTAAATTGTCAAAGTCCAACCATTGTTTGAATTTTGAATGTGAGGTTTTTGTGTTAGTTAAGAAGACACTAAAAGTTTTGAGTATTTGTTTTTTATATATAACTGACTATCGTTATACGATTGCAGGTGTACGAATAATTGATGATACACCTTATGTATGCACATTATAATATGTGGAGATTTAGAAGCATGAATGTATAAAAAATATATAAATGTTTCACTGTTTGCCTAAATCTGTAAAAGAAAATAAAAGTATATATCTCAATATCTAATCCATATCTGTTATGTTTCTTTTTATATTCTCCTTTTAGTTTTCTTGATTGTTGTTTAGCATGGAGGCCAATCACCACTAATGCAATAATGCTTTGACTTCAATATTTTTCTAAACAAGTAAAACATTTATTTGGTTCAAAGTAGTGGGACCACTGCGCCCACCAGCTTATATATGCCCATTCCCATCCCATGCGGTTCCTTAAGAAAAATTAACAATAGTTATATCAAAATTATTATTTATCTAAAACCAAAAAAAACAAAAAAATGTATTTATGTGTTAATATTAATTTGTATGCAATACAAAATTGTTTAGAAATTTCACATATGACTATATGAGATATGTATAGATTAAATGACTTATCCAAATATTTCTATCACCAATAAATTTATCAGTCAATTCGATCCAGAAAGTTTGTGGGTCTTAAATATTATATACTGGAACTAATAATATTTTTGGATATGGAGTTATGATTTTTTTTTGTCAGCATATCTCTTCAGGACACAAAAAAAAAACAGGAAATGTCTTTTCTTTTAAAGATGTATAGCATGGTTAAATTTGTATAAATTTAAAAAATAAACTTATTAAATCTTTTGCAACTGATTAGATAATGCATTTTAGTTGGTTTCAGTGATTTACTCTAAATATGATGACTTGTCCAAATTAAGGCTTAACAAATATATACCCATCCATATCTTTTAACAGCAAAAAAAAAAACACACACACAAATATATACCCATCTAATAAGTTGGACCAAGAGAATCGATTGATATAAAGACTTTGAGAAGTGTACAAGATTTTATGAGTGGATGGTGGAAAGGCCGTGCCGTGTGAAAGGCCGGGTCTTTTGACATTATAACATTATTGCCTTTATGTTGAGCACTAGAGCCACTTGCTTTAGGAATCTAGCTGATGGTCGAATATTTATATAACAATATATGTAAATGTTTATAATATTGGACCAGAGACCTTGTACAGTTATATGTGTCTCTCTTATAAATACTTCCTCTCATTCTACTCCCTAAACCCATCACAAAAACACACACATACTCTCATAATGATGTACATTAAATTCGATGGATATGCGTGCCCAACGGAGTAGAATTACATGAAGTGGAGTAGAGTATAATGCAGCCAAGGATGACTTGCCGGAACATTGTTAATCATTCATATAAATTGATGATGATGATTATGGTGATAAACATATTTCTGGCAAGTTGTCCTTCGGCTACATTTTGCTCTCTTCTTCTCATGCAAACTCTCCATGGGATATTTTACTTTTCATTCTCT
Organism: Cardamine occulta; assembly: GCA_028015245.1. Classification (NCBI taxonomy): domain Eukaryota; kingdom Viridiplantae; phylum Streptophyta; class Magnoliopsida; order Brassicales; family Brassicaceae; genus Cardamine; species Cardamine occulta. The sequence continues at coordinate 9,162,549 of CM051385.1, forward strand.
CAAATCGATGATGTGAACCGTACAAAACGTTGGTATTGATCAGAAGTCCAACAACGTCGGTATGATAATATATGTATACATACATATTGGGCCAATAATACATGTATACATATTTTTATTTAATGTTTATAAACATTTTATTTATGTGAAGCTTGATAAAATTAAAGAAGGTTTCTTTGTTTCTTTTTACAAAATCCTTTTGGAGACACACTAAAGAGGATAGATCTGCGGCCAAATCTTTGATGAACCAGAGATTTAAAAGGTACATATTTTAACATCCATACATACATATATATATGATGATGATGGAATGTAATTACTGATATTAGATCTGTTAGAATAAATTCAGTCCATGAAACAGATTCAAGCTTTCATCCTTTTAGAAATGCAACGGGTTTCGTGGATTTAGATCCGTGGACAAAAGGTTCGGTGGATCTTGTTTGCATAGATCATTTCCCATGTTTAAGATTTTAATCTAAAAGTAGTTAGGAAAATATATGATTATAACTTCTAAGGGAACGAGATAGCTTGCATTGATGCCTTCCTAAACTAAACCTAGATTTTGAATGGTTACAACATATGGAGCATAGCGGATGGAACATACCAAAAGAAATTGTGCAAAAATACACAGTGCTCTTTGGCATACTTCAACTTGCACGGCGTAATCATCCGGAACCACAACGTAACAATAACTTGCAAATATATAAAAAAAGATTCCGCCATTCGCAGGTTGTTTTCTAGCTGATAAACTCAGATGTAATGTTACGTAACAATCAAGGAAAATATATAAAAGTGATGAAGAAAAAGAGAAAGGAAGCAGGAAAAAGAAGCCGAAATTTGTGGAATATGTTGAAATGTGCGTTGTCGGTTTTGGGAATCTAAGGACGTACTGTGAGCCGACAAAAGTGGAGATGTAATTAAAGATTTTGTCCAGGCAATCATAAATCCAAATCTTTGTGCATTTTAACAATGACATTCATATCATCACTTTCCCTTTTTTTAATATGTCGCAGCTTTTTAGTTACGTGCATTATCATCATGTTCCTATCGTCTCCTCTCTCTTTTTTCTTCATATATAATCTGCGGAGCATATAAAGAACCGGCTTCAGACAAGAACAAAACGTCGATGTTTTAGGAAAAACAACGCCCACTCACTCTCAGTTCTCTAAGAATAGTGTCGAACAGGCACATCTACTACAGTCAGACAAATAATTTAATTTGTTTGCTCACGAAAGCATTTTTTAGTTAGATAAATAAATTTTAGAGGAGCTCAAACAGGAGTTATACGCACTATTAACTAAAATTTGAAAGGTTATTGTGCCAATAACCTTACTCTTATTATTAGCTAAAAAATAACTTGGAATATAATATTACTAATTTATCTTCACACGGTTTTGTGCGTATTTTAAATAATTAACGTGTAGTACTATAATTTTACATGATGGCATATTGAACACTATTTATCTAGTGAATTATTATTATGTATACATATATACGAGCAGTGCTGAAAAAATGCTAGGCGCTTGGTCACATGTTTCAGAAAAAAAACATTTCAAAAAATACGAAGCTCAAAAATCTTTACTAACCAGAAAACTTCTATAAAACTAGAATATTAAAAGGATTTGCTAATTTGAAAACTTCCTTTTTTTTTTTAAATACCATTTTATTTCTTTTCTTTTTCACCCTTTTCCAAAGGAGATTCCATTTGGTAGAGAAAGAAGAGAAATACAATTAGGCTGATTAAAATACAGGGAGGAACTCGAAAACTTCCCTTTTTTCTTGGTCAAAGAACTTGAAAACTTTCCTAAGATATTAAATATGTCGACGTTACCTACTAAAATGAGAAATTAAGACCGGAATCGTAGAGGTGCAATGAGTTGCAAATGGGCTATAAAGAGTTTGAAGATAATGAAATTCAGAGATGTCGAATTCGAATCAGATTCATATTCATTTCTTCATATGTTACGAGGGACTGCCCTATTATGTCAAATCAATTCCAGTGATTCCAGATTTAAAGCAATGACTTAATCCTCTAGATGGTTGAACAACGAAGTCATAATAAAGTAAATTCATCTCCCCTCTCCCCCCTCAAAAAATATAAGTAAAAAACTCGTTGTAGATAACTAAGAGAAGTACATAAAAGAGGGAGAAAGCATCTCACATGAACTCATGTTACTCATCTATACATATACAAAACTGTTTGATGTCTTCATCAATTTCAGTTGATATTTTTTTTTGTTTTTTTCGTGTGAATTAAGTTTCGAAACCAATATTGACCTAAGCTTATGAATCATATTGACGCGTAATGTTGTATATATATATTAATCATACGTTTGTGGGGACACATGACACTTGAGATTATGGGTTGATATCATATACGCGTCCATATGTTTTTACGTATGCTTTTCGTGTGTGGGGACAAATGACACTCCAGATTCAAGTTGATCAAGACACAATGGTACTGTTGTTTTTGTCAGATCTATCATATGGTCTCCATAGAGTGAATTATGTCATTTAATATTCATGAAAAAGTGGTAAATATGAAATCCAAAGATTTGATTAGGGGAGTGGGAAACTGAGGAAAGGTGGGGGTCTTACCCAAAATGGATAAGGCCATGAAAAGATTCGAGCGTAAGAGTGATAGATATGAATGTGTATATCTATATATATAAAGGAGAATGTTCTCTTTTTTTATGATGTCATGTCATCATCTCAATCTCTAATATTGTGATACATCATCAATTATTTTTTTATTATTTACATTTTAATTATCATAATAACTAGCATTTTTAATATAATAATTTTGAAAAGAATTTAAAAAATCATTCTTATAGAAAATGATCTAAAAAATCTAATTTAATAACTTTACTCTTATTAGATTTATTTATATAGTTTAGAAAAATATTTAAAATAAATTAAAGTATTAATGATTGTTATTAATTATAAGTTATAAAATTAAAGAGTTTCATGTTTATAAATAATAGATATTAAAATACATTGCTTAATTTGATATTTTTAATTAAAAAAATATATTGAATTTAAATAGGTTATATGAACAAAAATATGCATTTTGATTATTAGAAATCGGTGTTCGAGCAAACGAGGATTCGTTCAATAGTGAAATACTCACAAAAGTTTTTAGAAGCTTGAATAACAACTCTAAACTTTTAAAGAGTATATAAGAATGCATATTACAAGAGCTATGTTGTTAAGATTTATATTTATATGAGTATAAATATACAAAACTCGGATAACTAAAGTATAAATATATTTTAAGATTTGACTTTTGATAAATATAATTTAATATTATATATATGTTGTAAAAAAAGTTTATTTTATTAAGTACATATTAAACTGTTAAAAATGAGATATATTAATATTTTTATACCTTTATTAATAAATGACAGTATAAATTTACTCACTAACTAGTATAACATAATTTAATATTAAGAAAAGCTGTGTGATTGAGTGATTTCTCCCCTCCCCCTTTGCGTTACCGAATTTAATATATAATGTACAAGTTGACTACTTGACACATACTGGCACATATGTAAATCTGTAACATATATGCATAATATATATATATATATATATGTATATATATATCTAACATAATCTTTTGATATAGATAGTAGATGATTTTGATTTGATTTCCTCTTCTCGATCGGGGGTGAGAGTTAAAATTCACATTATGTTGTAACTTTAAAATCTACCGTAATGGACTCTTGTAGTTTTTTTTTTTTGATATTATTGATTAATTTTAAAATCTCGATTTTAGTGGACATTTTGACCAAAAAAAGATGGACGGTTAGAGAATAGTGAATGAAAACGTTCGTCGTGTTTTCAAATGTTGCATAAAATTAGATTCGTTTGTTATAAACAATGAGAAATTTACTGAAAAAAACTTCAACATTCGTCAGGTCACATGTTGTTTTTTATTTAAAAATTGACACTACGTTAATATGGTAATGGCAAATGATTTTTTGGTTGTCTTTTGGAAATATTGTTGTTTATGTGGTTAATACGAATGCTTCATTATTTTGTATTCTTTAAAACAAGCCTCCCATACTATAGATGTAAACTATTGAAGGTATATATGTTTATGAAGTCAAATTTATTAATACAATATACTTTAGTTCAAGCGATTTTTACTAAAGAAAATAGTCAATGGTTTAGAAATGAACTGACTAAAGGTTTTTTTCACTAAATTTCCTAAATAATGGAATTATATTTGTATTTGGGTAAAAAGATACATGATAAATTTTGATAAAGAAGGAACAAAAGCTGGTGCGGATTGTCCGAACGTAATTTTTTTCTTAAGTAAAAACTAAAAAGTACAAACACGTAAAGGAGCAAAATAAAAATGAAAGCATGAAACAAAGGGCCATTTTAAGCCAATTCTGAATGCTTAATGGGCTGTAGCCCATTACAAGCAAGAACCCTAATTTTCGTCATCTTCCTCAGAACGTGCCCAGAACAAAGAAGAGCTTAACCTCAGCATTTGATGTCAATTTTTGCAATCTGGATCAGGTATGCACAATTCTGATTATTCATTCACTCACTATTTTTCGAAAAAATCTTTTCCTCAGGGCTGATGTTGTTATAATCTAAGACCTGTATATGTAAATCTATGTTTCAGCTAAGATCAGAAGCCATTTGCGTATGAATCGTCGTCTCTGTTCACTAAGTAGAAACGTGTAGGCGAATGTCTGTTTTCTAATTCAACGGAAGAGCTTTTTCAAAATCAATGCTTCTCGATTAAAAGCCATTTATGTTGTTGCATAGGCTTATCTGATTAATCCATGGCTGTAAGTTTGCAGCTTCTCTCCTCTTACACAGCTCTGTTTTTGTTCGCTTAGTTATACGAAAAGTGTTAATTTTTCTGCTTCAGCTCACTTCGTTGGTTTTTTTTAATTTCGGATGCAGCTTCTCATTTCTTGTGGGGAAGTTTCATCTTCTCAGTTCATTGTACTTCGCTTACTCAACCAAAGCCTTGATTTTGTTAGCGACAATGTTGCTAGGATCTTTGCTCCTATTTTAACCAACCTAAGGTACCTAATCTGATTTCTCTGTTTCTATTGATTTATTGGTTTTCATGATTCTGTTAACTGATTCTCTGCTTTATGGATTTGTAGGGACTTTGAAATGCGTCTTTCGTGTATAGAAGATCCTCAATTCAATCATTCTCATTCGTGCACAGAAAAAGATTATGACCAAAAGGGAGACCCGGAAGCTATGTTCAATGTGCTGGATTCAATCTTAAAAAGCAGCTTGGATCGTCTTGCTTCTTTGAGGTTTATGTTTTCACCAGTAACTTATGGTTTGTAATTTTGTATCCATATTTGCGCACTGCTTCTGATAAAGCCTATAACTTGCTTCTCTTGTAGGGACAGTGTATATCGGACAAAGAGCTTCAGATACGATGATTCTTTATCTATTCATGCTTCTATAATGAGGGATCTCTGTTTACAAGGGAAATTGGACGCTGCTCTTTGGCTACGGAAAAAAATGATACAGAGTGGATTTGTTCCAGGTTTAATCACACACAATCATCTTTTAAATGGGTTGTGTAAATTAGGTAATGTCGAGAAGGCAGGTGGGCTTGTTAGAGAGATGAGGGAGATGGGTCCTTCTCCCAACTGTGTTTCTTATAACACCTTAATCAAGGGTCTTTGCAGTGTTAATGTAGATAAAGCTGTGTATCTCTTCAGTACTATGAATAAATATGGTATTAAGCCAAATAGAGTGACTCGCAACATAATTTTGCATGCGCTTTGCCAGAAAGGTCTTATAGGAAGCAACAACACAAAGCTTCTTGAAGAGATCTCAGATAGTAGTCAGGTGAACGAACCATTGGATATAGTCAGATGTACCATACTGATGGATAGCTTTTTTAAGAATGGAAATGTGGTTCAAGCCCTTGGGGTTTGGAAGGAGATGTCTCAGAAAAATATCCCTACTGATTCAGTTGTGTACAATGTCATTATTCGTGGGTTATGTTCGAGTCGAAACATGGTAGCTGCTTATGGGTTCATGTGTGACATGGTAAAGAGAGGAGTAAACCCCGATGTTTTCACTTACAATACTCTACTAAGTGCCTTGTGCAAAGAGGGAAAGTTTGATGAGGCATGTGAAATCCATGGTACCATGGAAAGAGTTGGTGTTGCTCCTGATCAGATCTCATACAAAGTTATCATTCAAGGTCTGTGTATACAGGGAGATGTGGCCAGGGCAAACGAGTTTCTTTTAAGCATGCTAAAAAGGTCTCTGCTTCCAGAGGTTCTGCTATGGAATGTGGTTATTGATGGTTATGGAAGATATGGAGATACTAGCAGCGCTTTATCTGTTCTAAATCTAATGCATTCTTATGGTGTTAAACCAAATATTTACACATACAACACTTTGATTCATGTGTATGTGAAAGGGGGAAGATTTGTTGATGCATGGCGGGTCAAAAATCAAATGCTTTCTACCAAAATCAACCCGGATACTACCACATATAATCTGCTACTAGGTGTTACTTGTACATTGGGTCACTTGCGCTTGGCTTCTCAATTGCATGATGAAATGCTGAAAAAGGGATGTCAACCTGATATTATTACTTATACTGAGCTTATTAGAGGGCTCTGTTGGAAGGGTCGATTAAAGAAGGCCGAGGACCTTTTGTTGAGGATGCAAGGGTTTGTTGGTATAACAATGGATCATGTTCCATTTTTGATACTTGTGAAGAAATATACCAGATTGCAGCGACAAGACGAGGCAGATTTAGTTGAAAAAAAGTGGTTAATGACTAGGAATGGAGGAGTTTCTTGTCCAAGCAGCCTGAATGACATGCATACAGAAGAGCAGTAGCGTGCTAGTTGAAAAAAGAAAGAGATCAAGTTGTTCTGATGTGGACACTTGAGTGATGTTCTTTAGAATATGGTCAGCCAACCACTAGATTGTTAAAAATATCCATCTTGAGTCCTGATGAATAGAGAATCTGTCATTAGGGACTGCAGAACCTGGTTCAAGACTATCGATCTTGGTGAAGTCACTTTTTAACATGCGAGGAATCTTCAACTGGTATTCCTCTTTTCATGGCAATCAATTGGATATGTTTTCTTCGCATTCCTCACAAAATTTTAGTTACATTCCAGGTTGTGATGGATGGTTTTGGCTTTCGAGGCATACAGGGCTGTTTCTTCAAAAACTCCCACTATACAAGAAAAAAATGTGAGCATGTTCGTTTAAAGCAGGATTCTCAACTTAAGAGTCGCATTGGCTTATTATATTACAACTTTTATAGTATTTGTTGTATAGGCTATGTGAAAGGACCATTTATTAATCAGATCCTGCTTCATTTGAACGTTCATAATGAGATTGGTTCATGTAAATGAAGATACATAAGTCCCCAATATATTGTGTTTGACAGGACAATACTTTTTAAATTTCTGTAAATACTACCCCAAAATTTCAAAGTTAAGAAAGAAGCTAGTGTTACAACAATGAGATGTTCAACTACCAAAAGAAACATCAAGAATCTAAGAAGCATATGCAATACGTCTGAAAACTGCTCTATAAGTCTGTCCTCCATTCCTGGCAACTTTCTGTCCTTCCTCAGTAGCGTTGCATAGAAGCTCGACGACAGGATCAGAATCAAGCTCTTCTTGTGTCAGAGATTCAAACATTGGATGTTTCTCTAAACAAGACTGCATCCACTCTCCAAGCTCCTCAACATCAGTGATTGTGTAAATAATCCCACCAGCTCTAAGAACATAAGCATACTCATCTAGCAAATGATTGCTAATCACTCTCCTCCTATGATTCTTCTCCTTGAAATGTGGATCAGGGAAGAGGAAAAACATCTTTGAAAGCTGTCCTTTCTCAAAGTAATTTGGAATGTACTTCATCGAGTTTGTCCTAACAACAGAGATGTTCTCGTACTGCCCCTCCAAGCTCGTTCTCCTTAAGGCTAAGATTCGTTCCTTGACGTATTCCGTCACTTTGTCTCTCAACTCCATACCGATCATCAACGTTTCAGGGAAGAGCGTCGCAAGAGAAATAAGTAGGCCACCAAAACCGCATCCGATATCAGCAAACTCAATCTTCTTGGAGATTTTGTTGTTAGCTTCAATGAACTTGGGGAAGTGAAGCGAAAAGTCGACATGAGCCGGAGAAATTGGAATTGGGAAATGAGAATCACTAAGTGGGTTACTATGAGCTCTTGCTCTGTAGAATCTCTTCCGAGGAAGCCCTGTAGATTTGCTGAAGGTTGGTTTCGTCTCACTCTCCATAATCACTTTGACACACAAAGATGATAACAAGAGTGAGTAAACATAACAATAACAGTCTCACGATTAACAAATGCAAGTTTTGTGGATCAGAGATATGATCTAGCTTAGAAATTACGAAAGAAAGAAACTTTGATAAAACAGAGACCGAATCAGCGAGACCCAGTAAATGCCTAAACCCTATACCCTAATTTTCCAAAGTCTCTGTTTACTTAGTAGATCAAGAACAGACATGCCTAAGAGATAACCAGAAGCATGGATTCATAGATACGTAATGTTTGAATCTCTGATAGACTAGCTCATAAGTGAATTACCTGATTCAATCTGAACTTGGATTCAAAATCTCGAGCTCTTGGTTCTTCGAGAGAAACAGAGGGAAGAAGTACAAGATCTGACCTAAGAATTAGGGCTCCCATGTTCTAAATGGATCCAAACCCATAACTCATTCTTAATGGGCTTCGTTACAGCCCCAAGGATCTATTAATAATTTCCGAAAAACCCCAAGTCTATTGTTACTTATAAGAAAGTACCCCATATCTTTTATTATTTTCCATAGTACTCTGAATCTTTTTCTCTTGGACTGAGAGAAAGAATCATTGATTTCTCATAATAGTGAACAAGAATCACAGAAATAAATATACAAAGTCATGTAAAGAGAAGCTTTCTCTAAGGACCATTGTGTCTAGAACGCCTCCCACTGTGGCTCCCTCTAAAACCACCACCAGACTTTGACCCACCATTACCACCATGCTTCAATGGCACAACTGTGTCCATATACATCAATCTCCCTGGAAAATGTCTCTTCTCTTTCGGAAGCCGACGCAGCTGCTGCAGCCAAAACACAACGTATTCTCCTTCTGGATCATAATTCTGTGCCTGAACAAACCAAAACAAACACATTTTTCAGTCTCTTCTTCTTCATCACTATTTCTAATGACTAATATCAAAATATTACTCACTTGCTTGGGAATGCTAAAGTACCGGTCTTCTCGGGGATCATTTCCAACTCCTTCAATGAGCAAAAATCAAATTCTCATCATTCAAATCTCATTCTCAACGTTGAAATTAGAAACCGCAAGTCACAAAATGTTTCATGACTAGTACCTGCTCCATAGGTCCAGTTTCCGTAATTAGAACACGGATCATAGTCTAATAGACATGTCTCAAACCATTCCGCACCCATACGCCAATCCAACCCCATGTCCCGAACAAGAAACGAACAAACAATCTGGACAGTAATAAACCAAATGGATTAGAACAATCAAATCATCCATGAAAATAAAAATAGCTAATTTGAGCAAAGTGAAAACAATCATAAGTTTTCACCTGTCGGCCTCGGTTTGACATGAAACCTGTGGTGGATAACTCCTTCATGTTTGCGTCTATAAGAGGATACCTAACGCCATTCATGAACAGTCACTTAAAGGTTAAGACTTTGGAGCCTCAAGCATAATCTTGATTGATGCTTTTCAAAAATAAGATTCATAATATCAGATGATTACCCTGTCTTGCCATCTCTCCAACATTCAAATAGTTTCTTATCTTGACTCCATTTCCCTTGCACACTTCTCGGGCCACCTACGAAGAAAACATGCTATTTCAAAGTTTACTCTAACCACATGGCATTGAGCTTTAACTCGAAAGCATTGTTACCTAGATGAAAGAGGGAGTTCCCACACTTGATTGAAAGAAACCTAAAGTAATCCCTCCATATTAATTCAAACAGTACCCTGGAAACATATATCACATCAACTGGGAAGTTTGTAAACAAGGACTAAGAGTGAAGAGAATGCAACAGAGATTTGATACTCGCAAATAAAGACATACCAGTATGTTGAATTATTTGCTACTCTTTCCTTTTCATATCTTTGGACCTGAAATTTTTTACAATTGTCACAAAAGTGAAAATTTTGGGACTCTGAATAAATGTTTTGAAAGATCTGACCTCTTCGTAGATAAACCGAGGAGAGATACACCCAAAGGCAAGCCATGGAGAGAATTTTGTTGAATAATCAGCTCCTAACATTCCGTTCCTTGTATCTTTGTATACTTTCAATAGATCCTGCATGAAAAAAAAAAGACATAGAATATTATATACACACAAAATCAACGCCACAGTAGACGAGAGAAGAGCTCATTATCCACTTGCCTTCTTCCAAAAGTACTCAAATACTCTGCCTACAACTGCGCTTTCGCCACCCACGAATCGCATTCCTCTGGTCACCTGTATCAACAACTCACAAAATATTTAACTAATAAGAATGCTTTTTACTTCTCTTTCTATCTCGTATCTCATCTAAAGAGCTTCTCAAAGAACTTACCTCTTGTTGCTCAATTCCAAGTTGCTCAAGAGTTGGAACATCTCCCCAATTATCAACAGAAGGTGTTGGCCCTAGAGAAAGTGGAATGCGAGTGGAGCTTCTGATACTACATTTGGCTTCCACCGTCTGCAAGTGAAGTTTTCAACCAGAAAAAGACATCAATATCAAATAACAAAGTAATATCTAGTTGGGTATACAACAAATTCTTCTCCTAACCTTTTTTGTAAGTCAACTCAACTCTCCATTACTTAATTTGTGTGTCTGATATGCATTCCAAACATTCAAACTAAGTTTATTAGCTGACCCCCCCCCCCTCCCCCAAAGCTGCTAATATATGTTCTATGTGTGTTATATGATCTTATATGCGTCATCAACCACCCACACACATGATCCCAGTTACTCAATAACCTGTGTCTAATTAAATCTATTTACCGTCAAATATAAAACTAAATATCTTAAACCTTTCAGCATTTCCAATGGGTCAATGGGTCAAGAAACCCACCAAGAGAAACAGGAATCATACCTTACGAAACTGAGTGTAGACATCAGGCAAATCAAAAACATCAAAAGGAAGATCATCTTTATGGTACATTGTACTTCCCCAAATAAGCTCAAGCTTAGTACCATTTCCAACACCTTTCAAACCATGATTCACCAATCTTTCAACATGTAGCTCTTCACTACACGTTTCTTTATGAGCAAATACCTGAAAAACATAACCAAAGATAAAATCACATTCCCTCACAAAGCTTTGAAATGATTCTTCAACACAAGCAATAAAAAACACTTAACTGTATGAGCTCCAAAATCTTTAGCAAGAGAAGGAATAATATCTTCAGGTTTACCACTTCGAATTAAAAGATTTAATCCTCTTTTAATCAGATTATTTCTCAAATCAGCCAAACATTCCATAAGAAACCCACCTCTTAAAGCTGGACATTGATTGCCACAAAGCAAAAGATGGAATGATCAGAATCACAAAAAGTATTGATTTTTGAGAATTGTTAAAGAGACATTACCTCCGGTTTTAGGGAAGTTGAAGAAATGAGTAGTGTGAAAGAGACGAGGATCGAGACAATAAACAGGTAAAAGGGTCTCAGAGGAAGACCAAGCTTTATACAATGCGTCGTTGTCAAGAACTCTAAGATCGTTTCTAAACCATAGAATTGAGATTCCTTTGCCATTTCTCTTCACGGAAGAAGAAGGCAATGCGTATCTCTCAAACGTTTTTACGGCGACGGAGTTTATCTCTTCTTCGTTGAGAGCGGGAACACGGTGGATATGGTCGTTCATTTTAGCGGCGGAGCAGAGGAACAGAGATGAAGAAGGCTTTGAGAGGTGAAGGTGAAGGTTGAATCTGCGAAGTGGGTTTGAGAGAGAAGCCGAGAGAGAGAGCGAGGAAGCCGCCATTTGCGCGGATGATAGCTTTGTAACGTCATCAACTTTTGATTGTGAAGGTAACACGTGGCGTTAGTTCGTTAAGTGTGACGTGGCGGATGTCTAGCCTTTTGTCTGGATCTGGATCGATTTGTTTTGACAAGAACAAAAAACAACTTGATTAGTCTAATTTGTATATTTTTTTTGTGTGATTTCAATAAGTTTTTTTCGGCTATAAATTTTTTATTGATAAGAACTCTGGATACTTTGTCCTAAAAATAGAAAAAAAAAAAATTATACAAATGTTCTAAATTAAATCTAACACATAATTCATTCGAAACCTAATAAATGGATCTTCACACGAAAATAGAAAAACTAAAATTGTGAGTTACTCCGAATCTTCATCTAATCTGTCTCCGTTGGTAATTAGGATAATTCAAAAATTATATATGCTTCTAATGGATGGTGATGCATAAAAACCAACTTAATACATTAGTATTAGAAAGTTGAAACTGAAACGACCTAAATTCGAGAGCAAAAACAACCAATATCTTGCTGGATCACATTGTATTGAATGTTAAAATGTTTCTCTTTGTATCCAACTGTAACGGTTGAATAACATACTCATGAATATTTTAATAGATCTTAAATTGTGGTATCATTTCGACTTAAAATATGGTATCATTTCGACTTACCGTGATTGCTCTACTCAGACAGCAGCTCCTAAGTGAACCACATTATTGTCGTTATTCTTGTTTTAATTAATAAAGCATATTTGATTATCAAAAGAAGAAGAATTAGTCAATTGGGCTCTAAGTTGTGGGCTATAAGGCAACATCGTTGGCTCAAGTTAAGTTGTTAATTTCTTGGGTATAGATTCTCTTTATATCGTGGGCCTTTTGTAATCATGGTGGCTACTCTTGCTTCCTTATACTTTGTGAATCAAAAAAAAAAAAAAAAAAAAAAAAAAACTGACAAGTTATTACTTTGTGAATTAACTAATAACTAGTACTCCTTGCATGCTTTTATTCCTTCAACCGAACAAACATATTGAAGAATTTTATAATCCACATGGAGCATAAATATGCGCTCCATTGTATATTGTTCCCGAATCCCGCATCTCTACATTTTCAAAACGTATAAGGCTATAAAAATAATCTAGTGTAAAATGTAAATTAAAAAAATGCATTCGACCGATGACGCATAATGTTATTTATTGTGTACGTGCACTAATACAATCATAGATTGGCTATGCTAGAATCATATTTTATGTTAAGGAATTGAATGTTGTTAAAGTTTCTTAAGGTCGAATAATCAAAAATGATTATTAAGAACTAAATTAAGAGATAAAGATTCGCCTACCATTATTGTATGCATGATTCTCTTACATGTGTGATTCGTCACTATGTAGTCCCACCATTAGGGTCGTCGTACATGGTTTTTTATTAGTGATTTGTCATATTAATGGTGAGAGTGAAGAAGGATGACAATGTTTAGTCGCAAAAAAGTGTGCTTATAATTGCTAGAATCGGAAAATATTCTTAGGTAACATTAACCGTAGGATTTAAGATAAAAAGATCGTACGCATAATGAGATGAAATATTTTCCATCGCAAAAGCAAAAAATGGCTACCGAATTATCAAAAAATTGTCAACAAAAAAATATTCGTTAATTGTTTCATAGTAGGAAATAACGTTGTATCCGTAATTGTCTCATTGAAAGAAATGACATTTTATTCTATGCTTTCCTATTAGATTAACATGTTATCTTACAAATAGAATAACTAACATATTTTTGTTCTAAGAATAATAATACTTTAATTTCTCGAATTTCTTTAAGCTAGTTGAAAGTTAATAACTACTCTCTATTTCATTTAAAATCTCATATGCGTTTGTTATTAAAAGTTCAAACCAAGATATACATGCAACACTTTTTTATATGTATATAGGATCACAAGATTGAAGCCAAAATATATGAGAGGAGGCATGATTTTCAGATGAAACCGAAAGAAAAAAAAAAGAGAGAGAGAAATAGAAAGTGAAAATGGTATTAAGGGAGATATTTTCTTTTATTTCTAGGGTAGTACTATTAGTATGAGGACCACGATCATGTAAAATATATATATGGTCATTGACTTACTTTCATTTTTTTTAATTATGTGTTTAATTTACCATCGGTGTGAACTTTTAATACCAAACTTGTGTGATAATAAGTTCTCTAGAATTAGTTGTTTAGAAGTTTTTTCCGTCTATATCTCACACGCATATTTTTCGATCTTGAATCTGCGTTGTAACATATATACAAGTAGAGAGTACAAACCATTAGGTTACCAAGTTATTCATCAAGTGGTTTTCAATTATTTGAACCTACTATAACAAAAAAAAAAAACAAAATTTATTTGAATCTACAATTTATGACTTAATTCAATTTTCTAATATTGATCGTACGGATCAGACGAAGCATTTTTATGTTTTATTAATATTAGTGAAGAACAAAAGACAACATTTGGCGCTAAATCAAAGTTTAACATATATATCACTCCATCCAAAATATTCGAAAAGAAAGAAATTATCCCATAGACTAATGTACTACCGAATAATAGAATAAAAATACCTACCATAAGATATATTCGAGTGCTTGAAATCTTTATAGATTCCTAGAAACCAAATAAGATGTCGAACCAATTCTTAGTTTCTTACAAAACATATAAAAAGACTAGTATTTTTTTGAGGAAGGGGAGATGGTATTATAATTTTTTTAATAAGAATTTTTTTTTGTTAAAGGGTTATACAATTATACTAAAAATAGCTTGACCCACAATATCTAGCTTTTCATGGCGACTGGCGAGTGATATAGAGACAACTCTCACCAAGCCATAATATCTATAGACTTGACATGTTATTCCATCAAACATACACATAAAATAATATGCAATATCAATATGTTCACCTTTATAACATTTTATTTTATGTTTTATAAATTAAGGCGTTTTTAACTAAATTTAACCACATATCCTTTTTCGATTATTTTGTATTTGTTTTTAAATTTTTGTAACTATGAGATATGAAATCCGAGAAAATTGTTGAGAATGAGATTGAATCGATTTGATAATGCACCTTAGACGAAAGAAAAAATGATTTTTGTAACCTATTAATGAACCATAATTAGGCAAGGCAATTACGAGTTTTTGTTTTTGCCCCAATTGTCAAATCCGCACTACACAGTAGTTAGTTACACGCCGTCTCAAACAACATATTAAGAAGCATTTAGATATTTCAACATACCAAAGTTTTGAATAAACACTTTACTTCACCAATTCTACTTCAATTTATTGCTTGCTATAATTTAAAACAAATTATATTTGTTCACGTCAACAAAAATGAAAAAAACAAACTTTTTGTCTTGATGTGGTAGACCTTCTCCTTACGGCTATATAAAAACAGCTCCACACACAACTCTCTTCTCAAAAGAAAAACACCAAACCATCCTCATGCTCTATCTCTCTCAAGAATACAGAAATTACATAAAAAGATCATGTCAGGCGTGTGGGTGTTCAGGAACGGAGTGATAAGACTTGTGGAGAACCCTAACCAGTCAGGAGCCGACACACACGGCCGAAGGAAAGTGATGGTCTATTTGCCAACAGGAGAAGTGGTCTCATCTTACTCGACACTCGAGCAGATCCTCCGGAGTCTTGGTTGGGAGAGGTACTTTGGAAGTGGCGACACAGATCTCCTCCAATTCCACAAACGCTCCTCCATTGATCTCATCTCTCTTCCTAGGGATTTCACCAAATTTAACTCCGTTTACATGTACGATATCGTCGTCAAGAACCCTAATTACTTCCACGTCCGAGACTCCCATTGAATCTTCTTATTTTGTAGTTTGCGTGTGTTGGTTTGGTTGTTTTTATAATTATGTGTCGTTTGTTGGATTTTGTTTTTAGCTGCATGTGCATGTTTTTTATTTTTGGTTTTGTGTTATTGTTGACGTTGAAAGTTGTGTAACTGTGTACCTAATTGTGGTTTGTCGAAAGTTGACGAGATGAAGAAGGGACATCTAGCATTAGGGAGAATTCAATATCAACATTAATGGAGAGATTTTCTCATTGGCTGATTGGCTCAGTGGATCACATATGCTTTTCTATTTTAATCCAAAACCAAAGTTAGTGATGATTTTTGCCATTTCTAGTTTAACTGCCGAATTGGTGACGTATTTGATATATTCCCATATGTAGCTAATATATCTCGAATTCAGAGAAAATAGCAATGGATGATTTATCATAAAAGTTAGACACTATCCAAAAAAAAAAAAAGAAGACATGATCAGGTAATCGAGTAACATCAGTTTTAGATACCTCAATAATTTCTTATATGCATATATGATCAGGTAACTCGGTGTTCGTACTAATGAGTTCTCAATTTATAATTGGTCTCCGGATATGTTTTTCCATTGCAAAACTAAAACAATTAAGCTGAAGACCTATATAGCGCTCTGTTGAGGGGAAAAAAAACACATAAGATCTATTTGGCTTCCATGTGGAAAGGACATTACTTTAAAAAATTTTGCAGGCAATTTGTTGTGTCAGTTCTCTCAGTGAACACTACCGAGCAGCTATACATCTATCATTATTATTAGGGTTTTTCCTACACTTTTTTACCCCTCTTTTTCAACACTTTCTAACCTTCTAATTAAGCTCTAAATGGTAATTATTTTGGTTTTAATGTTAAGATTTATTACCAAAGATAAAAGTAACAAGATACAAATTAACAACAATATGTTAGACCATTAGTGGAATCTATAAACACACATAACAAATTAACACCAATATCTTGATTAAACACACTAAAAAAATTGAATCAAGTTGTAGCTTTTACATTTTTCTGACAGTTCAAACAAACTTTTTAAAAATATTTTAACCCTAGAAACAAATTAAATGTTCTAAACACACAATATTTTACTCCTTAGGAATTAAATGTTCTATTTGTCTGTCTCATCGATTGCAAGTTTGCAACCATTCAAACCTTAAATATAAAACCATAATCTTTAGGTTTTACATATAACACCTAACATAATGTTTAATGTCGTGCGAACCAACCATGTTTATTGCCATTGGGGTCTAAGAAATAAATATGA
This sequence comes from Cardamine occulta, assembly GCA_028015245.1. Lineage (NCBI taxonomy): Eukaryota > Viridiplantae > Streptophyta > Magnoliopsida > Brassicales > Brassicaceae > Cardamine > Cardamine occulta. Next base: position 9,179,656 of record CM051385.1, read on the forward strand.
TACTAAAGGAATTGCGGTTAGTGACCGATGTAACTATACATACAAATATATACATAAATATGTAATATGTTTTGAGTACTATGTCTATGTGTATTGAAAGAGATTTATGTCGGAATACATTAATGACAAAGAAAAATCAATAGTAGGTCCTGCTTTGTATCCCTACAATCATAACATCGACGATATACATGTCAAGATATTGGCTTAACTAGCTATACTTCCATATGATTGACGAGCCTTGTCAAAACCATCCATTTAAACGTAAGCAATAGCCACTAGACCCACTGGTGTTCACGTGAACAAAGCACTGTTAGCTTCTCGATTAACCCATGAGAATACGAAACGTGTCTTAATGGTCAGTGCTTTGACAAACACTTCCAACGCCCTAGGAGCATTGTTCACGTGGCCTGACCTTTAATATTATCGACACACACAATCCCTCTTTATATATATTGGTACGAGTGTGTTCGTCGATGACAAGTACTCGTACGCTGCTGTTAAAATGAAAAATTTTCAACGGCATTTATTAGTGAGAGACATAGATTTTGTGGAAGATTCTGATATATTTTGGACGTGGCATGTAGTAGTCCATAAGAAGATTGGTCTAAGAGTAAGACTCTAAGCTAGTACATAGGCTACTTTGAAAAACTAGTTAAGGAGACATCACATCCCATTCTGCCTTCATACTGAATTTACTGATTGACGATTGGACATGTCATTACTAAAATTACTAAAACATTATTCAATTAACTTCCATTATATTTTATACATTTTACACCCTTAGTACTTTAATACATGTGTATATATATCTATATTACTAAAATTAATCTCATACATATGCTTTGAACGAACAAGCAACATAAAAAAAAAATTGGTTTTGGTATCTGATTTTTATATGGGCATTAGTCTTTTTGGTTATTCACTCAAACTAAAGCATCCGTTTCATTTGATAGAATGTGATCATTATGATTTCTGTTTATCTTTCTAGAAAATATTGTAGTCCGTTGTGTATCAAAATCTAACTCTAGCACACATTTTTTTCTTTCACGCATATATATACATGCACTCTGATGTAATATTTAATTAGTAATATATATATATATATTTGACAACAAACGCATTACTTTGTTCATTAATAATTGTACATCCTATATATCAACTAACCGGTATGGCAGAAAAGTGCTTACAAACAAGAAAACAAAATCCACACTACTGATTTTACCCGCAATGAAATTTTATGTGTTTTTAATAGTGACTGCTTTGATTTTCATGAACTAGTTTAACAAAGGGAATTGAGTTTTGATCCAAAAGCTCGTCACTCTTATGGGGGGTGGGGGTGTGAGATCATACAACTAAAATCTGTAATAAAATAGGAACAATAAGGATTATATGCATCGCATAGCCCAAATTAGAATGTTTAGTTTCTCATGAAGCACTTAGATCCTTTAATTATTCCCTCCAACTCACAACGAGTGGCCCAGAGTCAATTATATCGTATTGAAGAACCTCACTGGCCCATTCCGGTCCACTAGTCCCACTCTCACCGGTCTAGGATCCATCAATCCAACATTTGAAGAAGATAGGGATAATTATATCCTTCCTTTTTAGAATATTTTGACAACAAACTAAAATTAACATAATATTTTAACATATGATCATGTTTATATTGGATAGCACTAGTCCATTATGACTCAAATTATGATATATCTCATGTATCAAATAAAATTTTTTTATATTGCATAATATTTTTGACAAATGATCAAATCCAAATATTGGTTTGAAATTTAAACAAAAATGTTAAAAATCTTTATACAGGCGAAGAAGGAATTAGTCCACCTGATCTTATTTATCCCTTTGTTCCCAATTGTGTATAAGTAAAAGAAAAAAAAAACCTTTTTATGTACAGAGAAATAAAACAGAGCAAAGATCATTAGAGAAAAACAAAGTAGAGATCTTTCATCATGAAAATGGTTGTGGTTGAGATTCAGCAGAGGTTTTGCAAATAGGACACCAATTCTTCATTCGAAGCCATTGTTGCGCGCAACTCACATGGTACATGTGCTGGCAAGGCAAAGTCCCTACTTCATCTCCATCAACATACTCTTCCTACATATATAAAACCATCTTCTGAGTACCTTCAAGCTACCATTTGAGAGTAGTAGGCTCAGAGATCAAAGAGAATCAATAATACCTGGCAAATGCTGCATTTGACATCATTATCTTTGTTCAGGCAAATGTCACCGGATTCATCATTTGGATGGTAAATGCTTGACTTGAGGCTTTTCAGTAGCGCTTCCTCGCTTAGAGCAGTGCTCACTGTACCCATTTTCTCCTCCAATGCTAAGAGTTCCTGCGTATTTTTGTTTTTTCCATACAAGTTTAGGCTTCATACCCGAAAAGCTAAAAAATTTTACGTGTTGCCTTTGACCATAATCAACCAAAATACACAATATCTAAGACTAACCTCATACGACATGTTATCAATGTCAAGCCTCATATCTCTATGCTGATCATGGAAGCTGCTCATACCATTTAAGAACAAATTGGTCTCTAAAACAACCAATTGCTGCAAGGGAATAAAGAACCAGAAAAAGCGTCAAAATAAAACTCTTAAGTGAGACAGAACCTCTGCAACTCAAAGGTAGAAGCTGCTAAAATCACCTCATATGTAAGTTCTTCGTCTTGTTCAATCCTTTCCAGGGCCAATAATACCTGTACATCGTGAGAAAAGTATTTTTGTGATATCAAGACGCTGGAATAACATCACTCAACAAAGCTTATGATATGATGATTACCTCTGCAACTCCATTTATGTTATAACGTCTGAAACTATCACGGTTTAACAAAGAGCGAGAAAGGCCAGATTCTGAGGGGTTACCAGGAATCATCAGGCTACGTAACCTGCCATTACTACTGATTGGCCTACTGTAACTATTTGAAGGACTACGCAAAACTTCTGCAGATCTAGCAGGATTGACATCAGCTCGTGTTGCAGGCTGAGGCGCTTGTATACTTGCAACCGCTCCAGCACGTCCTGTTCTACCATAATAACCACCAGTTGATCTCCTAGTACTATTTGAAACAACACTGTTGTCTCTAACATTTGGTAAATTTCTGTTCCTCCTAGATTCAGACATGGTAATGCCATTGCCCTGAAGGGAACTTTGATTCCTTACCTCAATCACTGATCTATCCGTCTTATTCCCTCTATTCGAAGAGCTGCTCTCTCCATCAGAGTTTTTCTTTCTAAATATGTTTCTTTTTACTGTCGGGTTTGCATTAGGTGGAAGAACATCAGAACCAGGTTTGCTCCTCAAGTCTCTCAATCCATTCTTGTTCACATTACCTCTTACATTTTGCACACTATTACCCACACGAGTATCTCGAGTGACCAAATCAGGTCTCTGATAAATGCTTCTGCCATTTCCTCTACTTGAGCTTCCTACCTCAGTCACAACTTCTCCAGAGACACTATTATCAGAATGAACACTAATAGTGCTTTCTTTGTTCTTTCCTCGTGAAAAAGCTGTAGCTGAGTCTTCATTAACACTGCTACTCTCTGAAGAATCCATGTCCAAAAGAGAAGAGAGTTGTCTTCTACCAATAACTTTGGAGACCTTTTTAGTGCCACCACTTCGAGATGAACTCGCAACGGTTTCTTTTCCATTTAAAGGAGATCGAAACGAAGACATAGTAGACTTTGTTTTGTGATCAATCAAGGCTTCTTTGGTGGAATTAATCCTTGAACTACAACCAATCCGGCTGCAGATAGGGACAACACTCTTATCATCTTTCTTCTTCATATTCTCATGAAGAACCAAACCACTTCCTTTCCGTGGCATAATAGGTTTAGATGTTCTTTTACCTTTAAATCCATCCATACATAAAACACACACCCCCCCTTAAACACTGCAATAGGATACAAAGATTTGGCTCAGAATAAACTTATATTTCATCAAAGTCTAATAATGATCTTTCACCTATCAAATTAAAGAACAGAGAACCACCACATATAAAAGAAAAAGCTTACGAGAAGAACATGTAACTTGATGAACCATAAACATCAATCAGGCTTAAAAAATCTAAATTCAGTGATTGTTAAAGAAACTAAAAGAGAGAAAAGAGGAAAGCTAAAGAGAAGAAGAACCATCCAAGAAAATTCAACAAAAAAAAAAAAGTGTTTCTTTCGATTTACACGGACTTTCCATAAACACGATCAGTTTCTCCGTGATTCAAGCTTCTCCATTAATAAAAAGACACACCAAACAATAAGTAAATAGATTATTACATCAAATCTCTAATCAAATTCAAGAGTCAGAACAACCACAAAGACTAGTTAAAGCCAAAGGAACAAAAAATGAAAAAATTTCATCAAATTTACGTAATCAATCAACGAACTCAAAAAAAAAAACTTGTTCGTATTTTGAAAACTGAATCCAAAAGCAAAATCATCAAATTCAATCAGAAACGAGGAATTTTTTTATTTTTTTTGGGTTTTGTTTTCATCTCGTAATTACCGTAGCGAAAGAGCGAAACCAGGGGCGGGAGAAAAAGAAAATCTAAGCTCCGGCGATACCTTTTTCCGATGACTATCTCTTCACCGAAGAAACGTGAAGTGAGAGAGATGCGATGGAGAAGAAGAAGAAGAAGACGTAATATTCCGAATCCGTAATTATAAATTTTGTGAGGGGTTTTAATTTAAAATCGGAGAAGAAGAAGAAGTGGCGTAGCAAATGCGAAACAGAAATCGGAGTGATCAGAGCCGTTGATTTTTGGGTTTTGTTGAGATGAAGCCTGAGATGAACGGCTTAGATATACTACAAAATCATCTTAGGAGTTGGGACCTGATCAGGAGATATTATAAAACGGCACCGTTGTTGATTAGGGTCTCCTAACAGTAATGAGTAAACACGGAATGATGATATGTTTAATTTTATAAATTCTATTTCCTTTTGTTTTTACGTGAAAAGTTTTTTTTTTTTTTTTTAAAGGAGCTTATGAAACATAAGCTTATTTAATAAATAGATGGGGAAAGATTAGATTAGATAATTCATTCTGTTGATAACAGGGGTAAGATGATATATCAATCAAGACAAGAAGCTTCAACTAGTACAATATACTCATATTAAAAAAGAAAATAAATTTTTTAACAACTTCTAAATATGCATATAAATTTAGATTGAAATTGAATAAGATTTTGTATGAAAAAAAATACGAAGAACAAAGATGATATATAAGAAGATTGTATGATGAACAAACGTTTATCGTCTTTGTTGATAAATTATAAAAACGTCCTTCTCAACAGTACAAATTATTCTTGAGATGATAATTAAGTATATAATTTATATTTGGGCTCAATATTAAAAGGAGTCCATTCTGATATTTATATAAATAAACTATTAAAGGAAAAACGACGTGAGAGGAAGCAAGTAAGATCCCACATCCATGATATAGAATTAGAATTAGAAACGAAACCAATTAAATAATAACCTTCAAAACAGAATAAAATATGGATAAATGTATAAATAATTAGTTGAAGCCATCAATGGGCCCAAGTCCAAAGCCAAAGGAAAACGGACCCACCTTTTCTGAAACACCACAGGAAGATTAAGGGAGCGTGAGTAGCACGCGCCATCACGACCAGACGTGAGAGGGTTATACTTATCTGTAAAATGTCAACTTGAAGAAACATTTTTTTTGGAATCATCCTAAAGCTGTTTTTGTACGTCATACGTCTTTTTCTCTCTGTATGTGTTGTTTGCGTAACATATAAATAAATATATATATTTATACTCCCTTGAGAAATCTCTCGTAGTATCGTACCTAACGGACCAGAAGCATGCAACAAGTATATTAATCATACGAAATTAATATATAAAAAATGTTTTTGTTTGTTAATGCATGGATTATAGTAATGATGAGATAATGCTAATATGGGAATGTCAGCCGAAAGATAACATCTCTTTGTGTATCAAAGTATTATGCTTGAAATTCCAGCTGATTAAATTTAGCTAATGACTAGAATGTTGGTAGGGTTAACAAAGAAAAAACAATTATTCATTCAGCCATAAACAATTGTGTATTGGTTACTTCCAAATTAAAAAAAAAATTAATTAATGGAGTCAGATTGTTTATTAATTATATATTATACAATAAAGAAAAATAAAATATAAATATAATTGTAATTCAACTTTAAACTGAATTCGACCGTAAACTTATGTTCAGATTTATAAAAACCTAAGCTGAATGTAAGAATTTCATATACGAAAGCAAAACCTTTCTATTAGGACTAGTCTTGCTCGAGTACAAGCATGTGTTTGAGATCTTCACATTTATAAAACATTTGGGACCAATTTTTTAACAAGTGTCGTTGATTCCGATGATTCACAAGATTATGAACCTTTTTTTCTTTCTTTTATGTATAAGAGACCAAATTTTGTTTTCCTGCTTCTAGCTACCAAAAACTCAGTGTCGATTTTGGATTCTAAGCTACTATAACCAGCATGTGATCATCAGATAGAATACATATCAACATATTATTTGCTTTCTATCACCTTTGTTTTATTGTCTTGTTCTTATTCCATGACTGTTAGTTTCGTTTATGTAAAGGAAACCCTCTTTTTCGTTACCGCTTTAGATGAACTAGAATCTCGTATATTTGGTCGTGATCCTAAATGCCTTATCAAATTTTGCTTAAGGACACTTAGACCGTGCACATAAAGATATATATTCGTGTTGATTTAAAACTTGACCTCATCAGATTCACCTCCGAGCAACCTTGTTTTCACTAGCGGATCGGATACCAAAACAGAACTCTCTTTTTCTTTAATTATCTCAAAGATTTCGGATAAAACAAACTCATCTTGTCTCTTTTTTTTTTTTTTTAAGGATTCATACAATTTGCATCCCCTTTCTCGTTTGAAACTCTACAAAGGTTATAATTGCATTAGGAAACTGTTTTTTTCATCATTTCCATGTTTTCTTCTTTATTATATTTTTCTAAGTAACTTCTAAATATCTTCACAGCTTTTTTTCATGTTTTCTTCTTTATTATATTTTTATAAGTAACTTCGAGACGTGCTAAATTTTGTGAAATCTATTAAAATTTAATCTTAGCTACATCACCTTCAAACTAAATTCCAACTGCTTGCTTTGAGTCTGTCCAGTGTCCACCATTATTGAATACAATTCGAAGAATATACATCAAAGTTTTGTAGTTCGTAAAACCTGACTTTCGCAAATAGTTTTCAGTTGAGTTGGATTTTTAACTTCTTTACCGAACTTTGGTTGGCCTTAGCCTTTATTTTCAATTTCGGCCCATTACCTCATTGTACACTAGTTTCCATATCAAGTACTATACATTAGCATAAAAAAACTCTGACCAAGGAAAAAAAGCATAAAGAAATAAGGGAGGAGGTGGACGGTGGATCACGTGGCAATAGAAGCCAGACACATTGGTCCCTTTCAGGGGCGTGCCTATGTGGAGCCAAAAAAAGCATTTGCCTTGAGCCTCATAATATTAATCAAATATTAAGACCCCATATTTTTAAAAATTTTATTTAATATAAGTAAAATATGTTAAGTTTACAATTTTAAATGCTATTTTATTGAGTTTACAATACTATTTCATATGTTAAGAATATAGTATTAATTATTTATAATATTTTATAAAAGAAATATTGTAAGTATTAGTATTTTATTGATTAAATCTAGTGTTAATTAAGAAAATGAATTACAATAATAGTATAAATTATATTTGTATAGCTTAAGAAAATAGTATAATTTTTTTTTGTAGATTTAGAAAATAATTTTAATTATTTCTAATTTTTTATAAAATAATTTGTTAAATTTTAATTAAAATAATTTATTAAATAATATTTTTATTTTTAAAATATATAAATGATTTTAAATTTTTTTTCGCCTTACGCCTCTAAAATCGTAGGCACGGCTCTGGTCCCTTTCGTGTCTAAATACTGGCGAACCTCACCACACACGGTGCACCCACCCCACCACATATATAACATTTTCTCCATTTACGAAATTGGAATAAACTACAAACGCATTTATTACCAGAACAATAATAAATACATTATTACATTTATTTATATGCTGCCGTGAAAGAGAAACTTACATCTCATTCTTTATTTTTCTCAACAATATATATTATGCAGATTTAAATTTAGATAATAAAATTAATACAAATCATTACTGCATATACTGATTCTAGCTGTAAAACAAATTTATTTGTTTTTCAAGTCTATTCCAAAAACTAGATATGTTTCTCTACCAATTAAGGATATTGTTATGTTATTTCATCATTAAAACCCTAAAAACGTATAGTCGACCATTGCCATTTGACATGAGATTCAACATAGAATATTTTCTTTCTTCATCAACTTTATAATCTTTAGTTTTAATGATTGAGAAGGAGAGAGTGAATGAGCAAGGAATTTGGGATGAGTGGATGACATGTAGATTAATGGTGGAAACGTTCAAGGATGGGCTCCATGGGAGTTGAGCAAGCCCATTTCTATTTCTTTATATTATATTTTATTTCCTATATCTGGTCTAATTGAGTTTAACTCGTCCTAAGTCGCAATTACGTGGTGTTATTTTATCATACTAATGACGTGAGGACAATTATCTTATTACTGACATTGAAAGGGTCCAAAACCAAAACGAGACTAGAAACAGTTGGTGTCCTTTGTATAAATAGAAACGGCTCAAACTAAAGTCAACGGTTTTCCATAACGACCGGAATCGTTTTATAGTGTTAATTTAGTTTTTTTATTTAAAATTTGTTAGGAGATTGATGGCCTCCACCACCATCACCACCCAAGAAATTGCGAGATTTAAGCTCCGTTTTACAAACACACAAGTAATCGAATCTCATTCTATAGAAACCCTAATTTTCTTCCAAGGAGATTTGTTTCCTTGATATACACGCTTCTCTTTCTTTTCCTTCAAGAAAAGCTTTTATTTGTTCTTTTTCCCCTTTGATTCACAATTTCTTGAGGTAATGGCAACGACGTCAAGCACGACAAAAGCAAAACCTGACAATCAAAACCTAACCAGGACGAGATCTCTCGGTAGAAAACCAAAGCCAACTTCGTCGACGGCGTCATCAGAAGATGGTTCTGATCATAAACGGGAGAAGCCTTTGCCAAACTATTTGAAACCAACAATAAGTTCAAGACCTGACCCAGTCAAGTTCTTGAAGAAGAATAACAATAGTCTTGATGATAACCAGAAGCTTCTTCGTAGAAGATCCTTTGATCGACCTCCTTCTTCTTTGACTTCTCCTTCTACTTCTTCTCCGCATATCCAAAAATCACTCAACGTCTCTCCTTCTCGTCCACGAGACAGACCAGCGGTTCCTAGAGAGAAGCCTGTCACAGGTACTCTACGCTCTTCATCTTTCCATGGAAGCAGAAGCGTTCCAAGAGGAGGCAGTACTACTCTGAAATCACCTCCTGTGGTGCCAAAGAAGAGTGGTTTGAGCAGTAGTAGCACTTCTTTGAAGAGGAAAAAGGAAAGTTCTAAAAATGTTACAACAAAGAAAGCAACTGAGAAAGAGATTACCTTGGATTCTGCTTCTCTGTCGTCTGCTCAGGAGGATGACCATCCAGAGGAGATTCTCAAGGTTGAAAGTGATGTACAAGTTGCTGATCATGATATAGAAGAACCAAAAGATGAAAAAGAAGATAAAGAGGTCCAAGTCGAGGTTGTGCAAGCCGATGAATCCGGTGAAGAGAAGAATGAGAGTGGTGGACCAACAACGGTTGCTTCACTTGTGAGGGAAGATTTCATTGCTGTCATCAAAGAAGAAGATGAAAACTTGATCAATGAAGATCAAACCGAAGAGAAAATAGAGGAAACGAGAGAACAAGACAACAAGGGTAAAGAAGCGGAAGAGGATAAGAAGATTGATGAGAATGAGACTCTAGAGAAGGTTGATATTGACATGAAAAAAGAAGTTGAAAGTGTTGTAGAGACTAAAGATGAAAAAGAAGAAAAGGAAGTGAAAGAAGAAGAGGAGGAAGAGAAGGTGAAAGATGAGGAGAAGGAAAAGGTTAATGAAGAGGAGAAGGAGAAGCTTAAAGAAAAAGAGACAGAAGAAGCAAAGAAGAGAGAAGTAGTGAGAGGGAAGAAGGAATCTCCATCAGCCTACAACGATGTAATTGCAAGTAAGATGCAAGAGAACCCAAGGAAGAACAAAGTTTTGGCTCTTGCTGGAGCTTTTCAAACCGTTATTGATTATGAAACTGCTGCATCTAAGTGAGAGACATATCACGCAACACCAACAAAAAAAACAATGCCATCTTTAGCTTTTCCATGTTAAAATTTTCTTTTGTACTAATTATCTTTTGCCATTGTTATAATTTCTCTCTCGTATTGCATGCTTTTCGAGTGAATAAAATTACATGCACCTAATCATATATATGTTTGAGTGGATTGGTTGCATTGGTGTATATATGCAATGATTTGAAGACTAGCTAGCTTTTTTAAACTCCAAGAGAGATTATTACTATGCATAGCTATATGATGTATCAAAACCTAATAGCTTTTGTTTTCTGTTTAAGATCAAATGCAAAAACTAATAGTTTGAGAAAAAGGTGGAAAGGACTGAAGGAAGATAATTAATAGTTACATCCACTAGAGAAGCTTTTGTTGTGGTACAGAAAAATCCCACGTGGAAGAGGGGGTCATCGACTCATCATACAGTGGCCGAGTGGGCTCATATGGTTTTAGTATTACTGCAATTTGAACGGTTGAATTAGCCAGATGACAATAAAGAAAAACTAAATTAATGACAAATTGACAATAATATATTATTGTTAAATATAGGGTATTCTGAATAAGTGATTAACCAATTAGATAATATATCCTACTCAATGTACTAATTTATTTACCTTAATGTACGACATAATGACATAGAAAGGATATATACAAGTGGTTGGTTCCTTTCCAACGTGGAAGTTTGTCCCACGCACATGAGAGTTCCTATCAATTTTGACATTTTATTGCAACAAAGCAAACACAAATGGCAGGACACCAATTTAGTGAAATTGAATGACACGTGTTCGTCAGCTCCATTGCCTCTTCAGTTTTTTCTTCCCAACAGTTGTCAGAAAGAGAAGAGATCAAATGAGCAATCGCTGTTGTGACAAAAAAAAAAAGAACAACAAAAATAAAATCTTTAACAACAGAAAAAAAAAAAAAGAACAAAAAGAAGAGGCTAGTAGGCTACACGTCTTGTTTTCTCAACAACATTTATTTCCTCAAGTCCTCCGCAATTACTTATTTTTCTTAAATTAGAAACTTCTGATTTTTATTTTATTTTATAATTTCTCTAATTCGAGAATCAGGTTTTGATAATATTTGTGATGGATGTATACAGCATATCTCTTTATAAAGGTAAAAACTGTATTCGAATTCAGATATGTCAATTGAAATAGCACTCCAATTTTATTTTGATTTTTTTTTCTTTTTTTTAATAACCACACATTAAATTTGCCTACAAAAGGAAAAGTGCTTACAATTGAAACATCGATAGATCTGTTACTAGGAGTGTGAATTATATATTGAAATCATTTATTTTAAAATCATAACTTCTGAAAAAATAATTATTTACACTGAAAATCTATAAAAGATAAACAATTCATGTAAAAGCATGAATCTAGACTATTACTCATATTTTGCTGTAAATTGTCCCGCAAATCTAATTTTTTGTATATTGTAAATTAATCATAGAAATAACCCAAAAAAAAGTGAATGTACAACTAATTTGCGTTTATAAAAAAACTTGAAACTTTTAAGTCAGCTGTCAATTACTGACTGACCGCTAAATGGGTAATTCTCCAAATTGAATTTTTAGTGACTAAGCGATTTCTCTAACTTTCAAAATTTATCAAACTTACAAGCTTATAGACATATATCAGTCAATGTTTGACCCAAAAAAAAAAGAAGACATATATCAATCAATTTGTTGAGAATACCAAAAAAAAAAATGCATTCGACGAGATTTATATGTTTTGCAACTAAAAAGGGTTTACATAGCTCTATCCCTCTCTAAACCCCTAGTTCAATCCTTTTTAGAAGGAGAAATATTTTCAAAATAAATAGACTAAAAGTTGATTCTAGACCCACCAAAATTAGGATTTAAACCCGTACCTCAAAAAATATATGAAAAAAATAGTTAACATCCGTTAAGAGTATTTTGATATATATTTTCTTGCCTCTTCTTCGATATCTCATCACACCAACAAAAAAACTTCGCCCTTGGGTCGAAAATGTCAGGGTATTTATACACACAAACATTATTTACAAAAAATAAAACAAATCAGTGACCAGTTTCGTTTTGCTAACTCTATCCAAATATTTGGCCATATAGAAATTAACCCTTAAATAACAAAAAAAAGTAACCCTTAAATATACTTATGCTTAACTTTTTCACATTTATTTATGATATAGGTGTTCATTTTTTTCAACTAATTCAAATGCACCATTTTCGACTTTGGATATTACAAAGCTCACTTCTCTAGAAAATATCCAAACAATTGACTTGACCTTTTTCAAAAAAAAAAAAAAACAAATTAGTGGAAAAAGGACAACAAACAGATAAGCTAAAAGAAAGGAACAAACACTAAACATAGTTGGATTACTTTTCTCCCGTCGATTAAAAATATCATTAAAAATATTTTTTCCCGAATTAAAATAAAAGAAACATTAATTCGCGCGACGAAATTAAAAATATATTTTAAGAAATTGAGAAAAAAAAACTATGAACAAAGAAAAAAATTTCATCATTGCAATTATTGATCATCATCTTCTTCCTCAATCAGATCTGAAAGTGCAAAACAACTCCGAGATTGAAAAGCTCTGTTCTTGAACGAAGGTTTCCTAGCAACAACCCTCACTTTTTCACCTCCTTCTTCGTCACTCGATGATTTATTCTCATCAAATCCAGATTTCAGATCTTCATCATCATCTTCCTCATCATCATCATCATCTTCATCTTCATTAACTGGTAACAAAGGCATAGATTTAGGGTTTTGCCATGAATAAAACGATCTTCTTGCTAATTTATTACAGATCTGTAATCTTCTTCTTTTATTCAATGGATTCTCTTGTTTCGCTACTTCTTTAACACTCCCAATCTCTCCTAAATTCCCAAATGATTTTGATTTCCCTTTGTAATGATTCGACAACCCTCTCCTGCAAAAAATCAAGAACCCTAAATCATCAAGAAAACCCCAATTTAAAGAAACCGTTTTTAATAACAGAGGAATAAAAATGAAGTTACTTGTTGGGAAGAGAATCTTCAAGAGAACTCATTGAAGCTAACCCTTGAAGCCCTAATTCCTTAGATGAAACGTCATCGTTTTCTTCTTCACTTTCTTCTTCATCTTCGCTATCCCCCGGAGTTCCGAGTGATGAACTATCCGATGAGTAATCCACCATTTGTCCTGACCAGATTCCACTTCCGGGGCGACTTGAAACACCTCCTTCTTCGTTTACTGTTTCACCGGAGAAAGTGGAAGACGATGAAGCTTTCTCCGTTGCCGGTAGATCGTTTCCGTATGCAGAGACTTCGATGGAGAAAGTTGGTTTTGCCATCACTTCCATTACCGTATCTTTTCAGATCACAAACCAGACTGATTTGGTCGGAAAATCACGGTTTTTAACTCTTCTAACTTCTGAGTTGTTTCTGTCTCATCAAAAATCTTTAATCACAGATTCAGAGAATAGTAGAAATCGCCATGGCAGACAATAGAAAGAGAGAGAGAGAGAGAGAGAGAGAGAGAGAAGGGATAAGGTTTTTTTTTTTGTTTTCTTTAAGTTGTAAAATTAATTGAAGGAAGACGATAAGGACGATAAGTGGATAAAAATATATATCATTTTGGATTGTGAAAGATTAATATATTTCTGGTATGCGTATGCGTGATTTAAGACATTAACTATTTATCGCTTCTTTCAGTTTTTGTTTCTCAGTTCTGCATTTTAGAATATACAGTTTTAAAAAATATATACTTTTAAAATTTTATTTACAAGTTTAAAAATTGGAGAATTTATTGATCAAACTTTAAAGGAAAAAAGTATATATATTAGGTTTGTAATAATATTACGTAAGTTAAGTTAACTTAACTTAACTTAACTTAACTTAACTTAACTTAACTTAACTTAACTTAACTTAACTTAACTTAACTTAACTTAACTTTAACTTAACTAATGTACTTTTCATATTATAAACCGAGATTTCCATTTCTACATGTATTCTATCATATTTCGTGTATTCTCTTAAATTTCTTTTGTGGAGTTATGGTTTGTAAGTATATATTTGTAAGTAAATAAGGTATTTGTAAGATATGTTTTTTTTCATCTATCATTTTTGTATGTGTATATATTTTTACCCTATTTCATTAAAAAATATATATTTATTCTGTTTTTTAAAGATGGATGTTTTAGATTTTTTTGTTTGTTTCACAAAGATAAAAATTTTAGGTTTTCAATGTAAAAGTTACGGTTGTTTACTAATTTTATCCTTATTAATTAAATATAAAAATCGTTATAAAACAATATACTTTGAAATAATAACATTACAAGAAAAATATATTTAGTAATTTAAATTTATACTTAAAATGTGTGAAAATCTTAAAACATTCATCTTAAAAAATCGGAGGGAGTATATGTGGGAATGAATTTCCAGATGTCAATCCGAATATGACATTTAGATGTTAGCCACACCTGTCTATGGGAAGGTCGACAATTTATTCGACTTCTTGAATGAATTTTATTCAACGAGTTAACTTCTTGTTTTGCCTCTGCCATAGTTACTTATGAATATGATCACTTAAGACAAATGTTTTTGTATGACTAATTGCATATATCTCACTGTTCATAAGCAAAACTGCTTCAACGCGGTTATATCATATCATAATTGCCAAAAACACATTGTCGACGATATTCAAGTCATAAAACTATTATAGTTCCATTCGACTACAAGGAGAATCATATCACAAGTACCAAATAGGGTTGAGTTAGATTCACTTCTCGACGGCCAAGTCATCTGATAAGGATTCAGAGGCTCAAAGATGTTTCCCTTAAAAGTTTAAACCCCAAACAAACCAAGATCTGAAGTAGTTTGATGCAAAATAGAGAATCTCCATTTTGAATAGAGGACTTTGACAGAGATGAAACAAAGCTAAGATGAGATTAGAGAAATGGAGAAAGAGAGTAAGAGAACACACAGAGATTTGTTCACCCGGTTCACGGTGTTAACCAACCGCTACGTCCGGTTAGGATTTTTCGATCCACATCACTTCACTATGAAGAAGAAGATGATTACAAGAGTTACAAGTGATTCACTCTCAAGAACACACTTTGTATCACACCTCTGTTCTACCTAAGAAAACCAGCCCAAAGTTTAAGCTTTTACATGTTTTCTCTCATCTTTCTATCTACATTGTGTCTTGCTCTCTCTCTCCGTTTTCTGACCTCTCAAATGAATCCAAAGCACCTATTTATAATAACTACAAAACTAGGGTTTTATGTGCAAAAACAAACTTTAAAAGTTGCATCTTGAAATGCCAAACGTAATTGCTTGAAGCACAAGAAGACAAGACTCTATTAACTTGTGCCAGCCCTTGCACTAACGTGAATACTCTCATTTGTGATCCCAAAAGCATTTAACTCAAGCCAAGTTTAATTTACATTAACTTGGAGTTAGCTTTAAACTTATTCATCAAGTTCACATCTTCACAAATCTCCACCTGTAAATGAACAAGTTTAATTTACATCTTCACATACTTGAGAAAGAACGAAAGACTACCTTCTTCTAAATCTTCAACCAGTTTAACTCAATCCAAGTTCAATTTATATTAAATTGAGTTCCCTTTAAACTTGCTCATCAAATTCACATTTCACATCATCTATACTCTATGTTCACCCGCAATCCAACAAGAACAAGGTTCTCTCTCGGCAAATATATAATTCAACCGTAAATTTCAAAGATATGTTTGAAACAATATTATAATACATTTTTGTAATCTTCTATTTCTCAACTTTTTGTATCATTATTTCTTAAATCTAATTCTTACCAGTTTTCACTATTTTATTATCGTATAATGTTTTTCTATCCGCTAAAAAAATTCGTATCTTTTTTGTGTTATCAATTATATGGATTTATTTCTGTTGAGCCTTCAATTATTTAACTTTCTTAAGAAGAATATAATATATAGTGAGTGAGTGGGTCACAACTCAACTAAGATAAAAGGAAAGGAATATTCCTTTTGAATATTTGAATCTCAATAGTGTAGATGTTTTAAAAAAAATATTGAATCTTAATAACATAACATAGCATATCAAATCCTATGGGAGATAATTGCATTAAACTATGAACTAATCTTTTGTTGACATAACGTTTTTTTCTCCCGGTTCACTAATTTTTTTACATTTATAAGTCTCACTTGTAATTTTCTTACTCCAAACAATATTTTCTCACCTGCAATAATAAAAAAAAAAGATGTAGAATCTTTTAATAAATGTTAAAATGTATGCTTAACACTGACCCTACACAAGTTTTAGATCTATATATGGTATAATGCCAAGGCAGTGCCAGTTTTGTGCCATCCTTGAATATTCGTATGATCGTATCTTTATCCTCGATTTTTTTTTAAAAAATTCAATGATATATCCTTTTCTTTTTCTTGTAAACACAAAGAAGGGATCCAAAATGTTGATAAAATAATCGCCAAATTGATAGACATGTAGAGTCTAGTAGATTAGGCAGTACAACTTGTACTAGTGTCTAGTGATATACGAAAACTGAATAATTAGATGTCAAAATTAATCAGGAGTAAAATAGTAACGATATGTTATAAACTTCCAACTGGAATATTTATGTTTGACAATAGTCATATTTTATTGATAAGCTATTATTGATAAAGTCATATTGTAGACAGTGTGAAATATTTATATTTAACAATAGTAGCTTATCATGAAATTTGGACAAAATGATAACATTTCTTGACTCCGATTTCCAATAGTATAAAATATTTCGTTATTAACAAAGCCGTGATGGAATATTTAAACGAAACGGATATAATTTGCATATACTTACAAGTAGGTAGAGCAGTCAAAAGGATGGTTAAGAAATGATAAATAACGAGAAAACGTGGTTGATGTTTGTTAAAACTTAAAAGTCATAACTATAAAGGTCAAAGCTGGATGGCCAATGGGTTGAGGTCTGAAGAAACAGCATCTAATCTTCTCTCTTTCTTTCTTAATTTTTAATCGTAACATTTGCTCTTCTCGGTGGCAGAGAATCACCCTCAGAAGTCCATAACTCTCTCTTTATCTTATTATCGTTTTAATTTGAATTTTGATTTTGAGAATCAATTTTTTTTTTTTAATTTAGTAAGGAGAAAAAAAAAAGAGAAGGCGATATTTGTCTGGTTGGCTAAACTTTATAGAAAGGCTAATTATAATGCTCCCACCCACAATACAAAACAAATATTTCAGACAACTTTTATTTTATTTTTGTTCAAAAGCTTCAGACACAATTTCTAGGCATCTTCCTATATATACTTGTATATGTTAGTTATTTTGAAACAACTTCTTTTTACGAAGGGTCGTAAGATTTGATTGAAAACTCAAATTTATGTGATGATACGATTAAAATATTGATCAGACCTAAAAATAGTAATCTCTTCATGGTTATAATTTTGGGATAAATAAGCATAAAGCATAACATTGTTATCTCAAAAATAATAATAACAATAAGTTAATAACCTTTTTTGTGTGCAAATAAGTTAATAACCAATGCGAGAAGTTAGTATAATGATAAAAAAGAAGAAGATATAATGGCCTTTGTTTAGAAAAAAACATAAACAAATATAGTAAAACCTCTATAAATTAATTATATCGAAATCGGAGTATTTTATTAATTTATAGAGGATATTAATTTATAGAGAGATTTTTTTAATTTAAAAAATTTATTTAAAGTAAAAAATAGAAGAAAATATTGTAATACCTTTAGACGACATTACATGTTAAGAAACAATCATCACATCTAAAATGTTTCATAATTTTTTGATGCAATTTAAAAAGATAATATAAGCAGTTTTTTATGCGTTAAAAAAATATTAGATGAGTTTTAACAAAAAAAATCCAAATTTATGAATAAACAAACAATTTTAGAGTCAAATTATATTAATTATATTTTATAAATTTATATGATTAATAATTTATGATATTGGTGGGATCTTATATTTACATAGGATTTTTAAACATTTATTATCTTATTATTTTATCGAATTATATAAATTATTACACCGACCCAACTTAAAACCGGTAAATTTTATTAGTTTATAAATATTATTAATTTATTGAGTATTAATTTATAGATGTTCTACTGTAATGGTTTTTGTGTACAGTGTATCAAGCCATATAGTGAGGCAAGGTTCCAAAGCTAAAATATTGCCGCCGTGTGGGCCTTATGGCTTGTTGGATTATGAAGTTGTCTTTCTGTATTAGAAAAGATATGTTTTTCAAAGTGAATGATTTGAAGAAAGTCGGTGAAAAGAAATGTTTTTCAGATGATTTGTAGAAAGTCGGTCATTTCATACCTCAAAAGTTATGTGTTCGATTTATATCTGAACTATATTCCGTACATTTGTATACATGAACTAACAAAAAATTTGAATTTAATATCTGAATTTACAGTAATTTTATGTATTTTGACTACCGCTGTTAAGTTATTCATATACATTTTTACTAACGCTGTTAAGTTGTGGTTAATTTTGATGGTGTAGAACCACGTAGAATCCATGTAATTAACGAAAAAAATATGGTTAAGTTATAGTCAAACCCATGAACTCTAATATGAAATATAGACTCAACCACCAGTTATGCTATGACAATTATTAATGTTACCACAAACACAAATATATATTAGCTCGCAAAATTGTTTCATCAAAGTAATAATAAATCTTCGTGATGTGAATAATTTTCTTTACAGATCGAAACTGGGAAAGTGAATGAGAAGGAAGTCATTTCAATCCGGATTTTATCAAGTAGGCTCAATCAGTTCATGATTTCTCTTCTATGGATCGTCGACCAGTTAATTCGAATTTCATTCCTTGGAGAACTGAATTAACTCCACCGTCGATGAAGAGTAAAAACGCAGTTGTGTTTGTTGGATCGACGAGAGGAAGTGTATCAGTGGTGGAGAGAAGAAGAGTAAGGGATGATTGGAATGACAAGGAAGAGTTATGCGAATGTTGAAGATCTTAAGAAGATATCCATGGCTGCTGCTTCTGCTATTAATGGCGGCGGAGGAGGAAGGAAATCAATCGGCGGTGGTGGTGGTGGTCAGAGGAGTAGTTTAGGTTACTGACAAATGTATTGATTCTTTTGATTTTGTGTATTCTCAAATCTAACATTTGTGGCTCAAGATTTTTTTTTCTTTTTTTCTTCTTCTTCGAAATTTTCTTTGTTTTATTGGGTTTTGATTAATCAAGATTAGTCCTTTTCAGATTTTGGTTTGGTGATTCAGAGATTTGTATTAGGAGTATTCAATCTGCATTATCTTTTGATTTATCAAGTAAAGGATGAGTGATAGTACTGTTCTTAGATCAAGGATATAAATCTCCGGCAAGGCCAT
The DNA here is from genome assembly GCA_028015245.1 of Cardamine occulta. Lineage (NCBI taxonomy): Eukaryota > Viridiplantae > Streptophyta > Magnoliopsida > Brassicales > Brassicaceae > Cardamine > Cardamine occulta. The sequence continues at coordinate 9,199,322 of CM051385.1, forward strand.
TGATAAGGAAAGCATCGGAAAGCGGAGCTGGTGGTGATTCAAGAAGTCCAACATCTGAGCATGTTCCACAGATCTATAATAAATTTGCAAGAAGATCATTATATTCATAGCAAAATCTTAAATCTATGCTTTTGTTACCAATTAGAAGAAGATGATGATGATGAGGAAGATCTGAAATCTGGATTTGATGAGAATAAATCATCGAGTAATGAAGGAGGAGAATAAACTTCGTTCAAGAACAGAGTTTTTCAATCTCGGAGTTGTTTTGCACTTCCAGATTCCGTCAATTGAATCAATCTCGACGAAGGGATGGCCGGTGTTGTTGCTTTGATGAAGATGATACCTTGATAGAGCAAATTTTGAAGCTATATATATTTTCATGTTGATGAAGCGGGAATATAATTCTAAAGGTCATGGGTTCCAATTTGCAATCCGCACAATTTTTTTTTCACGTTGATCCTACGTCATCGAGAGTTAATGACAACTTAACAGTGTTAAGCAAAATATATAATTTTGTTCAATTTTAAAAATTTAGGTATTAAATTCAAAAAGAATATTAGTTTCTGTATATATGTGCACGGTAGTATAATTGAGGTATAAATTAAACATATGCTTCGATTTCAGGCATAAATTTGCTGACGTTTTTAGGAGTGGGCAAAATACCTGCACCGAATCCCGAACCCAAACTTGACCAAAAAAATTCGAATCGAACCCAATCCAAAGTTTTAAAATCCCGAACAGGTCCTAAACTTAAAAACCCAAATATCTGAAGCGATAACCAAATGGGTACCCAAAACATCCGAAATATAGTTATATATATATACAAATATTAATTATATTTAGACTTGATATAATCCAATTATCTAAAATTATAGTTATAAATCCAAAAATATCAATTATTAAGACCAAAATAATCAAAATATATAAAATAACTAAAATATCCAAAAGTTTCTAGTTATATTTGTGAAAATTTAACATTTTTTATTTATTTTCTCAATATTTCGAATACCTAAACCGATCTGAACCCGAATGATCCGACCTGAATCCGATCCGAAACTACCAAATATCCAAACGGATCCTATACCCCTAAACCCAAACACCCAAAACCCCAAAATATTCGATCCGAACCCGAACGGGTATCCGAAAAATACCTACCTCTAGACTTTTCGATGTTTTGATCCTATTCCTACCTAATATCACAAAATCAAATTTGGTCCAGACCTAAAACCCAACCAGTTGATGTTTTATGTTTTACGCATCACAATATATTATAAATTTAAGAATAATATTAAAACAAATTGGCTTTTGTTATAGATAATTGATTGTGAGTTGAAAATACATATTTTAATATGCTATCAGAGCCCAATCATAGGTAGTTTAACTTAATTTATAATTGGCACAATTTAAATTTAGTCCGTGATTCATGCTCAAATATACCAAAATTAATAGTTAGAAGTGTCATCATTTCAATAAAAATAGTATCCAATATCATAAGTTGGATAGAATTCTTAAGTAGCATATAAAAGATATGAGGCAATTCATTCATTACCGATTAGTTTGAATTGTATCTAGCTTTCATGATGCATATTTTAAACTCTAAGTTTGCAATTTTTGTTATATTTTTTCTTTATAATTCTGTTGTTAATGGACCCTTCTTTAAAAAAAAAAAATTTAGGTCCAGAAATACTCCGGATGACCAGATCGGCCTTGCACCGAATAAACGGCACATAACAAATAATAGGATCTTTGTGGTCTTGTGCTTTGTGGTTTCACAAACTTCATTCCTCCATCTATAATTTGTCTATATGGATAGTGAGATAAACTTTCTAACAAAATTTAAATCTTGCCAAGCTGAGTTTGAAGTAAGAAATACCGCATCCAATATTTCATATTCTGAATTAATAACTTGGGGGGGGGGGGGATTAGACAAGTTCATTGCCAAAACCCATGGAAATTTTTTTTAGATTTCGATTTCGTTTGCTTGTTTCTGTATTAAATCCTAAATTTTCTGTGGAATTTTAACACCTAAATCAACAACACATGTGCACTTGCAAGACATGCTTAGATTTTTATTACTATTTTATTACTAAAAAGGTGAGTTTTAGTGTTCTACACCGAATTATACACTCTTAGAACTCAAAACGAGTTCCAAAAGTTACAACATTATCAAAGTCTAGGCAGCAGTTACACAGCACAAGATCTCACTGTCGAACAACCCTAATGACAACACCATGTTGAGGCTCAACAACCAGTTTATGGTTTGGAGAGTGTTGGTATGTGGGAGACAGGGTAAAACTAAACTTCGACACAATAAGTGACACAAGCACTTTGACATTCATCATAGCAAAGTTTTTGCCTAAACATACTCTTGGTCCGAGGCCAAATGGGATGTATAACTGAGGATATTTGCAAGCTTTAGAGATTCCCTCACTGAACCTCTCTGGCTTAAATTCGTTTGCGTCTGGTCCCCAGATCTCGGAGTCTCGGTGTAAGGCAGGAATGAGCGTCCAAATGCATACTCCTTTTGGCACCACAAGGTTTCCGAGTCTTATGTCTGTGAATGCTTCTCTTCCCACAATTGGTGCTGGTGGGTATAGTCTCATAGTTTCTTGAATTACCATTGTCACCTATTTTTTATGTTCATGTATACAAACACGAATATGTTAGATAGGTTCCAAAAAAGCTACATATATATACACGTGTATATGTATAAAGTAGAGTTAATACTAAGATTCAGTAGGATGAGTGAAGTGGTTCATATCTTTTATATATTATGTCATGTCCTAACTTATTCTCAATGTAAAATTTCCTAAAGTTTTTTTTTGTGATTATATATAATATAATAAAAAGGGGTTACCGTTTTGAGGTTGGGGATGGATTCTGCGTCGGGAATGCCATTCTTGCAAGAACTCAAGATTTCATCCCGAATTCGAATCTGCCAACTAGGATTAAGAGCGAGGAGCATAAGGCACCAAGACACAGAGACTGCGGTTGTCTCATGGCCGGCGAGATAGATGCTCTTGCAATTGTCCACCACAAAACGTCTATAGGCTGACTTGTCCCACAAGTTACCATCGCAGCTACGCATTGCTCCCTCAAGTATCAACTGCATTACATCCTTCTTTTGAGCTTCCTCACATTCGATTTCCCTCTCCTTCACCGTTTCCCATATCGAAGAATCCAATTCCATCGCAAGTGCATCAATATTCACATCACCATGCTTCTTACTCCCAAACACCATATCACTTGCCACCATATAATATACTCAATTAATTATATATATATATAAATACTTTTGCATGGACTGAAGAAGAAGAAAGAGTTTTGAGACTTACGTGAAGCCATTGAATCTGAAGAGGAAGCTCCTTTTAGTGATGGCGATTTTTAGATCCCTAATCATAGAGAATATCGCTTTGCCTTTGTAAAAAGAGCTCCCAAAGCAAGCCCTAGCGATGACATCAGCCGAAACATCCTTAAGGTCTTCGTCTACTCTTATTTCACATCCCATTTCTCCTCCTCTCTTCACCATCTCTTCCCATTTGCTCAACATTGGCATCGTAGATTCCACCATTAAACCAACCATTCCCTTCACCAATCACAACAAATAATCCGAATGTGAAAAGATTACATTTAACAAGAACACAAAAGATAGTTATCAAAAAAAAAGGAACACAAAAGATTTCATATATCCACATGCTTAAGCTGTAAAGACAAAATTAAAAAGATTATTAGTAGGTGAAATCCGGTACCTTAATTTTGTCATGGGTAAACTCATGGCCGATGATATGACGTTGATGGGCCCAATGAGGCCCATTAGAGCTAATGAGGCCACTGCCAAGAATAGGGTTAAGGCGTTTGGTGATGTGAGTGATTCTGCCAAGGTTAAGTGTGTTGATTTGGCTAAGCTCCTTCACTTTTTCCGGGTGGTTTATGTAAAGGTGCTGCTTCAACCCCGTCGAGTATGTGTAAATCCTCCCTTCATTACCGTTTTGTATAAAAAATAAATTACTCAGAAATACAGATCATTACACTGTTGATGGGTAATGCTAATAAACCAAACCAAAATCACAATCATCATACATAATCTTCATCAATAACTAAAAAAATAAAAATAATCATCATGCATAATTTTATTGTTTTAAATTAAATAAAGTAAAGTGGACCATATATACTTCTTTAATTGATTTATATAGTGCATATCTAATATACATATGTCATATTTGCAAAGCTGTTTATCCTTTTACGGATCTTTGTGTTATCTAATAATTTAGATTATCTTCCTATAACGTTCGATACCTTTAAATTCGGGTGGACCCTACTTAACACAAAATTCAAGTGGACACTATTATTAAATTATTATGTTCTCTATTATTTTTGTCAAGTGGACACAAAATTATAATTGTACTTTAAGGTTTTTACACCAAAAAAATTATAAATTTTTTTTATCCTTCATTAATACTTTAAACAAGTTTTTTCATTGGTTATTACATTAAATAATAAGAGAAAATTATAAATTTTTATCAAAAAAAACTACATTGAAAACACAAAACAACACTTATAGTTAAATATATTTTAGTCTAAAAATAACATTTAAAATGAAAAATAGGGAGTAATTGATTCGTTATACTAATAAAAAAATTTTTTAATGAAAATATACCACATATATACATGTATTTGTATTCTTGACCAAAAAAAAAAGAAAAATGAATTTGTATTAAACGATGTAACGAGATTAGAAAATCAAACCGTATTGTTTTCTCCAGTGTTCGAAATAGGGAAAGAGAGAAGAAGAGTAGTCATGAGAAATGATGTTCTTGCCGGAATAGTGTTTAGCCTCCGACTGAAGTCTCTGCATCTCCGACACATTTCCGTTAAAGATCGACGGTGAAGGACCCTTCACGCCTTGCTTCTTAAGACTCCTCCGCATCCTCCACTGTTCCACCACCGCTCTTCCATACACATGGTATCCTACGCCGATGATTCCGACAATAACTATCCACCAAATTGCATTCACCGTCTGAATAGCCAAACTCTCCATTTTAACCTTTATTTTATCTATTCAAGATTTTTTTTTTTTTTTTGTCACTCTTCTCTCCTTTACCCATACATATATATAGTCAACTAGATTCCTTGTGAACAAATAAGTCTAAAATTGTTATTTTAGTAAATTATTAGTTATGTCAGAATATCACACCAACTAATTAAACAATGAATTGTTTTCATTATTTAATAAAATTTACTATACAATGTTTAGGGAATTTGCACTCACTAACAAGGAAAAACTAAATAATTAGGTAACTAAAAATGAATTTTTTAAAATTGGGTGAATATAGAAGAAAGTTTATTTTTACGAAAATTACCATTATATTAAGGGTCAATTTAATATATAATCATAGGTAATCTGAAAATTAATAATATAGCAGTTATTTTATTTTAATTAGTTCTATTTCATTCATATTTAAATTTGGACAAAAATATCTCTCGTAATTTTATCGAGTTAAATATTTTGTTAACGAACAAAATATTTAGGAGAGATAAAGTTTAAATGTTAACAGATAGTTATTTTATTAACACGAATGTTATTTTATATCATGTTATATATATAAATTCACTTCTAAACTATTCTTTAACGAAGTATAAAATATATTATCAACATAATAATATAGTTATCTAACTGCTGATAGATAAAGTTGCTAGCGATAACTTATTTGTTAACATCTAATAATGTTTATCAATATAACACAATATTTATCATGTTAATAAATAAGTTATCATTAAAAGCTTGATTTATACTCATTAGATACATACATTACTATGTAAACATTATATTTGATATCACGTTAAATAATTACTTAATTATGATTCGATATATATTATGTGATATAATGTTTTTTTTATCATGCTGATAAAATAATTATTTGTCAATATTGGAGCTATTTTTTTATTGTTAATAAAATATTTATTTCGTTTAAATAGGATGAAAGAGAAATAAATGTTAAAAAACTAATTAACAATCATATATCCTTATATTAATGTATCCTTGAGCATTCACTTTGTTGTTTTCTATGACGTTAATTCCAACATATTTTATGGCAATCCATCCATTGTCCATTCTCTGTCATCCTCTCTGATGTCCCTTTTTCGTCCTATCCGAGTTCCGTTTTCCATCTCTACTCAGATCTCATTCATCACAATTTTCAATCGTTGTATGTTAATTGTGTTTCTACCGACAATCTTCTCAGACATAAACTTTTGTCTCAAGGTTGATAATTTTTTTAATTGTTCGTATATTAGTTACCAAATTTAATTTTAAAAACAAATAAATAGTTTAGCATGTAGTAAATATAACTAAGGAGTTATTTATATAAATACTTATTTGTTTTTCTATATGACTTTTATTATAAAAGATATCATGCTTACAATTCATTTCTTGTATTTTTGTAATATATAACATTTTTCGCAAATAGGCAAGTTAATAGACAAATTATTTTAACACGTTATTTATTTAAATATCCTTTATATGTTATTATAATTCAAAATACGTTATTTATTTAAATATCCTTCATATGTTATTATAATTTATAACATGCTTTACAAAACGTTAAATATAAAATTAGAAGTCAATCTATATATTTATATGATATATTGTATTCTAACATGCTAAAACAAGCATACAAAAAATTATTGTATACTTAATTAATTACATGATATACTATTAAAAATAATTAAAAGTAATAAATCAAAGAAGAATAAAATTGTCTTCAAACTAATTGATCATCTTCCTCATTTTGTTTCCAGTTTTATCTCCTCTTTTAGAAATTAAATTCTCCAAATATTTTGTCTTCAATCTTTGTAACCAAACCCTTTATTTTAAAAAAATATCATTAATAAATGAAACAAAATTACTGTTTTTAATTCATTTTTAGTATTATACAATTTTCCAAAAAATATTATTAATAATTCAACCTTAACTTGTTTCGAATAATTCAACTTTAATGAAAATATGTTAGCAAAACAATATATAATTTTAATTTTGAAATATATGCTATATACTAAAGAAACAAAACTATCATATATTTAATATAATTTCACTATAAATTTAAATTATTCTACATAACTTAAACTATGTACAATTTTTAATAATTTAAATATTATTATTCGTAAACCAAAAATCATTAAAACTAAAAATCTCGAGTCTTAACCTAATCAAAATCCAGATTGAATAGCATGCATGCATTAGCAATATTCAACCACAAAATGCAAATTTTATAATTTATTTATTAATTTAGAAGAATTTTAATTCTACGCATAGTGAAAGGCATCATCTAGTCATATTTATTAAAAAATCAAAATTTATCCACTGTAAAAGTGAAAAACTAAAAAAAACACATATACAGTTATATATATATATATAGTAGATTTAAAATTCGAAACTGCATTAACGTATAAAAAATCAACCATCAAAATTTGTTAGTTTTGTGTATTGGAGGAAGCCAACTCCTAGTCTCCTACCATAACTAATTCCAATGTTATATTGTAGTTATCGAAATGTATAAAAACATCACAACCCATGTGACTTATCTAACGTCCCCCGCGTCACGAAAGTGATGAGCTATATACGCCATTTGTCACACACTTAAATGGTTACATATGCCATTTATCACGCACTTAAATGGTCGAACTCTCGAAGATGCTGCTGCAAAATTACCAGTACACCAAAATATGAAACTATTAGTGGTTGATTTATAGCTAAATGAACATGAGACTAAGTGATATGACCATATTGTTTGATTGAGTGATTTGTGGATTGTCCTGATGACTTATTGTTGGGACTTGGGATGTGGTTTGAGATAAATCCAGCTTGAAATAATATGCCATTGAGTTTTATTGTAAGTCAAGCCTATGTGTTGTTAATTATGATTGTTATTATTATTATTGCAATATAGATTTGGGTGCTAGATCCAATCCTATACTTCATAAGAAAAAATCAACAAGAGAAGAGAAAACTAAGCCGTAGAAAAGCTTCTTTAGTATGAAATTTTAGAGGATACCTTGTTCTTAGGGTCGCCATGGGTCGCCGGCGAGATGGTTTGTTTTGGTTAATTCAACATTTTATACAATTAGTACATTTTTTAACCCCAACACTATACAAGATTAGTTAATTACGAAGATTTGCTCACTTTTATGCTTTGTTTTTGTTGTATGCTAGTTACTAATAATAACATTTTCACATGTGCTAATTATTAATCTTTTTGATGCTTTTTGGTAAACATTTGTATACAAAAGGATTCAGAAAAAAAAACTGTTACTATTGTAATAAGATATTACAATGGAGTAAAAACTAAAATATCATAAGCTATAAGATTTTACTGTCGAATTACCCTAATGACAGTACCATGTTGAGGCTCTACAAGCATTCTGAACGCTGGAGAGTGTTGATATGTAGGAGACAAAGTAAAACTAAACCTTGACACAATAAGTGACACAAGAACCTTGAGTTCCATCATACCAAAGTTTTTCCCTAAACACAACCTTGTCCCTAAGCCAAATGGGACGAAGGACTGAGGGTATTTGCAGGCTTTAGAGACTCCTTCGCTGAATCTTTCTGGCTTGAATTCATTCGCATCAGCTCCCCATATCTCAGGGTCTCTGTGCAATGTAGGGATCAATGTCCAGATGCACACTCCCTTTGGCACCACGAGGCTTCCGAGTTTTGTGTCCGCAAGGGCTTCTCTTGACACGAATGCTGCTGGTGGGTATAGCCTCAACGTTTCTTGGATAACCAGTGTCACCTATATATGCAAGTGATGTTAGGTTCTACAAATGGTCATACTTGGAGGTCAAGAAACTTGAAATGAGAATGAAGCGAAATGAGAATGAAGCGAAATTGGAAATTACCGTTTTGAGGCTTGAAATAGAGTCTGCGTCAGGAATACCGTTCTTGCAGAAACGAAAGACTTCATCGCGGATCCGAGTTTGCCAAGAAGGGTTGAGAGCGAGGAGCATAAGACACCAAGAGACAGCAACCGCACTAGTCTCATGGCCGGCGAAATAGATGCTTTTGCAGTTGTCCACCACGAAACTTCTGTAAGATGATGTCTTGTCCTCCAAGCTACCATCGCAACTACTCATAGCCCCTTCTAGTATCAACTGCATAAGATCCTTCTTGTGATCTCCCACACACTCCTTTTCTCTTTCCTTAACAGTTTCCCATATTAAAGACTCCACATGCCTCTCTAGCTCATCAATCTTCCCGTTCCCATGCTTCTTAGGCCCGAACACAATGTCACTTGCAACCATAATATTCAACAACATTACATACATTCCTTTAACTTAATGTGTATATATATATAGAGAAATGATTTTGAATATACTTACGAGAAGCCATTGAGGCCGAAGAGGAAGTTGTGGTGAGTGATGGCCTTTTGAAGACATCTAAGCTTAGAGAAGATCTCTTTGCCTTTGGAAAAGGAGCTCCCAAAGCAAGCTCTAGAGATGACGTCAGCAGAGACAGCTCTTAGGTCTTCGTCCACTCTTATGTCACACACCATTTCTCCTTCTCTTTTAACCATCTCTTCCCATTTGCTCAGCATTGGCATAGCCGATTCAACCATCAAACCAACCATTCCCTTGACTTTGTCGAGGAAGAACTCGGGGGCAATGATACGGCGTTGATGGGCCCAATGAGGCCCATTAGAGGTGATGACGCCACGACCGAGAATGGATTTAAGGCGTTTGGTGACGTAAGAGACTTTGCCAAGGTTAAGAGTGTTGGCTTGGTTAAGCTGTTTCACCACGTCCGGGTGGTTCATGTACAAGTGTTGCTTCACACCCGTCGAGTACGTGTACACTCTCCCTTCATTTTCATTATCATTATTTTCAATAGATTATAAATTACTTATACAAGAAAAAATATATTCAATTAATGCGGAAAATAAACCTATGTAGAAAGCGGTGAGAATCAAAACTTAGTTTTTTTTTTTTTTGGAAAAGTGAGTCAAAACTTAGTTCCTCTTAATCAACTTAATACTTATGTGATAATCTTAACAATAAAACCCAAAAAAAAAAAACTTAATACATGATAAACTGTTACCCATCCACGGGTGCTACCGAAGTGACAACTACTTTGTTAGCAAATTAAAATTTAAAATATATCTTGTTATTATTACTAGAAAAACAAAAAAGAATAAAGATGAATCATTGAGAAGGAATCATATTATATGAGCTCCTAGTTTTTTGATCTACTAGATCCGATCGTACAAAACCTTATTGGCCTCTCTAAACTAATGAAAAAGACAGCATTTCATAATTTTTAAATTCTGCGGGCCTGCGACGTTAGTTGTCAATCCATGCATATGTTACATATATATATATATATAGGTCTTAGCTGTCAATCAGTATACACATATGTTATATGTATGAATAAAATTGCACGTATGCATGTAAATTAGTGGCTACATAGATTAATATAATATTATATAATTTACATGTAATTCAGTAATTAAACAGTCCTTTCGTTTACTATTTACAAGATTTACACGATTTTATGAAGAGATATTTATAAGTTTGTTTGTTTTCTGCTTCATGCGTCCAAAAAATTGAATCGTCTAATCTAAAAACGACCAAAAAGGGACTAATCCGCCTACTGTGCTATCATTATTCAAAACACAGAGGCGTGTATACTTCGTTGACCACAAAAAAGATTTGCCTCAGATCCCAAATTTAGATGAAGATTTCACTTCACAGCTTCAAAAATTGTCTTTTCATAAATTTTTATTAATTTTAATTCCCTATGATGTTGAAACTATGAGATTAAAGAGCATACCGTATTGTTTTCGCCAATGGTCGAGATAGGGAAAGAGAGAAGAAGTGTAGTCATGGGCGATGATATTATCGCCGGAGTAGTGTTTAGAGTTAATCATTGTTTGTGATTGAATCTTTTGCATCTCCGGCACGTTTCCACGAAATATCGACGGTGGAGGACCCTTCACGCCCTGCATCTTCAGCTTCCTCCGAACACTCCATTGCTCCGCCATCGCTTTACCGTACACACGAATCCCTAAACCAAACACTCCTATAACAACTATCCACCAAATGGTCTTAGCCATTTCTACCATCATACTCTCCATTTTCTTACCTTTTTTTTAATGCCTAAAGCTTCTAAACTCACAACTTTAATTTTGTTGCTCTTATTTAGCTATATAAATAGTCGGCCACTTTTCTTTTGACCATAGCCGTTGAATGTATTGAACTGAGCATTTGGAAAAATTTGAGTTAAAATGATAAATCATATGTTATTAAAATATGAATTTTAAAATATATTTTTTTAAATCTAGTGTTACTAAATTAATAAATTTAAAATGTACAATCAAATCTATGACTACTGAAAATATTTTAAGAATTAGATTTGAAAGTTTCATGTGAGATTTCAGGAGATTTCTTAGTTAAAAATACAAAAATCTAATCTCATAATTTTAGGTAAGATTTCAGAAAATTTAATTATTAAATTTCTAATTCATCAAATGTCAACTAAATCATCTCAAAATTCATTAAAACTCAAATTTCTCCAAATTTTTCATCCAATACACCGTTTAAATAATTATTATGATATAATAGATGTAGAGGGTGTATAGGATAAAAAAATTTAGAGAGATATGAGTTTGAATGAGTGATGAGATGATTTGGTTGAATTTTGATGAATTAAAAATTTTGTTATTAAATTCTCCGAAATTTCAGATAAAACTATGATAATTTGATATATGTATTTTGAAATAAGAAATCTTTTAAAATCTCACATGAAACTTTCAAATTAAATTCTTAAAGTGTTTTCAATGACAGTGGATTTGATTATACATTTTATTTTATTAATCTAATAACAGTAAATTTTAAAATATATTTTAAAATTCATGTTTCAATAAAACATAATTTATCATTTTAACTTAAATCTCTCTAAATATTTAGTTTAATATATTCCGTGTATTTGCCAAAAAATAAAAATAAAAATAATGTGTAGATGTATATATATGTATATGTAACGATGGTGAAGTACTTTGCTTTTGATGAAATAATTGTAGTATTATTCATAAGTCTAGCCATGTGTCTATCCCTATAGACTGTTCATTTAATTTGTCTATCGGTCCATACACTAACATACATATGCATAGAGTTGGGATGAAGTAGAGAGTACTTTGCTTTTTGAGGCAAATGTTCAAATAATTAATGGTCCGTTATGTATGTATAGTACATGTATCTTTACACAGTTACGTATGTAATATAAACATGAAAAATATGGAATCTCGTGATGTACTTTACTTCTATCTCTCGGTCCCTCTTGTTGTGTGTCTGTTGTAATTAATGCGGAGGAGTACAATTGTTTTTGCAAAAGAAAAGGTAAACAAAGTTAGGATAATGATCGAATTTATAGGTTTGGATATATCTCGAAAAAATAAAAATAAATTATTTTATTTGATGATTATATCTAAGTTAAGAACGTAATTTGTATTAATTAATCCATAACATTTTTTCTAAGATATTTTACTAAGATAAACACATTTTTTATCGTCAACTATGTTACATCTATGGACTATGGCCGGAACTTTTCTTACATGTGTATATAAATCTATGTTAAATTAAAAACTAGTCAAAAATTCTCAACTTAAACTATTTTTGTTGAATTAGTTTTTTTTCTTTTTGATAATTTTTTTGTTGAATTAGTTCGTTTAGATAAGTCTTACATAAGTCGATCATAATAAAGGAGCTATCCAATTTATGGTGGTATAGCTGTGTGGCCATAGCTGTGCAAAAAAGTTGACCAAGAATAACGATTCTCCTAGTAAAATATCACCAAAATAATGTTATAAATTTACTTGATCATACAAATTATGTCCTTTACTTAGGTACGTATAACCATAATATAAAACGAAAATTTGATTTATTTTTAAGAACTGAGAGATATTTAGTTATTAGTTACGAAAACACGTAACTAATAATGGGTATAAATAAGTTTAAATGTCAAGATCAAATTGGAGCATTATGCATATCAGATTCAAAAACAGAAATTTTATTTTATTTTATTTTTCATTTTGATATGATAAGACTTTAATTATTTTTTTTTACGCATAAAGATTAATTATGTGTATGCTTACGTACATGAGATTGCTTCTTTAATTCCTGTTTGGAGTATATTATTTGAGGTCTTACGATATCAACTAGGGCCGCCCCAGCGTCACGTATTTGGAACGTTATGCAAAATCAGAAAGTACAAACTCAAATTTATGAGAAGCTGCTGGGGGTGACGAAAGTGATCGCAATTGCAATTTGTTTTCCCAAAAGAATCGTTCGATTATATGTTTAATTTAGATTTTTATCTAACGTCTGATCAATACTAAAAAATTTACAAGTCAATTTCCAAAAAAAAATCTTATCCTTTCTACCACTATGTACATTTACTTCCAATTTTAACAAAAATAAAAAGAAAATTTAACATATTGGCTTTGTCTACGGTGTTGCATAAGCCATGAAGTAGTATACTTTTGTGTGACATATATATATATATATATAAATATATATATATATATATTTATTTTTCTCAACGATTATTTTCTATGAAAAAAAAGAGAGCAATTGGTGAATAATGCTGATGCATGAGAAGCTTCAATTTGTAGTGGAACTATTTAGCCCAATCGGTCCAGTGATATGGTCGTCCTGCTTAAATGATCTTATTTTATTATTTTGGTACAATTTTTAGATTCGATTTTAGTTTAACTAATTCATAACATTTTTAATTGCTAACTCTGTTTACTAAGTCAATTAATTGTTTTATGGTAAATTTGGGTGGGAGTTATGTTTCTTACACCTCGCTGAATTTGGGAAGGTATTAAAAGTTAGGGTTCTTCCATGCCAACGTCGTATATCCCGATCCTATCCATTTAATAATTTGTTTTTGAATTAATGTTATGGATGAGAATCATGAGATTATATTTCTCTAACCGTTCGATGGTCAATATTTTCTTATTTGTTCAATTTCATTATATTTTCGAGACTATAGTTTTCCACTAAAAAAGTGTTAAATTCATCAATTATATATATATATATATATGTATGAAAAGACTATCCCTCCCTCTGTTTTTTTTTTTGGCACCGTTATTTCTATGCCAACTAATGTAACCGGCCTACTTGGTTTTTAACTGAGCTTCACCAAAAGTTTGTTACATCGTTCATTAGTTACGATGTTATCATTTTGGGAAATCGAAAAATGACATAACATATCGGCAGTGATGATGCCATCCTTTTAATCAAAATATCTCATCTGTCTTTTGATAAAAATTTAGTCGAGCAACCGTTAATCGGATGCATACACATTTTTATCACAAAAAAATATATATATATATATATCTTTCTTCCTTTTTATTATGATTTTTCTAGGCTTTTTGGTTAGATCATAGACCTCCTTATATTCTTAAATAGTTAAATATCCTTAAAATTGGATGTAATCATATCATCACTTATGCACCGAATTCTTGTAGAATTCTGAGTTAAACGTATTTGGACGAGAGTAATATTAAAATTGGTGACTTCCGAGAAAGTCCTTGTGATGCACCCTTTAAAGAAAACGAGATTTTTCAACAAACAAAAAAAATCCTTAAAATTTGTGTTTCTCTTAATCATGTCTGGTATATCTTGTTCAAAAATAACCAAATATTTTGTAAAATTTATTTCTTATTCCGAAACTGATGTGGACATCAGAACCATTCACCAAGGAGATCTAACCAGACCAAAAATTTCACACACATTTCCATGCAAAACAAGCCTACAAGGAGGATTCTTGTACCAATCAAATTCTGATCAAGCAAATGGACTAGGATTGGATATTTCCCATGAAATCGATCCTAAAAAGACTAATGGTTCAGGTGAAATTATTAACCAACAAGCCAAACTGCCAAACCAACGTGGAGACTTATCCGGACCCGTTCACAATGAAGGCGAGCTGCCCAATGGAGGTTCTGTTCAACCAATAGACCTTGGCTTAAATTTGCATCAGCAAACCATATATTCTAAGGAGAATTATCAAAGAAAATCATCCTTGATTCGAGCTGGTTTAAGAGTTTACCATGGAGGTCAAAAACCGAGTGTAAATAAGGAAACTTGTGAACCCAACTTGTCATCAGCTGAAGCCACGACTTGGAGGCCATCTATAAGCATCAGAGGATTCCCTTTTAACCCAGGAAGTCGTCCACATTCATCCCAACCAGCTGGAGTCTCAAAACAGCAAGTTAAATCTACACTTGCCTTATTTAGAAGCATTCACATTTATGTTCACCCTCAACAACGCCTTTATCAATATTGCTGTGTTTTGAAGGCTTTCTACACTCACAAGACACGTCCTAAGGTGCAGAAGCCCACACTTGATCATACATATTCAAAGGAGACCAAACTTGCCTTTTTTGGAAACACAATCAAATTGCGGCTCTTTCCCCATCTGTTTGAGTGCGTTTTAGAGACCCTCCAAGTGAACAAGAGACTTACCAAGACGCACCACTTCCTTCTCAAGCTATAAAGATACAAGCAATGACTATTTCCTTATTTGGACGATTTTCTCATTAAATCTCCAACTGCTGCTTTCTCATTTAATTCTGCGATTTTCTTCTTTTATTAGACTTCATAACCGTTGTGTGAGAGCTCTATTTAAGCTCAGTTCGTTTTCATTTGTAAGTCACCCATTATCATTGATTTAATAAACGAGTGTTTTCTTACAAAGTTGTGTCTATGTGTTATTGTTCTTGTCTTTAGAATCTAAGTGTTGAATCACTTATTTTCTACTGATTTTCGGATCAGATAGCTTGTGGAATCAAGCTTTATTGTTCGTGCGTGATTGGGGAATCAATTGCAAACTCCATCTCCATCTCTATCAACGCCCACTTCCGCAACAAAGCTTGTCAACTCTTGACATCTTGTGATCAATAAGATTTGATGGATTCCAACCTTATATCAGAAACCAAATCATATTGTTTTTAGGATATCAAAGATGACCGATCATTGGTTTCGGTTTGTCTTACAAAAGAATAAACTTTCATAGGTGACAAGAAGGTGCTATTTTGATGCTCACTAAAGTTTCTCTCTCTTTCTCTCTTTCTAGTATAGTCAGACTAATAAAGATATAAGAACAAATAACACTAAATTTTCTTCTCTTCCATATCTTTTTGCTGAAATCTTCTTTGAGGAGTGATATAAGACCATATGGTTGTCTAATAACTAGATTTTATACTTCGATATATAATTACTAAATTATTTATTGATTGAGCTCATAGATTAATTTTCACTAATGCATCGCTACAAATCGTAATCTTCAAGTGACAAATTTAAATACAAATTCCTATATATATTAATTGAAAAGACAGATTTTTTTTTTTAAACAATTAATCATGTGTATCAATAAAATGTTAGCAAATTTTACCAATCAAATTATGCAGAAATCAATTTATTTAAACCATACTAATACTGTGTTAACTCCCGTTTATATTTTTTGTGTGAGGAATCAAAGTTTTTCAACTCAAAGTCAAAAAACAATGACTCAATGAGTAAAAAAACACATGTCATTTTATATATTATTGTTCGTTCCTTCACATATTTTTCACATCTCGTCAATATAGATTCAACGTTCACCTTCATGTAGTCTTACAAAAACAGAGTATGAGACACAAAGAGTCAAGAAGAAGAACAAAGTATGATAAACTATTCTCTGTTTGACTCAAAACACAATTTTATTAAATAGAAAAAAAAGCTGAATGTTTTACTAAAACAAAGACAACGTCTTTTTATAGTCGAAAAACTGAAAGAAACAACACAAACACTAAAAGTTGTAACTCTTCACTTATGACTCTTAACATAAAAACTACTTTTAAGACAAGACATAACTCTCAAACGATAAATGCTATGAGAATCTCTATAAGGAATATGAGACTTGTAGTAGTAGTTCACAAGCAACACAGTGATGAAGCAATTGGCTCATCCCATTGATATTGCTTAGTACCAATAGGGTTGAAGACTTTGGCTTGCTTTTTCTCTAGTGTCAAAAAGGGGGTTCAACATATTGGTTTGACACGATGTGTGCAATGCAATGCTGGTTTGAAAGCTACAAGACTGATTCGTTCCTTTGAAGAAAGTGGGAATTGGGAGGCTGTATATATAGAAGCTGGAGTAGAACTAAACACACCATCGTCAGACACATTGCAGAATAGACAAGATTGTGTTTGTTCTTCAGAACTGCTGTTTATATTTGCTGTTTAGTTACTTCATCATAATTTGGCTTCCGTGCAACACACGCATATAGCTTAAAAACTTGCAGTAATTTTTTTTATGATAACAACAAATACATTGTCAGAGAGTTCAGAAGAATGTTATGCAAATGGTATGGATTAGTTTATTTCGAAATGAGTGACGTTGCAGATGTTGAGAAAAGAGATTGTTTTGTTTGTAGATTGAGTGGCTGTTTGATCATCAGAATTAGAGATTTTCAGCTGTAAAGGTTCGAACGTCATTTCATGAAAATTGAATTGTTGATTTGAAATTTAGAGACTCCGGTATACTATAATTAAGTTGAATTATCCGTTTTGGTTCGACATAATATAAGATTAAATCATAAAACTACTCTAGGTTACTAGTTTTCTCCAACAGGAAAATAGAATAGATGTGACATGAGAAATAATAACATATAGTATTCGTCACCAATAGACAAATACTATCTAATAAGTGTAAAATATGTTATCATCTCTCAGGATCACACTACCATAAAACGCCATAGTGAAGATGTTGGCAATTTTGTTGCTAACTATTAACAAATGTGGTAGAAAAAGGTGCATCGTACTTAAGACAAACATTCCATATATTCATTTACCAATTCTGATGATTTATGAGAGAACATTTTTGTTGAGACTTGAGCATATACTACCAGCAAGCAGATTACCTCTGTATCTCTCCTACATGCATAATCATAATGCACGAACTTCTTGTAATCTTAATTTTTCAATTTATCATTTAATAAAGTTCCATTTCTTAGTAAATCACCAGACACACTTGATGTAAAAAAGTTTTTTTCGAATAAATTTTATTCAAAAAAAAATTCTATTTCTTAGTTATTCCTTGTTTTTTATAATAATGTTTGAGTGATTTTCCTTTAAATATGTATTCTCTACAAAAAAAAAAAATAATAAGTTAACATCTTATAAGATTCTAAGTTTTTCTCATTATATATACTTTATATTTTCTTTACTTCTCATATTTATATTCTCATTGTTCCCACATTTATATGTTCTCAAATATATATTATCTTCCGCGCATTCATATTTTTTTTTCTATGAACACAAATTATCTTCTAGAGCTTTAGCAACTTACATATTGTATATATGGTGTCATATATTTAACATGAGTGTTTTATTCTTTTCCATTTAGCAACATAGTTCAAAGCTGTTTTTTCTTTAGCTGTTTTGTTTTATCAATTGTGAACTGACTTCAAATTTCCCATCTGTTTAAATTAACCATTATATCTATAAATATAAAATTTCATATATTTTCTCCGCCCGAGTTGATATCCTCCAGCCTAATTCTTTTTATTATCCATTGTATTTGTATGATTGCGTAAACAAAATGTGCACACAGATACTTAAATGAATGTATAGATTACTAGACTGAGGAGATATATGTTCACTAATTATATCCAACAAAAAATCAAAATTAATATATAACAATAGAAAATAAAGAAGATGAAGCAAGATATGATTCCTGGATGTCTCACAAAGTCTTATAAGCACATCGATACATCAATACAGACATCAAATATATTCGTATCTTAGTTTGATTCACAAGCAGATCTCGAATAATTTCATGACTTTTTTTGTTGTATGAATAATAAATATATTCTCTGGCTTCACAGTAAATCTATGAGCCTCTCCCACGTACGTGGGAAAGAATCTCTCCGGCAAGCACAAATCAATATCTCCTATCGATCTATCTTGCGTTCATTAATCGCTATCGTGTCCACATGTTAAAACTATCAGTATCATTATATGCACATATATGTTCAATAGATGCATATATGTGCATATATCATCATACATATATGTTTATACTTCACGTAATGGAGTCGTGAATAAGAAGAAATGGACCTTTGGCTTAACCAACAGGTTATTTACTAATCAGTGAAAGGAGAGAGTAAATTCAGATGCTTTTGCGGTGGTGGGAAATAGAATATTTTTATACAAGAGTGTTCCTTTTATTCATATGATCTAAGTGGATTTTTGCACATGGTATCCAATTTAGAAGAATCTATGTTTTTCTTTTTCAATATGTCTTGCTTTACTAATTATTTTTTCAGAACTAAATAGAGGTGAGGGAATCAGAAACTTTAAATACATTAGGATACGGTAAACTCAATTTTCTTAGTTAAAAAAAAAAAGATGGTTGTGAAAATAATAATAATCAAAATGTGGATCTAGCTCAGATTATAATATATGTACAATTAATTAACGTTGCTAAAAAAATTCAGTTTTGTTTCTTTTTAAAAACAAATCTATAAGCATTGATTCACATATATTCTACATTTTATATACGTATGCCCATGTACATGTATATCATATGCATACCTATGTTTAAATGGGTCCAAGATTTTGAAAGTGCATGTTTACTTTACTTGCCAAATATCACATCAGAGAGAAAGATCCGCAAGTTGACAATCCATAATTCTATTGTCAAGTTGTTATGTCTCCTCCAACTCCATCTAAATATTCTCTTTCATGTAGTATAATCGCACAGCTCAAAATAAAACTTTAAAACATGCACTCAGCTTAAAATTAAAATTGAACTTTGCTCAATCAATTGAACTTGTAGTACTCTAATTTGCTTATGAACTAAGAAAATAACAAAAACTCCTCAAGCTTCACCGACGAAATTGTCCTTTTATTTATGCCTAGAGAGAAATATAGTAATCACAAACACAACTCATGACTAATATTTTATCAAAAATATGACTAATATTATATTGACTTTGTGATTCTGTATTTTAGTAGAGACTGAATGTATATGCTTCTAAAATAATGCATGTAGTTATATATATTATATAAATATGGTTAATCTAATTTAAGTGGTAACTAAATTTATAATTGCATATGTATATAGTTATAAGCTCAGCATAAAGAAGCATGATTAGCGTTAAAAAAAGGCAGTAATCAATAACTAAAATCTTCATGAAGGAGAAGTATGTATATTTAACGGATTTGGTGTAAAATAAAATTCAAATATTCAGTTTTTTTATGGAAAGTTATAAACTTGAAATTCCCAAATTTTTGGATATTATAACGCATGGTGGTCGTGAATGAATGAAAAACATTGCTCGAAGATATGTTTAAGACAAATGACAATCTAAGAATAAGATCGAACCCATCATCTTTTGTTCCCACTCAATTATTATTATTTCATTTCTATCCATTATATTTATATGATTTAAAAATATAGTTAATTCGTTTAAAGATTGTACAGAGAGAGGCTAAATGTAGATATAGTTTAATAAACATATAAATATTATCATAGCAATTTTGGGACTTGACTTCTTTAACAAAAAAATTTTTGGGACTTGACTAATGAATATCATTAAATATAATGAAATATTCTCTTCCAACTATGGATAAAAAAAATATCTATAGATTGTTGTTGTGGAATATTATAAAGTAAAACCCCATATATAATGTTACTGTTAGCGGCAAATCATATCCAAATAGCACCTTTAAAAGACACATATACCCCTGACTTAGCGTAATAACAAATGGCCATGTGAATTGAGTTCTGACAATGCCCCAACCTATAGACGTGAAATTTATGGGCCCGAATAAAACTCACAGCTGGGCCCAGTTAATATTCCAAAATCCAAATAATCAACTAAGCATGATGTTGCTTTTTCTTAATGATGATATTTTTGTTTGTCTTTGCTAATAATTTATAGGGTTTTTAGTAATAAAACCCATCAACTAAAGATGAATCATAAAAAATCTCTCAATTATATGAAAAACTCCTCAATTTTAAATTCGTTAATAAAAAAATTTCTCGTCCACATTGCGTTAAATTTTAAACGCAGCATTTTCTATATATTAAACGACGGATTTTTAGTAATAAAACCCCTCAACTAAAGATGAATAGTAAAAAAACCTCAATTATAAATTTTTTAATGAAAAAATCCTCAACTTTAAATCTATTAATGAAAAAATTCCTCCTATAATGTCGTTAAAATTGGACTAATTGTTTTTAGTTAAAAACGATACGACATGTTTTAAAATAAAAATGACATATTTGAAAATAAAAATAACATGAATTTTGAAGTTATAAAATGGAAAAAATGACTTGTTTTTTAATTAACTTTTCACAGATCCAAAAACCTATTAGAATATAAAATTTCTAATAACAAGATTACGTGCAACATCAAAATCTAGAAAATACTTTTTTATACAGTGGTCACAGTCATTCAAAGAGAGAGAAAAAGCACTCAATGAACTCATCATGTAGTATGAAGTCTTGCTTTTCTGGATTTTCATGTCACACGCAATCTTGTTATTAGAAATTTTATGTTGTAATAGGTTTTTGGATCTGTCAAAAGTAAATAAAAATGTCATTTTTTCATTTTATAACATCAAAACTTATGTCGTTTTTATTTTTGGATATGTTGTTTTCATTTTAGAACATGCAGTGTCACTTTTGACCCAAAAAAATGCGTTTTAAATTTAGGCCAATTTTAATGGCATTGTAGACGGAGGAGTTTTTTCATTAACGGATTTAAAGTTGAGGATTTTTTTCACTAAATATATAATTTAGGAGTTATTTTACGATTTATCTTTAGTTGAGGGGTTTTATTACTAAAAATCATCATTTTTTAATTTTAGAAAACGCTGTGTTTAAAATTTAACGGCAATATAAACGGAAGAGGTATTTTCATTAACATAATTAAAATTAAGGAGTTTTTTCATTAAATATAATTGAAAGTTTTTTTTCTTTACGATTCATCTTTAGTTGAGGGGGTTTATTATTAAAAGCCCTAATTTATGCAGTCAATTTTCTAGACGGAAAAAATGGGGAGAATAAATATGCATATATAATATGATATATATAGATGATATTTTAAATAATTTAAATTTGTGTTTTATTTAACTGTTACGAAATCTTTTTTATGTGTTTAATATTTTTTAATAAGTACGTTAAATTTTAATTTAGATATCTAAATGTAGTTTTATATTTCACTTGAATATTACAAGATTTATTTTTTTCATAAAGGTTTTATATGGATGTTTAATTTATCGAATAGATGTCTAATTTATCGAATTGACATCTAAAATTTTAAATTCTAAACTCAAAATTTTAAACTATAATTTCTATTTGGTAAATTAGATGTCTACTTAAAAATTATGCTACAAGAAAAAAAAACTTTCCCATAACAGTTAAGTGATAAATTATATATATATATATCTTTTAATTTAGGAAATTATTTTTCATTTTCATTTCCTTAATTGTTCTCACATTTTTAATATTGACTGAAATTACTCTAATTTATATAATATGGTATTATGATTAGAATATGTTCTAATCTACATTATATTCAAGGTGTAACCTATTTTTGAATAATTAAAATTTTCAATTATGCACCTGATATAGAAGTAAAAAATTATGCTGTGTTGCTTTCTATTCCATTTTTAATTTTTTTTAGAAATTTTATGTTTCAATTTTGTTTTGAAGTTTCTATGAAAATTTTATTTTATTTGATGTTTTTAGACCATATATATTTTAGTGGCTTTTACTATTGATAAATAATTTTTTACTTAGATATTAAATAATAATTTAATGTTAAGAAAATACACTAAGTATATAATTAATATTTTTTTATCTCTATGTGTTGAGGTAAAACAGCACATAAAAAAAATGAATACTAATTATGGTTAGAAAATAACATAATTAAACAAAATTAATGAAACTAAATCAACCATAAAATATAATTTATCCAATAATTATTCTAGTCAAATTTAATCTACTTATCTATGCATACTTTTAACTTTAATATATATGTATAGAGAGAGAGAGCTTATTTTCTACTTCATCAAACCCCAAGAAATAATATTTAAAAAATCATCTATGCTTAACCTTCGTTTTTTTTTTTGGCTCCAATCTCTGCTTAACCTTGATATTTAGTAACAGTATATAAAAATGTCACATTACTATTTTGTATTGTTGTTGTTTTTTGGGGGTTAAAATAGGGGCAATCAGTTATATGGCCATAAATAACTGAATAATTAGTTTTTTCGTAGTAACAATTAGAAAATGAAGTAAGTAGAAAAGAGAAATAAGTTTATAATCATAATTAATTTTTTTTTACAGAGGTAGGTTATGATTGGAGAAGACTTTGCTGATAAATAGTTTCGACGTCGAAAAAATGGTAGAATTTCGGCAACAACTCTGATTAAATATCCGATGAAGAATGGAACGTAATATTATTATTATTTTTGTTAGCATGATATATATTATTGTATACCGATAAACATGATTACATTACTTTAAATTATTTTTTATCATATAAATAAATATTACACAATACAAAACCTATTAAATTTTTACAAACCATATAAATAAATACAAATGAGTCAAACATGATCTATATTATGATACATTGATAAAAATAATTACAGTGATATATTTCTTGCTAACATGATAAGTATATATTATGATATGTTGATAAAAATAGTTATAGTGGTATATTTCTTGTTAAAGTATTAAAAATATTTGTTGTATCATGCAAACATATAGATTACCCATTAAATTTTGATTTAACATAGTATAATATAAAATATATGTTATAACAATGAACCGTACATAATACATTTTTTGATAATTTATCAGTTAACTGAGTTATTTGCTAGTGTAACATGTTAAATTATTTATTAACAATCTAAATATTTTGTTCTCCTTGGAAAATTTTAAAAGATTACTGATAGTGGAGAAAACAGAGAAAATAAATAATTGTAGTTAGGAGTATTATATACTTTCCACACATCAAATAGTATAGTTGTTAATTTATTTATTTTATTCATCTGTTACTACTTTTTATAGAAACCTGTTAAAAGATTATTCGTTTTGTTGGTAAAAAATACAACTTTTAATTTTTTATAACTGCGAAGTTTGAGCTTAGATTCTAATTTCTGTGAGTTCGGAATCCGCCTTTAGTCTATTTCTTTTGGAAATACATCTTCTTCCAAATAGACTCGAACTCGCAACCATATTGTCAATGACATAATCTCTTTAAAAAAAAAACTAAACCAAGAGGCACTTGGTATACAACTTTTATTGTTTCTCTTTTGTTTTATGGAAAGTTGATCTAAAGTGCTATTTAAAATCTCACTAGTAAATCTGCTCAGTGGTGAATTCTGAACATAATTTGGATCCAACAGTACCTGGTCTTTGTTTTTTGTTTTTTTTTTTTTTGTCTCTCTTTGTATATTTTGTTTGGAAGTTTGATCATTAATCCTTTAAATTACCTTCTTCTTCTTTCTTTTTTTTTTGACGGCCTTTAAATTACCTTCTAAAAGACACTGGTTAGAAAAAAATTACTTCTACTTTGTACTAAATAACAATATTTTATTTTATCTCCAACATCATCATTTAGAAATATTTAATTTTATCTTATTACAAATAATAAATAACGCCTAAAATAAGCGAATCTATATATCAACATGTAACACATACATCAACCCACATACATCAACCCGATGATATATCTGCACATAAAAGTAAAATTTATCATTGATCCTTATCTATTTTAATTGTTGTCGGTTGCCACTAAATTTCGTACGTAATTATCTTGATAACAAACATTTTTACCACAATACTCAACTACAACAACAAAAATTTATGAAATTAAGATTGTACATTCAAATAGCAGCCGCAGGTAAAAAAAAACAAAAAAAAATTCTGACATGTTATAACCTCTGATCGGAAAGGATTATGAAACTAATCCATAGTTTTTTAGTTAGCCAAATTAATATTCTCTATATATATACCAAAGTATATATATATATATATAAATGCAAAAAAAAACATATTATTAAATATCTTCGAACATGGTGCATGATCAAAGAAATTAGAAATGTAACGTATCATGGAGATTCCGTGCCCCACTTACCTTCGAATTTGTTTTATAATAATAATAAAAAACAGAACAAAAATGACACTTTGTGAAAATATTTACATCTCTCTGTCTCTGCCACCACTATAAATAAACTGTAAACCACTCCAAGCCCATATCAAAACTAGCTTCACAATTATAAAAAAAAAAACTGAAAAAAAAACCTTCAGAATTTTCAAGCATTTTCTCTTGTTCTTAACACAATTCGAAGAAAAAAAAAACAACAATGAGGGAATTTCCAAGCATAAGTGGAAACACAGATCAGAAGTTGTCAACATTAATGGTAGAGTCTCATACACGGCCTCCGTGGCATACACCGGTTCCTTACCTATTCGGTGGTTTAGCCGCCATGCTTGGACTCATCGCTTTTGCTCTCTTGTTGCTCGCTTGCTCTTATTGGAAGCTTTCTCGCCGGACAGACGACGGTGACGGAGAGAAACAGACGGAGTCCGGTGAGAAAGTGGCTCCTAAGGTTTTCGAGGAAAAGATTCTCGTGATCATGGCTGGACAAAACAACCCTACTTACTTGGCCACTCCGGTCGCCGCCAAGATTTGCGTGCCAAGAGTAGACTACGTAGATACGGAGAAAAAAGAAGGGCAAAATGGGGAATCTACATTAACAGAAGATAACCACTGAGCTCTGTTCTCAAGAGTGTACTCTTTTTTGTTTTTGTTTTTTCTTTGGTCCTCTGTTTTTGCCGGTTTTGTTTGTTTGTTGGACTTAGTTTTTCCTCTGTTTTTATCGACCTTAAAATTTGTAAATCTATAATTCGAGTAGTAAATGTGAACATATTTTCGGGTTCTTTGTATACACTATTGACTTTAAATAGATACAGTGGTTGAGGTAGATAAAACTATTTCTGGATTAAATTATTTTTTTTATCATTTATAAGTTATAGTTCGTAGTACTACAGATAGAAATAAAATAAATAAAAAACTGATGCAGATCAATTGCAGTCCACTTTTACAAAAAATAAATTAAAATCACTGCGGACTATGGACCGTCCTAAAAGTGGGATGGTTTAGTCCACTCTGTCCGCAACAACCATTCGAAGCCTATATATATTGGTATACGAAAGTATTTTGGTATAAGTTAAAATTCAAGTTATCATTGTTTTGAGAAAATTCTAGAGGTTTATTTACAAAAAAATTGATGTGGTTGGATAATCACAAATAAGTGGATGTTTGATTTTCACCTATGTTTTAAACAAATAGCAAAAAAATTACGCTTGTGTTCAACTAATAGCTTGTTATTTTTGTTTATTGACATTTGATATAACAATTATTTAATGACATGCGCAAAATTAGCATTTACGTATATATTGGCAGCAACAAATTAACCATATGCTTTAACTCCAAAGTGTATAATTATAACTCAATCATTTGCTCGGTTTAAACAAAAACGAAAAACCACTCGTTTTTTTTGATAAAATATTTTTCATAGTACCGTACGAGAACAAGTACGGTACGATCAGTTAGTATCTCATATTACTCGTAACTCAAATTTATTGATGGCTCGCTCGAGTCCCATGGTTTCTGCCGCCGGCAGGCTTTTATCGGTTGGCGGAAAAGGTCCTTTGATAACGTGAACACGTGTCAGTACATGAACAGAATCGACTGGTTTCAAAGAGAGGCAAAAGTGTCCATATGTTTGACTTTGAAACAGTGTGCGACTTTCTTACATCGTATTTAATGCATCCCTCATTTAAGTGTAATCAACACAGAGAGCTCCACACATTTTTCATAATATATGACTCTCACCGTTTCAAATTGCTATATATATTTTTTTTAATTATTTTGTTCCTCTTCTGAGTTTGGTATGTGTGCTTGTTCGTTCGAGCTCGTAGATACAAATGTAGTATGCTTACATGTGTAACAAGCATCTTTTAAAGGATATATTTTATTTTTCATTTTTAAGTAGTACAAATTAGTTATGGGATATTAAGTAATAAATTGTTTATGGATTATAAAAGTATTATTGCATAGTAAGGATCTAATTGGTAAGACAAAACACTACTAAACTTTTTAACTGTTTACAAATTTTGATTGTTTTGGTTCTCTATGATGTTTGAGTGAGAAATTGAGTATTCTCTTCACGATAATTTATAGTTTTATACTCCTATCTGTCACACATTGTTCTCTTATTTTTCATACAAAATAAGAAAATTTTCAATTATACAAATATGTCGTTATTTAATATGATACTAGTTAAATGCTATTTACTTAAATTGAAAGAGCTTTAGCTTTAGGTAAAAGGTAAATTATGATTTTTGTTTTAAAAAATCATACTGAAAAACATAAAATAACATTCTTCTTAAAACAAAATTTTCACTACTGAATATCTATTTTTTTTTTATGAAATGGAAGAACTATATCTTTAAATGTCTTTTACATGGATTTCCGGATGATATTTATATGTTTTAACATGCTTAAATATTGAATGCCCGAAATTTAAAATAGATATCCATATCAGTGTTGAGTAGATTCAGTCCGATTAGTCTTTTTACACACCACCAAAAACATGCATGCTAGTTAAATTGGTGCATCTTTCATCTACATATGGTTCATCAGCAAAATAACGATGTGCATTCATTTGTTGCGCTTTAATCATTTTTGAGGTTCATTTGATTGGCCAATGCGCGAAATCGCTCTTCAAAAAATCCCACATGAATTCATTATTGACGGATATTTTAATAAATAAAATTTACTCTTAACATAAACTATAAATATATAAATAAACGTAATATTGAAATAATATAAATGATGTGGACAGTTATCATTAAAAAAAACAATTAACACACTTTTGTACTTGGATGCTGCAACTGTCGTTTACTGATTTAAAAAAAAATCTAAGGTGCGCTGATTTATTTGTTGATGGTTTCGTGAGTGAGTTTGTTGATGGTTTTGTGACTTTTTATTATATGGCCAAAATGGGCCAAATAGTGAACAACAAAAAATGTACAATTAATATATCAGTATTACAGAAAAGGGCTCAACATCTTAGAACCAAATGGCTCATATTAAGCCCATTAGTGACCGACCTACCCACCGACCATTTACTTACTTTCCCCACACCTAGGTCACAGGTTCGTCTCCATCGAACTTAACTTCTCGTGGTGGTGGTCCTAAAAAACTCATCAACACATGCTTCTTATAAAATTATTCACTTTTTTTTGGGGCAGAATAACCCAAATCTATATACATTTTTTTTAAATGACTATATGTCAAAAAATATTAGTAAGTAACGTTTGTTGAGGGTGTAAAAAATCAAAAATACCATAAAATAATTGATAAGAGAAATAGGTAGAACGGATAATTCAAAATAATAGTATGCATTATACTAAAATAACATGATATAAAAATATATGAGTGGGATAAAAACAAATTTAGCGCGATAATATAAATGATAAAATTTTGGATAAAATGGAACAAAAATTTTCAAAAAAAAAGAAGTAAATTCGGTGAAATAGGAAAAAAAAATCGAAATAATTTTACTGATATTTTTTAATTAAAATAAAATAGCATATATCATATTAAAATAACACAATATATAGATATATAAGTGGGATAACAAAAAAATTTAGGGTGGCTACACAAAATAACATGAAATTTGGAATAAAATAAAATAGATTTTTTTGAAAAAAGACAAATTCGGTTAAATAAAAATAAATAAAAATAACTTAACCAATAATAAGATTTTTTTTAAACTATCATGAATTATAAATAAATGACGTGTGATACAATGAAACTCTTTCCCATCTTTTTCCTACCCCTCTAATATTACTATTCAATGAAAGTAAATTACTAAAGAGATTATCAATATAGGAAATGTTATTTTTTGTATTATTTTTTTTTCCTGCATTTTTTTACTTTTGCTAAAGAATATTAAAAGTCATTGACAAATTTGCTACGCATTATTTGCTAAAATAAAACACCTGTTGCCAAATGTCGACGGTCCAGAATTATGAATACAAGTATCAATGAACGAGAAAAGCAACATATGATTGATTACACCGAAAAAAAGACAAAAATAATTTTATACATATGTCAGAACTATAATGCCAAGTTTTTCACATCAAGAAATTACGTTGTTTGGCTAAGATTTCACCACGTGTCTACTTGTCATTTGATCTATATGGATACCCATGGACCCCACATGGATAGACTCATGGACACGCTCATGTGAAGAAGAAGCTCATAGTCATCACCAACCACAAAAGAGAGAGAGAAAGACTGAAAGATAGAGAAGAAAAGAGAAAGAGAGAAAGAGAGAAATAGAGAGAAAATGGCGTCTAAGCTCTGCGACTCGTGCAAATCGGCGACGGCGGCGTTATACTGCCGTCCAGACGCGGCGTTTCTGTGTCTGAGCTGTGACTCAAAAGTCCACGCGGCGAACAAACTAGCGTCGAGACACGCGCGCGTGTGGATGTGTGAAGTGTGTGAGCAAGCACCAGCTTACGTCACGTGCAAAGCTGACGCGGCTGCTCTATGCGTCACGTGCGACCGAGATATCCACTCAGCTAATCCTTTAGCTCGCCGTCACGAGCGCGTCCCCGTCACGCCGTTTTACGATTCCGTCTCTGGACACGGCAGTGACGGTTCCGTTAAACATACCGCTGTCAATTTCCTCGATGACTGTTACTTCTCCGATCTAGACGGAAACGGAAGCCGTGAGGAAGAGGAGGAGGAAGCGGCGTCGTGGCTGCTTCCGAATCCGAAGACGACGACGACGGTGGCTGAGGCGGTTCCGGGAGATAGTCCGGAGATGAACACAGGTCAACAATTCCTTTTCTCGGATCCGGATCCGTATCTGGATCTGGATTACGGAACTGTTGATCCGAAGCTTGAATCGCAGGAGCAGAATAGCTCCGGGACTGATGGTGTGGTTCCGGTGGAGAATCGGATGGTTAGGGTTCCGATGGTGAACGAGAGCTGCTTTGAATTGGATTTCACTGGAGGTTCTAAAGGCTTTACTTACGGTTACAACTGTATCAGCAACAGCGTAAGCTTAATTCTTAATTAATCTTTCTCTAATCAAAAGTGATTAATTTAATTGATTCTGTTTAAATACAAGACAATCATACTCAAAAGAACCAATTGTTTATCCAATCTAAGATTTTAATATTTGTTTTTAGGTTAAAAAATTAGATCTTAGATTGGATGAACACTTGGTTCTTTAGGGTTACGACTTTGTAAAGACACAAATTATTAATTTAATGGGAACTAATGATTGGGTCACTAAATTGTTTCTTATTATAAAGAAACACCATGATAATCCTTATTAAATACTATACAGTTATATCTTAATCAAAGGTTTTTTTTTGTTCTCTTTTGATTTCGATTTGGGATTTGTTTTGTTTAATCAAGTTTATGTCTTTGCGGTATCGACTTTAAATGTCATCTAAAAATGATTAATTTACATGCGAGCAACATGCATTAGGTATCTAGTCTATAAGTAGAAGATTCACCATAATAATAATTCCTCAATTTTAGTATGCAATTATATGAGTTAAGTATGCATGGATTCACTTTAAAACAGTTAAGTATTTGTTACTTTTAATTGTACTTGGCATGTAGTAGAGTTGTTTTCTAATCCAATGTTTGTTACCGCAGGTCTCATCATCGTCATTGGAAGTGGGAGTGGTGCCAGATGGTGGCTCTGTGGCCGATGTTTCATACCCTTACGGTGGTCCTGCAACCAGTGGAGTAGATCCAGGAAGTCAGCGGGCTGTTCCGTTGACTTCAGTGGAGAGAGAGGCTAGGGTAATGAGGTACAGAGAGAAGAGGAAGAACAGGAAGTTCGAGAAGACGATAAGGTACGCTTCGCGGAAAGCGTATGCGGAAATGAGACCAAGAATCAAGGGAAGGTTTGCGAAGCGGACGGATACTGGTGAGAACAACGATGTAGCTGGTCATGGTGGTATCTTTAGTGGGTTCGGACTTGTACCTACATTTTAGATATTGAGAGTGAGAGAGACTTTAAAATGGGGGGCAAAGGGGTCTGTTTGATGTTGTTTTTAGTAATAAGAATTTAACAAACTTTTTATTTAAAAGACTTGTTTTTGTTTTTTGTTTTGATGAGTTTTTTTATGTGTTGTTTGGGGAAGAGGAAGATAAGTGAGTGGGTGGTGTTTATATTTGTAACTTGTTTTGTATATATCAATGTGATTTTGAATATGGTTCGTGTATGTAATGTGCATCAAAGACGTTTTTGGATATTGAAAGCACATTTGTTCGGAGAAATGCGTTCGTTTTAGCCACGCTAAGAGCAGTACTCTCTCGACGATGGCACATCGCATAAGGTGTGTAGCTTCATCAGGACTAGTAATGTTATGTTCTATATGCTGCAAAGTCTGAAACTATGTGCCAGAGTTATGCATCTCCTGTAAACGGGTCGAGTATGAAGTATCATTACAATTATTTTACCTTTTTTTTGTGGTAAAATACTTCTACATATAGTAAATATTTGTTACCCTTGATAAAACTTGTTATTTGCATTTATATCTTACCTAAACCCAACTTACAAAACCCTAAAGTCAAATAAAGAAGGAAAAAGAGAGTAACAAACCTCAAATAAAAGATTAGGGTTTGAATAGCCAAGACCTAAAAAAATATTAAACCCCAAAAACACAATTCCAATCCACATAAACAAAAAACAAGTAACAAGCCGGACCGATTTGTGAATACTCCATCTCGTTTACAGATACTTAATATTATAACAAGTATTTGTTTAAGACAGATCAAGTACAAATAACAAATGAAAATTATGTAATTATTTGAACGGACCAAATCAAGGCGCAACTATCGGGTACTTGACCTGTAACCCCAAACCTACCTCATCTTTCTAAGATCTATGACCTCACAAACACCAAACGCTCTGATCTTATATCAGAGGTTTTGTCTTTCTTCCATTCATCCTTACTGAAAAAAATATGGGTGGGCCGCTCAACAACATCCGCTTGCCAAAAACTTTCAACACCCCTTTAGAAAAGTCATCCCAACTCCTTGATCCACGTTTCTAAGCTCACACCACCAAAAATTAGACCAATGATCTCACTTCTTGATATGCCTACTCCAAGTGTCTCTTATTTCGATTTCTCGACTCTTCGGATAGTCAATATTAATATTATTCTGAATTGAACGTTAAAAGAGTTTTTGAAAGCAACAATTCCTATTTGTCCACACGGAAACTATGCAGACGATGTTGTCGATATTTTTTAAAATAATCATAAACAAACAATATAGAAGAAAAGTTTAAAATCCCTCCAGTAAAAATACCAGCTGACCATATAGATTCAACAAATTTACAAGTTTAATACACGGCAAAAGAAAAATTTACATTATTGGAGTTCAAACCTCAAAAAAAAAGACGGCAACGAAAAATAACTTACATCAACGACATAATCAGTCGAGGCAAAATCTCGAGACACTAATAGTTCAAAGTAAATGAAGACAGAGACATCCATTTATCAAAAAGATAATTCCTGAAGTCAATGGACGTTTTTAGTTAAACATAGAGGGAACGCTACTTGCCTTGCTTGTCACGGAATCGCTATGAACTGTGACTGGCTTTCGATTCTTCTCACCCGTTGAGCCGCTCTGTTCTGAAGAACTGGTATGTATTGCTGGGACCGGCTTTTTATTCGCAATGGTACGGTCCATGTCACTGTGTACTGTGATCTTCCCTTGATCAGGTACCTTGGCTGAGCTCTTAGGCTCTGAGCCCCTGCGAGCTGCGGTTGGCATTTGATTATTTTCCCTGGATAAACCACTCTTTTCTGAAGAAACGCTAAGTCCTGCTGCGGTATTCGCAATTGGCTTTTGGTTCGAGCTGTTATCGCTTGTAGCTGCCATCGGCTTTTGGTTCGAGCTGTGGTCACTTCTAGCTGCTACTGGTTTCTGGTTCAGGCTTTCATTCTCAGTGTTGCGGTCTAAGTCACGGTGTACTGCAGTACGGTCTTGATTGGTTTCTTTGGCTGAGTTCTTGTGGTCTGAGTCATTTCTAACAGCGATTTTTTCTTTATTTGCTTTCTCAGATGAGCTCGAAGCTTTGTTATTACCAGTCTTGCTCTCCAAGAAACGTACAACTACACATGTGATATTGTCTGCACTTCCTCTCCGTATTGCTTCACCCACAAGTTTCTTGGTGGACTCCTCTGGATCTTCAACCTCTTTCACCACCGCAACCGCTTCCTACAAAGTCATAGAGATCTGAATCATTGAGACTGATGGTGAAACTTATCGGGAACAGGAAAGAACTTATTTCACAAACCTCATTGGAGAAAACATCCCATAGTCCATCACTAGCAAGGATAAGAAACTCAAGAGAATCATCAATCATCTCTTCCTGTAGTTGAAGACATGGCCTTAAAACACAAGTAAAGATGTATATTGTAGATATGCAGGTGAAGTTATATATGTATATACCTGAATTTCTGGATCAGCAACAACATATTGTTTCAGTAATCGATCACCAAATGCGCGAGAAACTGCAAGAACTCCTCCAACTCTCCAAGTCCCTAATTCAATCCAGGAATTAGGACTACGCACAAAAAAAACGAGAAATAATTCAAACAGTTTCTTGTTACCTGCCCACATCACGAAACCACCAGCATTCTCAATCCGTTCACGTTCATCACTTTGGTCAGGTTTATGGTCTCTTGACACAGCAACGGCTACAAATCACATGAAATCACATAATAACAAGAGCTAGTGAACCACATTCAAAATCTCAATGAAATTACCATTTCCGCCTCTACATATAACAGCTCTTGAATCTCCAACATTTGCAAAAAGTAAACGATCACCAACGAGAATAGCTGTGGAAGCAGTGGAACCAGCATCTCTAGTGTGACTATTTTCTGACTTGAGAAGTTCAGAGTCTGTATGAGTATACGCATCAGCTGGAAAAACAAAAAACAATGTAGAGTTAGCGTAGACCGATGGATTAAACACTAATAATAAGTCGTCACCATAAGAACTTGGAAGTAAACCTATTGCAGATTTGGTGTCAGAGATGAACTTAGGATGCGTAATAAGATTGCTGAAAAGATGACGTTTTACATACTCAGCTGCTCTGGCTCCACCATGGCCTGCAATAACAGTAACAAAGATGAATACTTTTCATAGAAACCTTCATAACAATGTCATTGAGACTTAATGTATAAGTTCATATTGAGAGAGGGGCTAGGAATACCATCAAAGACTCCGAATAGACCGACGATTTCTCCATCGATACCATCGATCCTTGTCTCAAAAAAGTCTTCCATAGAGGATCTCTTCCCAGCAGAGCTTGCATACCCATAGCTGAATTTTCCATCTTGGCTGCAGTTAAGTCATAGACATTGTGATCGATGAGTTTCATTTTACGTAGAGCTCAAGCAAAACCCGTAGCATCAAGCACACAAACAAGAAACATAGATCAATCTTGACGCCTTATAATTCCGATGTAACCAAAATAATCATGTAGCCAGAGAGAGTGAGAGAGAGAGATATAGAAGTGACCTGAGACCGCCTCCGCTTGCAGGGGCTTCAACAATCCGCATTTGATTCGAATACGACATTGCCAAGTCCATATATCCCATTTTTTACAAAAAATCTCAAATACAAAGACCGTGAATCTCTTCGTGGAATACGAAAATAAGGAAAGAACTGAGGGAAGATGCTTGGAGAGAAGAAGATGGAAGATTTCATGGTGGAGGGAAATAGCATAAGAAACCAAAAAAGGAAACAGAAAGCAATGGTTCAAGAAGCAATGGTGTTTAGTATTTTCCGGCGAGACCTTCGGGATCAATGGTCTTGCTAATAATAGAAAGCTAATATGGACTTAGAAAGTCAAAAGCCTACACCAATGGCACATCTCTAAACTAACATGTCAAATCGATGAGTAAGCATCACGTGGCTCTTGCTTAGCTATATGACTTTAGACTATTGTATTATGACTCTTGCATTGCACGTATACTCCTTTGCTAAAATTTTAAAATTTCCAAAAATACTTTTTTTTATTAAAATCAACAATGCCACATTTTTAGCTAAGTTGATTACATTTTCCCTCCTAATCAAAAAGTAAAGAAAACAAAACAAAACCCGAATTCCGAAATCGGTTTCGATATCGGATCTTTGCTATTGTGTGTATAAGACAAAAATGTTAAAATTTATTGGCTCCTATCGTAATGGAGTAATTTGGAGAAAAAGATCCAACAAGTGTGAGGCACTTTGTGGCCAAAATGAGTAGACAATGCAGAAACAATATCTAAAGCATAACTATGAACCTCAGACTTCCTTGACATCCGTAAAAGCATTGCTGCCCACATCCCTGGTGCAAGCTTCACCGCCTCACTCAGTCCCCTGAATCCATTGCTCACTCTCTTCATCGTCCCTTCTTCCTGCAAATTGCATTAACAATATTTTTCAGATTCCATTGCGAAAAAGAAAAGGTTAAGGTATTGTTGATTTCACTCACCCTGAGATTGATGGTCTGCTTCTTCTTCATATTTAGATCAAGAGCCTCATCTTCCAGGAATATGTCAACCACTCTGATTATGTCCTGAAGAAGGAAGACTCGAACTCTCTGCCCTTTCTCTGATAGTATGAACAGTAGAAGATCTTCTGTCGCGGAAACTACTGTATGCATGTCGAAAGATTTTAGTTCTGATGATTTCTTCAGCGTTTGATCTTCTGGGGAGTCTCCTGAAGTCGCAGAAGCCTGTTCGGATATTGCTGCTACCTGGAAAGAGACTTGTTAGCCTCATACTTCAGATTACTCAATAATCCTCTAAAGAGAAGGGTTATAGGACAATACCAGGCGTTCAAGCCGATTCCACCTTATTGATCCATCATTACAAATGACGAGTTCCCTCAATATTTTCCTCATATCTGGGCTTGGATCTGCTAATAGCCTCCCGATAACAAATGGATATGCGCTCTCAATTACTTTAAACTCTGGATCAAGAATCTTAGCCGTGCCTTCTAGTGAACCAAGGGATCTTATGACAAGAGCATAATCTGGAGGCAACGAAAAGTTGAACTCGTACATAACATCGTATAATTGTTCCATCACTCCCTGTACAGTGAAAGGAAGGGTTATGGTAGGTTTCACCACGATGAGTTTGGTAAACTCACAATGCAGGACAGGGTAAAGCAATAATCACGGTAAAGAATCCTGTCAGTGGCGTCTCACCAAACAAGAAATCAACTCATCTATGAGTCTATGACCAAATCCAAATTCCTTGCTCAGATTTTTTTAGCACCACTCCAAAGTTTTGGAAAATCATGAAGTGGACATTCTAGTTTGATGCATGAGATTAGTTAAGCACTTAAATCCAAATATAAATCATTCTAGCAGCTGCAAAAAAAGGCTAATGAGGATAGCCTGATTACCATCATTGTAAAATAAAACAACCTACTGTTACCCCTATTAGGTTTTCTCTACCTTTGTGGCTTCACAAAAACATAAGGTTGTAAAAAGAAAAATCATTTCAAAATGTGCATTTTCCGACTTGAAAACATTTCAGCTCATAAGCAATAATACTAAAATGCTAAAAGGCTTTGCCACCATTGTATCTTTCAGGGAAAGATTCTGTAGGGTTTAGTGTAATTTTCATTACAAGATAAAGAAAGAGCATACCTGGAAATCTTGTGATAGTCTGGTACTAGAACCAAATGAAGCACGCAACGCATTTGAAACTGCTTGTATATCGACCCCTTCAGGCAAAAATCCCAAGGAAAGGAAATCATTTGCCAAACTTAGAGAGTCACGGTTGACAAAATGAATCAGCTGTAATAGCAATCGAACTAATCAAAACCAACAAAGTGACCAAAACACAATCTCAGATGGAAAAGTTATTCTTTTGCCATCTACAATAGAAAGACGCTGCAAGTAGTTTATATTATAAGCAAAATTGAGAGCTACAGAAACTTCAAGCATATATAAGACATAGAAAAGGCAAGGATAAACTAAAGTTGAGCTTACAATTTGAATAAGTCCCACACGGTAATGGCGTGGGATATTCCCCATCATCCCGAAGTCAAAATAAACAAGAGACCCTTCTTTAGTAGCCACAAGATTTCCTGGGTGCGGATCAGCATGAAAGAATCCAACCTCAAGCAGCTGCTTTAACGAACAGGATAGGCCCTGTGAACCGAACCAATACAAGGTTGTCAATGGAACATTTATAGGAAGTATCCATACTAAGTCCACATCTCTCTCTGAATCACAAGTTCTATTTACAGATTAATTTGTCACTTTGTGAGGAATGAACACTAACCTAGCAGAATTAGTTTAGAGTTATTTTGTTACCTGATCGATCAAGTCCCTTCTATCAAGGGAAGCACTTCTCAGCTTAATTTCATCTGTTAGTTTTATGCCATCGATCCATTCCATTGTGAGCACCGCCGTGCGTGTAAAATTCCAGTAAATTTTAGGGACTTTGATGTTCTCTGCTCTGTGATTCCTTGACTTATTCCTAGGTCCGCCATTATCATTAGTCTGATCATTCCCTGTCAATGCTCAAAATTATATTGTACTTGAGAATGGTGTTTCAGAAGAGAGTGCACAATTTGAAACAAGAGAACCTACCAGAGTCAAAACTGTATAGAGAAGCAAATCGTTCTGCATTTTTTGCCTCTCGAATGTAATCTATTTCATCAAACATATGCCTGACCTGTTCATCCAAGAGAGACATGATATAATCTAGGTAAGCAGAAAACTAGTTCGAACATTATAGTTAAATGACTCACCATCTCATTCACCGCAACCAAAAGATCCTTCCGGGCTTTCGCAAATCGTTTCAGTTGTCCCCCAATCATATGGAATAAGAGGGCATCACGTGTTAGTGAGAGTGACATTCCAGGTCTCTGAACCTTAACAGCTACCAACTGTCCAGAATGCAGATGAGCTGCAATACTTGAAGGGAAAAATTGCAAATTTAGCTTCTAGTATCTCTAAACTAGAAAAATGGTACAGAGGCTAATGGTAGAGACCAAAAGGATAGAAAAAGCTGACCACAGTTAAAAAGGTATCTAACCTTTATATACCTGGCCCAGAGATGCAGCAGCAATAGGCATTGGACTAATATCTGCAAAAAGTTTTGACACTGGAGCACCCAGTTGCTCTTCAATACATCGCATGGCAATAGAAGTTGGAAATGGAGGAATTTGATCCTATAATGATCAAGAAAAATACGTTATCCAATTATTCCCGCACTGCCATCTGTATAATTTGTAGAAAAGAAAGATTGCACACCTGCAATTTTGAAAGCTCCTGACAGTATATGGAGGGTAATATGTCTGGTCTCGTGCTCAGCGCCTGTCCCAGCTGCAACTCAAATAATGTATTATTTTGCGAGGATTCAAAAGAAGAAGACTAAGATTAGTATACTAAAAGGAGTACTGTAATATAAAGTGATGAAGCAACATGCCTTAATGTAGAAAGGCCCCAAGCTGATAAGAGTTTCACGGAACTGCATCCAAAATATGATAAAGTACTATCAATTATTTACTGGCTGAGCTGCATATACAAGGAGTATTCTTCATTTTTAACTAATTGAACAAGTAGAGGCAAACAATAGATAGGTCACAAGTTGACAGACCTTGATAGCCCGTTTCCTCATATCCCGAAGAAACAGCTGCCAAAAGGCAAGCTTCCCCACATGAAAAGAAATAATTGCAGCTCTATACAGTGCCAAAAAAGGGCCAAAACGATACACTGCAGAAAAACTTTTCGAGCTATATGCTCCAAGAGCATGTCCAAATTCGGTTTCAAGGGATTCTCTCCGCAACTTTGCATACTCTGCCGTAGGTATTCCACCATGAACGCTGGTGAAACCCGTCGAATACCTGCAAACCCATTCCCAAAAAATTGATTAGGCCCGTAAAACATCCTCAAAATCCTCGATTGGTTATGTATCCGCAAATTATTCAACAAGATCAAGAACTCACGTTCTGCATTGCAAGTAAAATTGTGAAACCCATGAATTTCTCTGTCTTATGAGCTCATTATCCTTTCCTCTCGATATGCAGTCCCCAAGCTTTAAGCCAATAGTTTTTTCATCACTTAACGCTAAAACTATAACAACAACGCAACAAACTCATCAACATGAAGTTCAATTTCCAAAACAAAGATAGAAAATCTCAGCAGCCTCATCATTATATAAGCCAAACACACGTCTTCTATACCCTTGAGCTAATCTAGCAAAGATAACAACAGTGAAAACTTCACTGAAGCTGAGCTTGGGCAACAATAGGGTTACTTACAAAGCAAAGAGTAATCAGCATTACAAAACTAAAATCTCGGTTTCCAAATTCGTGATAATCACAATTCTTTCCTAACGCTATGTCTACTAAATTAAGTGAATTCAAAATCGTGGTTCCTAACTTGTAACTTATCGAGTCAGAAATCCAGAATTCCAACAAGAAAATCATCCAGACTCGCAATTTCTACAGAATTAGATCAAAATTGCCAGACAGGAAAGGGAATAAATGCGTACTTCTGTGGAACAGCGAGACACGACGGTGATGGCGGAGAGCAACGACGACATTCCTCATCGGCTAACAACACGAACGAGACGATCTACTGAGTCGAACAGTATGCGAAAATCCCATAGTCCGTCTGATTTACCACTCTTAGCCTTTTTTTTTTATGCACAGACACTGTTCGCTAAAATGCGTAAACGAGATCGTCCGAAGAAAGAAAAAGTTTTAGCGTAAATCTCTCCACGTAACGAAGCAAGAGAGCAAGGACAACTATGCAAGAATTGTTCGCCACGTATATGCCACGTGGCAAATTCCGAGGCAGTCGGCAATACTGTTACTCAGAGCTGGATCAGGTTCAGGCCCATAAGGTCAACTCAATTACGCCATAGGCCCATATTTTCAACCGGAGTAAAGATAACATTACTCCTGCTTCCAAACAGTAGTCTAATTTTCAAATCGGAGAAGGATAAATCGACGACTGTTTCTTTCACACATTACTACTTTAGTCGTCGTCTCCGGTAGAGAAATTTAGTTGAAGTAAAGAGCAAGATCGATCTATTTGAGATTTTTTAATTCCTTGTGCAATGGAGAAGTCTGTGGATCTCGTACCGGCGATGATTGTATTTCTCGCCGCAGTTCACGTCATCGCCTTGGTACTTTGACTTGTTCTCATCGTTTTTTTCTTCTCCTTCTTTTCTTATTGCTATCTGTTTCGAATTAGTTATGCAGCTCCGATCGTTAATCTCTTTCCGATTATGCGATTTGTAGGTTTACTGGATTTATAGATTGGCCTCTGATCGTCAACCTCAGAGACAAAAATCTCAGTGAGGGAAACGTCGAGACATCGATAGGTTGGGTTCGCTTTCGATCTGATATTGCTTTGATTGTTTTTGTTTTGATGACTTTGTTGCCAAGTATTTGGAGTTGTCATTAGATAGATCATACCAGTTTCTTTTTACCTTTTGCATTTTTGAACTTGTGGAGTATTTCTGTGATAGATTTTCAATCATTTTTTCACTCAACACAAAGCTGTAACAATAGATACAAATGTGTAATTTGTTCTTGCCCCCATCCACCACTTTCTCAATTGCCATTAGATTAGATTACTGTAACTAATAGCAGCAGCACCATTGATTGATTATTGGTTTGTTTCGAAGAGTCTATTACTACACTCTTCTTTTGTGTCTACGTTTCAGTTTTGAGGTAGGGATCTTGATTCTTAGAGCTTTTTTGGGGTGACTGTCACATTTTCTGAGAGTAAGTTCAAACTTATGGAACTCAAATATAGTTGTGAGGATGAGTGACCAAATTAAGGCTATAACTGATGTTGAGTGGTTGATCTAAAGAAAGACCAGAAGGTGATTCGATTGGTTAAGTTTTTTCCAGTAGTCAAGACTTTGGAGTTATAGTCAAAAGTCAGTTCTAGAATATTACGCTCTAAATATAGGGGGTTATTTTATGTAGGATTTTCAGTTATAAATTTTGTTATTCAACGAGAAAATTGTTGGGATAATAACTACGTTTTGAGAATTAACGAAAAGAAGTACGTTGGGATAAGTAACTAGTTTTTTTAATCAACTTCTCGTCTAAACACTGCAATTTTTAAAAGCATTATGTGGATGATCGCACATCACATAATGCTTCTCGTTTCATGCATTTTTATTAGACCCCACGATCCGACTAAGTCAAATGAGAGAAACCAAACGAATCAAAACGTTATGAACCAAACCAAAAGCTCCGCCGAAGATAATAATTCCAAACCGGCCAAACCCGAACCAATCTCCGCCGTACCGGGTTGGATAACCGAAACAATCAA
Source organism: Cardamine occulta (assembly GCA_028015245.1). Taxonomy (NCBI): domain Eukaryota; kingdom Viridiplantae; phylum Streptophyta; class Magnoliopsida; order Brassicales; family Brassicaceae; genus Cardamine; species Cardamine occulta. The sequence continues at coordinate 9,240,814 of CM051385.1, forward strand.
CGGTGGATCATTCCGCCACGTTGATCTCCACACCGGATCCAACGGCTGGGCATCACCTCCAGGCAACGTCTTCTCTCTCCGCCCAACTAACTATTTCACCAACAAACAGAAATCTGCAACAACCGCGGATAATGATGGGTTCGGTGGAGGAGGACAACATTTGAGATTTGAACGACGAAGAACGTCAAAAAGTCAAATGTTGTTTTTCCCACGACGAGGACAAGATTTGAGATTCATTTTTCTGTTTAGTTTGTTTTGTCGATTTCTTAATCCGAGACTTTATCAAAGTTTAATTTTGGAATTGAGTTTTGAGTTTAGAAAAGAGACAATATACCTATTTAGAAAGCCTATAAAACATCTTCTGCATAGTATAGAGCCACACCACAGGAAATTACGAGCAATTCAAGCCATTTTACCCATTATAAATTAGTTCCTCCAAGCAAGAGATGTTTTTATAAGCTCTCAAAATAGGATCGTTCCTGAGTTGCGGTGTATCTTGTCTCTTTTCTAAACTAAAAAAAAACTCATTCCAAAAATAAACTTTGAGTTGCAACATGTGTCATATGGATTTATCGGTTGCACACTCAAACCTGCAAACAAAATAGAATTGACAACTTTTGAATTATTACCCAAACATATTCATTGATACATCAACAATAGTAATAGGCGAACTTATACCTAAAAATATCGAATTGACAATATTCATATACTAACTATAAAAATTTGATCAATTCATACAAATAAGGGTGTTTATACATTTTAAACTGGTAACGTGTTATCCACATCATCTGTTTTACTATGATGTAGATGACATGTCATCGACACATGAATTTTTTTTTTTTTTACAAAATCTTGAAACTAAATAGTAAAAGTTGAACTTGACTGAATTGTAGAATCCAACTGAATTTTTGATGATTTTTGAAATAATCTAACAAAATAAATTAGAATTTGAATAGTAACAGAACTTTAACAGAATATTAATTAAACACTTTTAATTTTCAATAAGATTTATTAAATAAATTAGTAAAATATTAAGTATTAATTTGACATTTTTAATAATCTTACTAGACATTAATAACATCATAATTTGGCGAAATATTGCAATTAGTAAAAAATAAGAGTGAATTTTGGCAGAATTTGAAATTAATATAGTTAATAATTTATAGTTTGACCCCCAAAAAAATTTTATCAAACATAATTATCATAAAGATCATTAACTATGAAGATTAACTATTAACTGTTTATTTTTATTAAAATTAAGTATATTTTTATTTTTTTAGTTTACATATTTTTATACTAACAACTTCTAATAATAAAATGAAATATTGATAGTTTTAAGGGAAATTTTCATAAACACCAACCATTTATCAATTCTTAGTAAAATACAAAAAAAATTTGGATACCCAAAAAAATATATGAGTTAATTTTTTCTTCCATTATAATACACAAACTTTTAAATTGTACTATCCATTTAACACAAAAGTTGACAAAAAAATATTATTCATTAATTTTTAACTAAAATAATATTCATTAATTTTTAAGGGAAATTTTCATAAACACCAACCATTTATCAATTCTTAGTAAAATACAAAAAAAATTTGGATACCCAAAAAAATATATGAGTTAATTTTTTCTTCCATTATAATACACAAACTTTTAAATTGTACTATCCATTTAACACAAAAGTTGACAAAAAATATTATTCATTAATTTTTAACTAAAATAATATTCATTAATTTTTAACTAAAATAAAAATATTCCGATAAAAGTATTTCTTAAATCCAAAAAAAACTAAAATATTTGAATTTTTAAATTTTTTATTTAATTAAAAATAAAAGCTTTAACACATATTACTTTCCGTCAATTTGTGGGTGTTAAATGGATATAATTGAAAAGTATGTATATTGTAACAGAATAAATAATTAATCTATATATTTGTTTTTGTTGAATTGCTGAATTCGACAAAAAAAATTTAGATAGTAAATGGTAATGGCAGAATTGCTGAATCCAGCTGAATGTTTTTATCATGTTATCAGTAAGTGCCTATATTCAACCAATGGTATAGTTTTTAATAAAAAGCTAACGACGTTAAATTTAAAAGATTACAAAACTCGTAAGCCATATATTGTTCAGCAAAAGTTAAAACTAGTTATGCAACTCGTAAGCCATCACATGGAACATATAAATCTTCGGTTGTGGAAATCGTAATTAAACCTATTTTTGCTAGATCGATTTAATTATATAATTCTTGTTAAATTAAGGGTAACTCATACTTCTAGTGAATATATATTTTTATCCTTGTCAAATATATGTTTAATGAAAAGAAAAACTAAGGATAAACATATAGCCACTAGAGGTATGAGTTATAAACATATATCATTTTCAAGTATTTCATATAATTTTTTTTCATATAAGCAATAGTTAGTAGTTGGTGGCAAGCTTTTGTCTATTTCTATATGTATATTAATAAAAGGTGACAATATCCCAAAGATGCTGGGATATATTTTTCTTACTAAAAAAATGAAAATGAGCTTTTTGGTATTTCAAAATCAGTGGAGAAGTTAGTAGTGGTGACAAGATCTATTTTGATCCAACGGTATTCGGACAGGTATTTAAAGTGGAGATACTATGTTATAAAACTAGTTATGTGCTTCAGTTCCTTTTTTTGTCTACTTATCTTGAAAAAGCTTAGAATTTAATTATACTTTACGTAATTTTAATTACAGATCTACAAATTCTTATGTAGACATTTGCAGAGAAAAAAAAAGTCAAAAGTATTAATGAAGTTTTACACGATTAGGTCTGCTATGGTGACTTTGATGCAAAACCAAGTTTGATTACATTTCAACAAACCTAATTAAATTCTTGTGAAAAAGAAAAATCTTATAAATTCAATAAAAAGTTTCTATTTTTGAGGTAAATTGAAAAAAAGAAAAGCTGGGGAAAATAGACAAGAATGTTCTTAGTAACAGACAAACAAAGATGTGTTTTGGTCAAACATTTAGCAGCAAAAGCTTTGACCTTTTCATTCGTTCTGATCTGATTTTTATCCTTTCATTTCCGTAATTCTTCTTCAATGAGCATTTGTTGTCAAGTCAACGAAGCTTTCTGAGTTTCTGTGTACAAATTTCATTATTGTTTTTTAAAGCTAAAATTCAAGATTCATCGTTTTTGATTCTCAAATCTGTGATTTTTACTTACCTACATCAAAAAGATTCATCCTTTTTTAATGATCTGAGCTCAAATCCTATCCGAGAAACACCAACTTCATCAGACAACTCTTGTTCTCGATCTGTTTTCAAACAAACTCCACATCAAAAGTTTCAACATTTTCATGATTCCAAGCCCAACCAGAACAGCTAAGATAAAAAAACAGAGCCAAATCTTCAATCTTTTCCCCATTATAGAATAACCAGTTATGGTAGTAGAAGAGAAAAACCTTGAAAACGGCGGATCCGTTCATGTGGTTAAAGGAGAAAGTCATTTCCGTAATGTGGTGTGGGGTCCAGTGCGGTGGCTAAAGATGTTAGCTTCAGAGCTTCACTGGAGCTTTGTGTTTGGTGTGGTCTCACTGTACGGAATAAACCAAGGTCTTGGTGGCTCATTAGGTCGTGTAGCCACTGAGTATTACATGAAAGATGTGCAAAAGGTTCAGCCTTCTGAATCTCAAGGTCTTACTGCAATCACTAAGATTCCATGGATCATTAAGCCTCTTTGGGGCATTCTCACTGATGTTCTTCCCATCTTTGGCTACCATAGACGACCTTACTTCATTTTAGCCGGTAAAATCTTGGATCAATTAGTCTTTAATTTTCTATTTGAATATACAAATTGTTTACTATGTGTGTTTGTAGGGACGCTTGGAGTGGTTTCTTTGTTGTTCATATCACTTCATAGTAATCTACATCTTTACTTGGCACTATTGTGGATGACAATATCAAGTGCTGCTATGGCGATAGCCGATGTAACTATTGATGCTTGCATTGCTTACAATAGTATTAAACACCCTTCTCTTGCATCGGATATGCAGAGCTTATGCAGCTTAAGCTCCTCCATTGGAGCACTTCTTGGTTTCTTCATGAGTGGTATCTTAGTTCATCTTGTTGGCTCCAAGGTTAGCGAATCGTTTTTCTGCTGTGATCTTTTTCATTTGTGGTTCTTCTCTAATGATGTGTTTGGCTTGTTTTTTCGACATTAGGGCGTGTTTGGTTTGCTGACATTCCCATTTGGGTTAGTATCTGTAGTAGGAATAGTGTTTAGTGATCCTCATGTTCCAGGTTTCTCTTACAAACAGGTAATTAGATTCACTCTTTTCTAGCTTGTTTGCTTCCAAAATGAGATTGTTGACTCGTGTCGTATCATTTATAGGTAAACCAGAAGTTTACCGATGCAGGAAAAGCGATGTGGAAGACAATGAAGTGCTCAGATGTGTGGCGGCCGAGTCTTTATATGTACATTTCCCTTGCTCTTGGTTTTAACGTTCATGAAGGTCTCTTCTATTGGTTCACAGATTCAAAGGATGGTCCTTTGTTTGCTCAGGTAATTCCAAAGCAAGCAGTTTCTATTTTCAGAATTTACTCGAAAATGTATAATACAGTAGAATCTCTATAAATTAATATTTGATAAATTAATAAACACTATAAATTAAATAAAGTTTGCTGGTCCCAAGTCAGACCGGTGTAAAAATAAACAAAATTCGAGAAGATAATAAGATAATAATTTTTTTAAAAGTATGTAAATATATGGTCCCGTTAATAACATAAATCAATAATCATGTAAATTTGCATATACATATATATATAAAGATAATATAATTTTGTATTTATGAATTTCTGTTAGAACTCATAAATAACTTTTCTTATATAAGAAAATATTATGTTGTATTTAAAACTATTTTATTGTTATAGCGTAAATAAATTTGTCATAAAATAAAGTAAACTTTTGTATAAGTTTTCAAATTCTAAATATGTATAATTTTTATTTTAATAGTTGTATAAGCTGTTTAAATACAACAGTTGATGTTACTAATCACAAATTTAATTTATGTTAATTATTTATATAAGTGAATTTATCTATAATCTTTGTTATTTATTATCAAAATAATTTGATTTTTAAAAAAATTTTAAACTTTCAAATCCAAAACTATTAAAATATATAACATGTAATCCATTAATTTTATTAAGATCAAACTTTTTTAATTTATTTATTTTTACTTTTTAACAAAAATCTCTATAAATTAATAAATATTATTTTATACTATAAATTAATAAAATATCATGATCCCAACATTATTAATTTATAGAGGTTTTACTGTATGTCCTGGTTTGTTTTAGGAAACGGTTGGTTTCATTCTCTCGATTGGTTCAATCGGGTCGATCCTAGCAGCAACGTTGTACCAGTTAGTCCTAAAGGATCATCCTTTTCGTAGCCTTTGTTTGTGGACTCAACTTCTCTTTGCATTATCTGGAATGCTTGACCTCATTCTTGTGCTACGTCTCAACTTGAAATTTGGCTTACCTGATTATCTCTTTATAGTAGTGGATGAGATAGTTTCTCAGATGATCGGACGCCTGAAATGGATGCCCTTACTCGTCCTCACTTCAAAGCTTTGTCCTCACGGTATTGAAGGGACTTTCTTTGCATTGCTAATGTCAATTGACAATGCAGGCCTCATGACCTCGTCTTGGCTCGGAGGAGTGTTGTTGCACGTCCTCAAAGTGACTCGGACTGAGTTTGGAAACCTCTGGCTTGCAGTATTGATAAGGAATGTGATGAGAGTCTCACCGCTCTTTGTTCTGTTTCTTATACCAAAGGGAGATCAGAACACGTTCAAGCTACCAGATGAGATAATGGGCGATGATTCGGATGAGGAGGACGAAAAAGAAGGAACTAGGAATTTGGAATTGGCATCTCTTGTTCAGTCTGTTGATAGAAGATAGCTTTACAGTATTCTCTTATTATAGAGTTTGAAGCAAATGCTTCAGTTTTTCAGCAGTTTCTACGAACTTTACTTTGTAGGGATTGAAAGTGCAAATGGCACAACATTTTCTCTGAATACACAAGTTTGTAATTTTTTTTGGTGTAGAAGAAACATCTTTAGTGAAATTGGGAGCCTATTCACTCATCTAAAATGGTTTCTCAAGAAAAAATACATATGAATCCTGCAGAAGAAAAAATAAGTGAGAAACTTTTCATAAAATGGGACTGGAATACAGAATTATAAGCTGTGTCTGAGAACATGTTTCTACATATCTGCTGAGTTTAGAAACACATAAGGGTTCAAATCTTTTCATTGGAAGAGCCTTTCCAGTCATGACGAGAACAATTTAAGAGGTGAACGAACAATCATCATCATCATAATCATCTCGTGCCTCGTCTTCGCCAATCCCTGTCTCTATCTCTGCTTCTATCATGATCGTCTCGCTCGTGGCTTGAACTCTTTTCATATCGGTCTCGATCCCTGTTTAAATCATGTTGCCTATCTCTGTCTTTGTGTCTCTCTCTGTCCCTGTCATGATCTCTCTCTTTCTCCCTCTCCCTCATTGATGATTTCCGTGGTGGACTTTGGCTCTGGTTTTCTCCACGATGTCGCTTTTTAGACGATTCTCGAGAATCTTCACGCTTCTCCTTCCGCTCTATTATTGATTTCTCTGCAGTTAAAAGCACTGTTAAAATTTATATGAAGGCTCAGTTGGATCAGAACAAATATGAACATGGCCATGTCCTGGACTGATACTGTCCAGTCTCCCGGATGAAAACATTCGGGGCTTAAGTTTCACCAATTGTTGCATCAAATGGACATGGAGCAATTTAATAACCTTTCTCAAAACAGAAAAAGAGTATAATAAACTTACGATTTCTGTTTCCCTGGTTAGATCCTGATAAGCCATAATCAACTTCAAGCCTCTTTCGGTTGATTTCTACCTTTCTCTCTATCTCCTCGGAGTTTTTCATCCCCTGTTCCTCGAGAGTTTCACGGTACTCAATCAAAGCAACTTCTATGCGTCTAAGCTTTTGTCTGCAGTATCAAAAGAAAGAGTGAGGAAGCAGTCTATTGAGTTCCAAATGAATACAATTGAATAGCAGCTTCTAGTAAAGGTAAGTTCTCATCTTTTCACGAAAACTTAACAGAATTGGTGGAAGCTCATGTATGGGTTAGACCACATTTGGGTACATACAATTGATGCATACGCCCAAAAACTTTCTATGGCTTTCAGTTATCCACCCTTTAAAGGACAAGAGCCAAAATGCCAGATAGTAAAGACCAAGTCAATTGAAATTCACAAGAACACACCTACCTCACTAACATAGACTACCCCTACGCCAATTTTCTCTTTTCTGGAACCATTTCCAGTAATCTCTTTATTGTTTTAATGCTCAAGCACCAATATGAAGTAATAATGCAAATTGGTGTTTTCTAATCTATATTTTGCCAGCTTAAGTTACTTTCATTAAATCTTCCAAAAGTAAGATGCATTGATCAAACCTTTGTTCCTCGTCCATTCCATTGTCAGGTTGGGCACGAATAAAATCACTACCCTTGAGATCTTCTTCATCGGCCTTGAAAGTTATCCCACCAGTATTGTCACTTCCTGAAGAGGAGCTCCTCTTTTGTTCATCGTCAGCTTCGTCATCGTCTCTTGCCCATTTTGAAGCTGGCAATATAAGGTCATTCTTCTCTTTTCCCACAAAGGCTTTCAGCTCAGGCTGTGGGATTGGTATTGTCGACGCCAGATCAGTAGGCTCTTTCATTTCAACCTCCGCATAGCTGTTCTTGATATGCTCACGCTCACTCTTAACTTCTTCCCACGTTGAATGGTCTTGCGGATGCTTTAAAATTTCATTCACTGCTTCATAGCCACGTTGTTTCTCTGTATCTTCAAGGCTTAGTAGCCGGGAAACCATCATTACTCTACCCCCTACAAGAGACAGTCCATTGTGTCTGCAGCGTCTCTCAAGCTCAGCGATTGGTAAATTCATCAGCTCTTGCCTAGCAGCGCCTTTGCCTATTGCCAGTGCAGCATCTGGGTTGATCTGGCCAATATCGCTCATGTTTTCAATGTAACTTTTGTTCTCTATTTCAGGTGTATCACCACAGATAGAATGAAATGAGGTAACACCAGAGACTCGTGATCGGAGAAATGTGGAACGTAGTCCATAAATGTATGCGTCTGAAAAGAGAAACCAATCTGCCCATACTTGCAGTACTTTGAGAACCCGTTCCTGCAAAATGTCAGAATGAGTTTACATAAGCATTTTATAAAGCAAAAAAAAAACCATCAAAAATAATTTTCTTTATGACAGTACTTTTAGAGCCTCAGCAGTAATTCTTCCAGTTATGCTTCGATACAGATCATTGAAGCTTTCCATTATATCGGGCAGGGTTGCTTCGAATTTGGTTCGGTATGCAGATGCATTTTTGACAGGTGCGCTGCTATTATGGAGAATATCAGACACAAGCATGAGTCTAGCAACTTTAGTTGGAATTGATGTCTCCTTTAAGGTCAGGGACTCCGTCAGAACTTCAACAACCTGTGAAATAGTACACATATATAAACAGGAAAATGCATCTGAATCTCTATTTATTAGCAAGTGATTCTGTTCAGATTTCTCTGTGGTGTCTAGATAAGAAAAGTCTCAAAATATATTTAATAGCGAGGAAAAGCATCTGATTTTGGTCCAATAATAAGTTATCTTTCTAGAAATTTTTAGGAGTATACAAGTGAACCAATCTTCAGATATTTTTATAGCAAATAGGATTTAAACATATGTTGAAGCTTCTGAAGGATATCCATAAAGCACAGGATTTTCTGTAAAACTAATGTACCAATATAATTCAGAACAAATAATACCTCTCCAGCTGCATCTGCATTATCTAAAGCGAAACCCATAGCTTCTTTTATTTGACTCCTTTCTAAAGTAAGAGCACGCAACATGTCCTCGAACTCATCCCTTTGAAGATCGGTCAGAGTCCTCTCAACTTCAGCACGCTGTAAAATTTACCAGTGTAAGGTATCCCACACAAATAAAGAACAACATAGTGGACAGAAAACAAGAAATAATAAATCAGAAGTGACACTGCAAGAAGATTACCCTGCTTCTTCCTGCTGCATATGTACTTGCAGACTCTTTTTCTTGCTCCATGCTCCTAGTGACAGGCAGTGGTGGCGGTATCCATCTGCAATAAGGGAAAATATACAGTGTTAATACAATAGAAGTGCAATAAACCCAACCGAATACCAGGATCAATTTCAAAGTTGGCAAGGTTTAATACCTTCCACTACCAGTTATCATGATATACGGCTCTGTTCTCCACCTTTGAAGTGTATCACCCTAAAGAATACAAAAATATTCATCAGCTTATGACAATGAAAAAATTCGAAGAGAATCTAAGATATACCAAGTTATAAAGCAAACAAAAAGTACCTGAGCAAAGGAATAGAGTCTCCAGACATAGTAAGTATGTTCCTTTGAGCCCAGCTCGAACAAGAAATTAAACAGTGAATTCCCACGGCCCCTCTCCATGATAGCTTGTTCAAAAGCACATTCACCATCCAGAACACAGAGAGCCATTGTATCAATCACATGTCTGAGGTGCTCGTTCTCAGGAGTAACAACAGTGATATCCGGAACATTAGGGGTCAGAACCTGATAATGAATTTCAATGTAAGAGAATTTCACTTGGAATAAGATTATTAAAGAAGGGTAGCTGATAAGAGTGTAGTCAACTACAGGTGCCACATCAGCAAGTCAGTTGAATCAGAATCATTACAAATTAGAGAAACTTCAAGCACTGAGAAGTTTAGTGTCTAGCGACTGGTTTGGGACCCTTTGGGGGGTTTGGGAGAGTAGAGGATGTACGAGATTTCATCCCAAGTTTAATTTTCTGGTTCTGTTTCCTTTTTTTTTTTTTGTCAAACATTTTCTGGTTCTGTTTCTGTTCTACGTTACTTTAAGAAATAAAGACAATCAATCCTGAAACTTAACAGTAACATTTCTGGACTATAAAGTAATTTAAGCACTCCTCGAATATCATATAGAATTTATAAAGAACCAATTCAAGCCATGTGGAATCAAGTCTACATACCAGCTCAGAATTTTGATTTGGGACAGAAGTTATTGGTGGACCAGATTGACCAGAAAAGACCAAGTTGCAGCCCTGCCAATAAAATTTAAGAAATTTTAGAGTTGCACTAGAAACTGGCAGTCGAGACTAAAAGTCAGGGATCAAGCCCATTCATCAAAGGTTGGTGAACAAAATTAAAAAAGAAATGTATCCCGAAGAGCATCACAGGATGCATCACATACCTCCTTACTCCGAATAGCCATATGTCCAGGTGGTGGTGCGGGTAATGCTTGTGATGGTAGAGAAACCGCTTTACCCCATCCAATCTTCAGTTCATACTCATACACAATGATACCTGTAAAATTGGAAATTTTTCTTCATAACTTTCTTTGATTTGTCACATGCAATCAAGATGTTCAGTTAGAACAAAACCAGTAGACCAAGACTAGTCAATATTGCCAGAAGGTTCATAAGTTTCCAACAATGACCAACCAGTGGGTAAATTGTATCCATCAAAAAAGAAAAGAAAGAAGTATCAACAAAAAACAGTAAAATAGTGAAAAAAAGAAGAGGCAGAGGAAACAGCATCAAAGAAGAAATAAAAGACAGGGTTCCAAAGTAATGCAGTACTATTAACTAAAACTGAACGCCAATGCATGCCTTGTATTGACTATTGGTTACATATTTTTTTGACACTGACACAGGCTTTGCACATATGAAACCAATCAAATTTGTTGAACTGAAGTATTCAAACTAATATGCGATTACAAAGCCTAAAACTAAAGATGTTTCTTGTACAATTGTCCATTTTAAGCTTTTATATCATACATTACACATGTTGCCTCTTCCAAGCAATTGATTTCTAGGCCCGGCTACAATAGATAGTCTTAGGGAGAAGAACTAACCTTGCATTTCATCTTTTGCAGCTTGTCCATCAGCTCTATTCATGAAGGAAACAAAGCCACAGTTTCTTTGTCGCCTCTTCTCCTCATCTGTTCTTGGCCACATAATCTTGACACTAGCTATGGGCCCAAATCTTCCAAAAGTGCGCAGAAGGAAATTTTCATCAACCTACGTGAGCATAAAGATCATACCTAATGAATACTAAGGAAATATTGCCGAGAGAAAACAACACATGAATCCAAGTAAGAAAAGAAAAAAACACCTTTGGGGATAGATTCCCGACATAAAGATTCGTAGTTTGTGGATCACCATCGTCAAACGATCCTGGCCTTCCACTGGGATCAAAATCATCAGGTAGCTCATCAAAGCGGCTAGATGGCTGAAGACAGAATAAGTTTAGTACAGAAAGCAGGCATATCTCTCTAGAAAACCGTGCAGAGTTAATCTGAGTGCACAACACCAATGAACAGAGTGCAAGACTATTATAAACTAACCGAGTTATCGCCCTGACGATCACGATCCTGGTTTCTTCTTTCTCTCATTTCCTGTTCACGTTTCAACTCCTCCATGAAATGATCTATATTTCGAGTCTTTCCCTTTTCTCTCTCCTTAGGTCTCTCTTCCTCCCTCTAAAAAAAGATGAAATAAATGAACTTACAACAAAAACATTGCTGCTTCAAAAGATAAACCCAGTTAACAAAAAAAATGCAGTGACAAAATCCATGCTACTAACCTTCTTCTCCGGTTCTTTACCCTTAGATGCCAGTGGTGGTGGAAGAAAAGAGGGAACATACCTGCAGAAGATTACGTGGAAGATAATCTTCTATATATCACAAGAAAACATGCATGGATTTCAACTTATCAAGCAATACTCAAGAACAACATTCCTAGGACCCACAACTTATATCAATAGACAATGAAGACCTCTACATACAGATGACAGAAATGTATGATATATAAACATTACAAACACAGGATTAATGTAATAACCATATCAAAAAGTGTATACTTGACAGCAAAAACACGAGCGGCCAAACTCTTACTGTTTACTATAGCTTTGCCAAAAATTCGTAGCAACACAAGATTGATTTCAATCAAAAGCAATCAGTTTTACCTACTCCCCTTCTTTGAAACCGAACCCCCATCTTTGGACTTTTCACCTGCCATCCGCGAATGCATAGAAAAAAAAGCTCCATACTCTTATTAATGTGTTCCCAATATAAATAAAAACGTTGTTCTAACCATTTGACACCATAACAACAAAGTACACACAAAGAGAGGCAAGGTAACAACAGTTATAAAGCCATAGCATTTCCAAAGACTAACCTTCAGAATCAACCTTAGGCTTATCACCCGGATTAATTGTTCCACCTCGAACAAAAGTCTTAGTAGTAGCACTATCTCCTTGAAATGATTCCACGAATTCTTGATACAGACGAGCTGTTTCATCCTCAGCTTTCTGCATTATCAATCTCCGATGAACAAATTCTCAAATTCGATTGAAAAAATTTTGCAAACTAAAACTCAAAAGAAGAAAAACAAACCTTCTTCCTAGCTTCTTCTTCTTCTCTGTGCTTCTGAAATGGCGTTTTCTTTCGAGTGATCGAGAATGAACTCATTCTTCAGCATCCAACTAATTTCTCAGGAAAGTATTATTAATTAGCCGCGCTAAAACCCCTTTGCTCGTTGAGAACGAAACTAGTTTCGACCTGACAAACACGAATTGCGGATTGAGAAAGATCAAAGTAGAAATTAAGGATTCTGATTCGGAAACTAGGGTTTGGGGAAATCGAGACGGGTGACGAAACGATCAGGAACCTAGGGCTTGAGGAGAACACAGAGCGAGCTAAAAACGATACAATGGAAAAAATAAAGCTTAGGATAAATCATATAATATTACAATCAAATATTTTCAGTCGTAAAGATTTGGGAATTTCAAATTAATTTCTTCTTTTTTTTCATTTCAACCTAAAGTATACAAACCCTGCGGAAAAATTAGTAGCCCAGATATAAAACCGACAGAAAATGAGATTGTTTTACAGAAATAAAATTCTATTAGAAAAAAACACTCGAAATTACTAGAAATAAAAACTCGTAAGAAAAAAAATCAATTTAAACGAAAATCGATATTGATAGCTTCCAAATCTAAAATATTTTTTTTAATGCAATTATGGTTGGAAAACAAAAAAATACACCCAACATATTAAAGAACAAGTTTAATAATAATAAAAATATCCAATTTAAACATGAAAAAATTCCATAAAAATACACCAACTATATATCGATTTCCATAACAATACACGAACTTTGTGGGTACCCATAACAATACATGAATTAATTTTTTTCTTCCATTATAATACACAAACTTTTAAATTGAATCTATTAACATAAAATATCTTTTTATTTTAATTGTTTTAATTAAAATAATATTTAAAATATAAATTATTTTATGAAACTCGAAAATAATTCCTAAAATTCTTTTCAAATCTTAAAAAAATCTGTAAAATTTCAGAAATTAAAATACTAAATTATTAAATGCAAATAGAAATAAAAATATTTTGTTAAATTATTTAAATATTTAAATAAGTCTAAATTTAATATTTATTTTATAGATACAAAATATTTTCATATAGTATACTTTTTCTGAAAATTTTAATTCATTAAATATTCAAGTACTTTAAAATTTTGTATAACCACATATAAGGTAAATAACATATATTAAATTTTCAGAAATATATTTTTATATATATTTACATCAGAAATTACCCAAATCACAAATAAATATAACATATATTATTATATTTACACAAAATTTCACGATGTTATTTTCAAAAAATAATGGTAACTTTATTATTGAAATTTTATTAATTTAAATATTTATAATTACAATTTTATTGAGTTTTTTCAGGTTTTATAAAATAGTTTTTATCATAATATTTTATTTTAATTAAAAATAAATATATTTTACTTTCTGTCAAACCTTAAATGTTAAATGGATACAATTTAAAAGTTTGTGTATTACAATAGAAGAAAAAATTAATTCATATTTTGTTTTGGATATCCACAAAGTTCATGTATTTTTATGGAAATCGATAAATCGTTAGTATATTTTTGTGGAGTTTTCCCTTTGAACATTCAATTTAATTTTCTTCATAAACATCTCAATGCTCAAACATCAAATTTCTTCATAAACATAAATGCTCAAACATCGAACTTCATAACTAAAGAATAAAAACTACCATCATAGGATTTTATGAGTGTTAACCTTTCAACAAGTCATATAACGACATATCGTCTCTTAAACCATATGTATTTGCTTAGATGGGGTTATTAAATGTAGTGTTTTAATGGATGAATATATTCAAAATTCAAAGTAAAATTCAGTGTTATTTAATCATGTATTTCCTAAAATACACTGTTATTGGATTAAAGATTTGTTTGTGTATTTTAAAATATATTAAAAACAAGTGTTATTCAACAGTGATTTGATTTAGTTGCATTTAGATTAGAATGAATTTAAATGTACTTTCTTATCTAAAACATGAGTAAACAAAATACCAGCATGTTACCATATATTTCATAATACTTCTCAGATTGAAATACGTTAAAAGCATTCTAAAACCTAATAGAATAACATCTCGTAACCACAACTCCAAATCACTATCCTAATTCTACTACTCAATAAAATGTTGTTGAATAAAGTGATACATATTATCAAAAGTTATTTACAAAATATCCATAAATAACAATAGCAGTTTTCGTAAATCTCCCTATTATCAACTCCCTTGCACTAAGATATGCTTATTATAATTTTTTTTTCTTAGAAGCTTTCGAATTACATATAATTTGGAAATTTTGGATTTTTAACTGTAACATCCAAAGTTTATAGACATTTATGAATAAACAAGATGTTTGTCTTTTGACCGATCAAGTGTAAGTAGACAAGTATTTTTTGGTCGATAAAACGGATCTTGATAAAAACATTCATTCCATGGAAATCAACATGAAATGTATAAAAAACTTGATCAGAACACTTAACAATATTTTTTTTGGCTAATTCAGCTGGAAGATTACTTAGTGGTTTGACTAACTTTCTTGATTTATGTTTTCTTTTTTCATCCTAAAGATGTAAAAAGGTACTCTAATGACTATTTGCCAAATATATGCGACATTGCCTTAATAAAATTGTTTGTTTAGTAACAGATGCACATGATTATTAATATATGCGACATTGCTTATTTTTTCTTTAGAAACTTTTTCAAAACCAAATTTACTTTGAATGTTTTATGATAAAAATGATTGATAAATTATTGTTATCAACGTTATTGATGATAACTAAGTTTATTTCACTAAAATTTATTTGAGAAACAACACGAAACTGGAGCTTGGTTGAGTAAATATTTTATACGATCTTAAAATAATTGTCATTATGCTTAATTCCTTTCTTTCACTTTACTCTATGCAACAGAACAAATATATATATATAGTGACTGACAATTTTTGTACAAACTATTTTACATATGTAAATGAAAAGGAAATACAAACTACTTTATAAAATCTATTTTACATATTTCTGAAAACTTTCACGTAAATGAAAAGTTAAAAAGAACCCAAATATATATATATATATGATGAAAAGTATAAAACTAAAGAGATAGAAAAATCTAAATTACACCATCTCTGTTGATGAATAAATTTTGCTTCATTGATGAAGCTTGTTTGTGAAGGTTACAGATTGACGAGATCTGATTGGGCGTCCAAACTCATCAATTTGCAAAAAGCTATGAATATTATTTCTCGGCAAAACCTCAGATTCGGTACTACTGAAGATGGAATTGCTAGATTTTGCACCACTAATCCGGAGTCCCGTGCTCAATTTTAGCAATAGAGGAAACCCCTCAAACCCAACGCGTTCACTGATTATCATTCTCAGTATCATTTTCTTTCATGTCCTCAATCTCAATCTCAATTTCAAGACCTACCTTGGGTTTGAGATATCATAGAACAAATATTATTTTTGTGGAGGTAGTTCATTTTATTAGGAACATTAAGAGCCACTTTCATTAGAGTATGGGGATCAAATGTTATTTTATCCCTGTGGAGAGCATAATGAATTGATCAAGAAACATGTTCTAACAACAAGAATAAAGAAAATCATATCATAAGAATTTTGATTAAAGTCTTTCAAAAATTTTCTATTTTTTAAATAAAAATTAGAATCATAATAAAAATTATAAAATATACTCACCAAATACGACGAAGTGATCATCAACTCAGTACATATCCCTATTATTTGAATCACATTTCTATGTGACAATTTCCTACAAATCATAACAGAAAGAGTCTTCATCCACAACTTTAAGTCATTAGCAAAATAAGATTGTAATTGTCAATATTTTCCAACTCATGTATTAATTCCATTAAAAAAAAGTGACGATAATCTTCTTCCAAATTTATCATTTTCCACAACATACTCAAATTTCATATCATATTTCACCCTTAATCCTAATTTCACCACAAGCTCGTAAAAACTAAAGATAATCTCTAATTAGAATTCTTTATCGACCGAGGATATCTTCAAAAATCTTAACAAAAATCAACTTCACAGCCAGAAATAAAAAATTAAAATCTAAAAGGGGCTGACAAAGACATTGCAAAAGTAAGATTAACAAAATAAGTTGAAAAAAATCTTAAAATGGAAAATAAGTTGAATTGAGCTAAGACAAAAACAAAAACAAAATCTCAAAAAAAGGAAGTCACCCACACAGTAAGAACAAAAGTCTGAACGGACAGGAATGAGAAAAAATGGACATCGATATCACATATATCTTGAGAAAAGATTTTTTTTTTTTTTTTTTGGTAGTTACGAATGAAGTATTAAGTATGTTAAAGAAAAAGAAAGTTTTTAACAAAAAAAAAAAAAAAAAAAATAGAAAACTTATAAAAAACAAAACTTAATTCATATAAAAGAGGTCATAAATGGACGATGGTTTTTATTCAGTTTTTGGATTTAGTTTTTATATTTTGGATTATAGATTTTAATTTTAGATTTTGCTATTAGATTCTTGTTTCAAAAAACCCAAAAAATGGATTTTGGTTTTTAGAAAAATAGCATAAGTGAAAGAAAAACTCGGACTCCGACTGGTAACATGTAGTATCAAATTTGAGTTTCAGTAGATGTTATAATTTGACGTAACTTGCAGTAAAAATTATGTAGTATTAAACTTGAATTGCAGTAAATTTATATGGTAAGTTTGCGATAGAAATAGGAGTTACATTTTTATCAAAACAACTGACTGTTAAATTTTATGATGTCTCGTTGCAGTATGTATTATTAAAAATAAATTTAATTTAAACTAATGATATAATATTTATTACAAGTTTAATAATTGGAAAGAAAAAAATAAAATTATTTTGTGATTTAATATTAAAAAGTAATAACGTAAATAAAATAAAATCTTTGACAAAAATATGATTTGTTATTTTGATTTTACGTAACACAAAGTAATGATTTTATTAATTTTTTGTAAATGATTTGTTGGAGATATTTTAGAAACAAAAATAGAAAAAAAAACCAAAAAAAAAAAGAAAAAGAAACAAATGTTGGAGTTTCATAACTTAAATTTACCATATGAGATTTTCCTTAATGTTGAGAAATCTTTTGAGTTAACAATTTTACAAATGATATACATCAAAATTGTACATCAACCATACATCATTTTAACTCAAACTCAATTTCAATTTTTTTCAGAAACATCATTTTAAATCAAACTAAATTGTAAAAAAAAAACCAATTTTCTAGAAACTTGATCGGTAATTTAATGAGTTTTTGAAAAACTTTCAAAATCTACAAAACATCCCGAGACCTAAATTCACCAGTTTACAGAGCCCAATAAAAGTTAAGTCAACTTTTATTGGGCCTGTAACAGCCCATCTCTGATTGAAAACTTTAACGATGCTGACGTCACTCTTTCCGATTGCGTTAGCGCTTATTCATCTGCATATTCCTAAAATTTCCAACACTTGCCAGCCACTCTCAGAATCCAGCCGGAAACCTAAACCTCTTTGCCGCTGAGGCTCTGTCGAGTTTGTTCTTCATCAATCAATCATAGTCTTCAATTTTTCGATTCTCGATTCGGTTAAGATGAAAGGAAGTAGCGCCGCGGCGTCAGGAGCCGGAGTGGTTCCGGAATCAGCAATTGAAGCAGTGAACCAAACGCTTACGCACCTCAATGAACTGAAACCGCAGCTTGAACAGATGCTTACTTTAGCCGAGCCAGAGGTTCTTGCAGCAATGCAACCATTGCAGCGAGCTAAGACTATGTACTTGCTCGCTGAAGCCACCACTACTCTTTACGATCGTAAACCCCTTTTTTCTTCTTAATCTGTTTCCATTGAAATGAAAATTGAAGTTTTTTTATGAGATTAATGTTGTGTGGGTTTTTGTGTTTCCAGTGATGTTAAGGTGTACTGGCGTTGATCCTGATGATCGTCGTGTTAAATCTGAAATTGTATGTATAATAAATTTAGTGTCTTTTGGATATTTTAGTTTTATCTTTATCTTTGTTTGCTTAATCAATTGGTGCTTGTGAACTCTATACGTTTTGCAAATGTAATCAAAAATGTATCTTTGGTAGTTTTGTTGATTGTAGTATGGTTTTTGCAGGAGCGGATAAATGTGTACAGAGAGAAGTTTCAGCGGTGTATCGATCGAAGTAAAGGTAAAAATTGATATGCGGGTGCCTGAAATGATTTGTAGAGAGATCATGACAAGTCTTTGGGTTTATTAAACTGTTGTTTTCTCTGGTTAGAAAACCATTTGTTTCAATTGGAATTGGTGATTGTGTTGTCGACTCTCGTGGAGGAAACAAGTTTTCTGAGTTTCTCTTTTCATTGGGGAATTGCTGCATCCATTTACTTTATAAAGTAACATTCGAAAATTATGCTCTCAGTTTAGAATTTTCTTATTCAGTCTTAATTTTTTAGAGATTGATAGGGACTAACCAGTTCTAATGCTAAAAGAAATTCTCTGTGTACCTTATCATTGAATAACACATTTTCTACTAAGAGGACTTGTGTTTCTGATCCTGTGTTTAGTTTTCTTTTCTTTTGTTCTATGCTTAGTGTCGATTTTAAATTTTTCGTTGATATAATAATTTCGTTGAAGGGTTCTTCATTGCATATACCTATCATAAATGCAGGGGAGTAGTTTTTCAAGTTTGTTTATTAAAGTGGTGTTTTCTATTGGAAGGCTTATCATAATGCCTCGCGAGTTGCGCTGAATGCATTGTTTTGGATTTTTTCGTTTATATGTTCGTCACCTTACTATTGCATCTACCTATCATCTTAAATTTAAGGGAGATTCATTCCCTTTGGAGAAACGTTTTAGTCTGTTGAAATTAGGGAGACTGATTCATGAGCTATTTTCTTTGTTTTCGCTTTTCGGTTGAATAACTCTTTAATCAAATGGAGTAATGTTTGCAACTTTATTTTTGTCAGGATGTCCTTCCATTTACAAAACTTATTTGATTTGAATTCATTAGTGGCTAATTGTTGATGTTAATGTTTCGCGAATATGGCAATCTTTTTGTTTTTTTATCTTCTTGTTGAAGATCCATTTGTTCCTGTCTACTATCTCAAATTGGGGTAGACTAGTCTCTTATCGAAAGAACTAAAATATTACCGTTTAGAAGGTGTTTACTTGGTTGGTAACGCTTGTGCGCCGCGTTTTATAGAATGCGTTGTGGGCCTTTCATACAAGAACCGTTTTGTCGATCTGATATTGGATACTAATGGGCTGATTAGTTCTACACAGTTAATCGAAAGCCTTAATTTTCATGCACACCGTTTCATTGATTTGTCTAGGTTTATCTGATTAGGAAATTATGTATTTGATTTGATTTCATTAGGCATGATTTGTTACCTTTAATTCAGTGTCTTATCCACTAAATGACCTCTTATATGTCTCTTTTTTATCGTAGAACCATTGCGTCCAACTACTGTCTTAAACCGTCAGGCAGCAACTCGTTTCATTGAACATTCTCTGCCTGATCTTACATCGGGTAAGCTTGTAGATAGTTTTCGTTTCCACCTTTCTCCTGTCCTTTATATTCATGTTTCTCTAACAGTCATTGCTATATGAATGTAGCCCAAAAGCAAAACATTAAAGACCTCAGTAAAGGAGAGAAATCAAGGATCAGGAATTCAGGGACAAGTGCAAAAAAGAGGAAATACCAATCAAATGAGAAACAGTCTGTTCAGTCAGCTGCAAAAGAATTTCTTGAAAAGGCAGCTCGTGAGCTTCTCGGTAACAATGAAAATGGTTTGAAGGGACCTCTAATGGCAGCAGCTGATGGTTCAGATGATGTTGAAGTTGGCACAGCCTGATTTACCAATATATATCATGGTAATGTTCTCTTGGCTAAGTGTGAGAGAATCTGAATATCTCTGACACCTGAAAACAAATCTCTAGAATTGCCAACTAAGTGGCCCATCCAGGAAAAACACAGATACTGTCTCCTGATAAACAGAAAACTCTTATAGACATTTTATCGATTGTTATCCCATAATAAAAGTAAAACACTGTTTCTTTCACTTTTTCGCCTCTTTACGAGTTTTTTCCATACGGATTTACTTGCTTCTCCTGATGGATTTTGATCTTTGAGAAACTTTGCTTTGAAGTCATGAAGGACAAGCCAATTAGGTAGTAAGGTTGTTCATTGTAGCGATTTCGGAAGCAATAACTTATTTGCTGATTGGATGCTGTATTGTTTATTCAGCATCAGTTTTGTTTCTACATACTAGAATTATTTTAATGTCTTCAATTCTCTTTGTAAACAATTGCGTTCCTTACTTCTTTGCTACATTTTCAGTTCTTCAACCCTCTCTCTCTCTCTCTTCGTCTTTTGCAGTTGCTGCTACATTTACTGGACCGTAGTTGTGGCATTTGTCATCATCGCTACCACAGAGAGAAGTTGGTTTTCTCAAGTTATCTTTAATTTTTGGACCTTGTTAGGGTTGTTTGTAGTAGTAAATGCTGTTGTGGTTGCATTGTGTTAGCAACTGGTTTTTGAAAGCTCGTAAAGGTTAATTTTATATTGGGAAATACGCTTTGTCATAAAGCCAAAAGAATTAAACAAATCTCATGGATCAAAGTATTAAAAAGCTTTGGACAAAGTTAGGTAAAAGTAAACTCAGAGCAAAACAATTCCTAATAATCCAACAAATCCCAAAACTCCAACTCTACAGGTCAAAGACAAAGAAGCAGAACCACCGGTGGCAGGAGCAACGGCCGGAGCTCCCAACAAAGCTGGCGAAGGTGCAGGAGAAGGAGCAGAACCAGTGAAGAAACCACCGGTGTGGCCACCACGAGAGGACATGACGACAATGTGAAGCTTCTCGCCTTCGATACAGTTGCTTTTGGAGCCGCTAATGAAGAAGAAAGGACCAGATCTCTCTAGCTTCACCTTAGTGTCTCCATTGCTGTAATTAGCTGCTGGGTTTGTGGTGTTGCAGTTAATATACGCTTCTTTCGTCACTTGCAGAACCGAATCCTTCTTCCCATCGTACTTCCACACTGTTCACATACAAAGAGTTTTACAAATTTTATGATTCTCAAGAAATGAGCTGAGTTTTGGATTTGAACTGGGGGAAGGAAAAGTAAAACTCACCGAGAGAATCACCGACGTGAAACCGCAAACTCTCAGCCCATTTGTTGAGGGAATCAGCAGGTGAAGAAGGGACTTTCCAGGCACTGGGCTTGTCTCCAACCAGAATCTCTTTGCAACAGGCCAGATCAACCAACAAGAAGAAGAAGAGGAATGTAAAAGAAGCTTCCACAAGTGTTCTTCGAGCCATTAGAATTAAGTTTTGTCTGAGTGTGGCTTATTTGGGCTCTTTTGTGAGTGATTGAGTCTGTATATATAGAGGAAGAAACTAGCCGTTGGAAATAAATGGTGTTTGCTGCTATACTCTCTGTTGCTCCCAACGGTTATTTTAAAGGGACAAAGTCCCTACCAATGTTTTGTTCTCATTGGGACTCGAATTTCAAGATATTAGATATAAAAAACCATTTTTAATAACGGTCGGAATTTCAAATTATCTGAAATCTAATTGACATACAAATGATAGACAAAACTGTAAAAGAGTATAAATAGAAATGAAAGAATCACAGAGTATTGTCAACTAAGAGAAAGATAATCCAAAGTGTTAAATTTGGGAAAATCAAACAGAATACACTCTAATAAAAAGGTTTACATATAAAACCCTTTGTTACTTGTAACCAAAACCAGAGAGCGAAACAAGAGGAACCCTATTAAGCAAAAACAAAAGCTTGTGCAAATCATTAACTATATTACCTTTTTCTTTCTTTCTCTCTTCTCTTCCATGTTTTTTTTTCTGAATCAATCGATCTTAACCGAGGAATAGATGAGCCTTGTGAACCAGAGACAAGCATAGAACCCAATTGTTCCAGTCAGCACGAAAAACGCATAAGATGCGATGAGCATGTATCCGAAGTAGAGCATAGCCGAGACGGGCTTAGTGATCTGGAGCTTTGTGAAGAAATAGAAGGCCGCATAGAGAAAGAGATAGAGCGCAGAAGAACCTGAGGTGAGGTAAGACCTCCACCACCAGAGATAGTCTTCACTGCAGAGCTGGAAGTAGCAAAGAACAATGGTTATCTCGGCGCAGGTGACCATAAGGATCACAAAGACGAGGAAGAGGAAACCAAAGATGTAGTAGAACTGGTTGAGCCAGATGGATGTGAGGATGAAGAAAAGCTCGATGAAGACTGCACCGAACGGTAAGATTCCTCCGATGAGGATTGAGAAAACTGGGTTCATGTACCAAGCTTGCTCTGGGATTTGACGTGGGATTTTGTTGGTTTTCACAGGATCATCGAGTGCTGGCTTCTTGAATCCGATGTAACCTCCAACAAAGACAAGAGGGACCGAGATTCCAAACCAAAGGAAGATCAGAGCAAACATTGTGCCAAAAGGAACAGCTCCGGATGATTTTTGTCCCCAGATGAGAGCGTTTAGGACAAAGAAGATGGCTGAGACGACTGCAGGGAACAAGAAGGCTGTTCTGAAGGCAATTCTCTTCCATTCTGTTCCTTTGAACATTTTGTAGAGACGTGATGAGGCGTAACCGGCAAAGAGGCCCATGAAGACCCAGAGGAGAAGCATAGCTGTCATAAGACCTCCACGATTGGAAGGTGATAGAAAACCGAGCATGGCGAAGATCATAGTGACAAGTACCATGCCTAAACACTGGATACCTGTACCAACATAGACACAGAGAAGATCCGAATTGGTTGGAGGCCTGAAGACATCACCATGGACAAGTTTCCACCCTGTCTCTTCTTGAGCTTCTTCTTGAGTCTCAAGCTCATTGTACCGCGAAATGTCGCGGTAAAGGGTCCTCAGCATGATCATTGCTACCATACCAGAGAGGAAGAGGACGATCATCAGAGAGTTGACAATAGAGAACCAGTGAATTTGATTGTCGCTCATCAGAAGATAAGCATCCCATCTAGATGCCCACTTCACTTCACTTTCCTGAAGAGGCGGCGGCGTCAAAATCAAAACAATAAGAACAGGAACACCACAATATCTCACTAAGACATAACTATCAGGTGATAAACTGATTAGTTGAACAAGAACTTGCCTGGAAATCAACATCATATGTGAAAATAATTTCCTTCTTATTCTCAACTTCTTGAGGTGTAGCTGAGCTAACAACCAGGCGCTTTGTGTGGGGATCACAGGTAGTCAAACGGGTCTTGTCACTCCATTGTCCCTCGTATTCATGCTTGACACTACAAATCATGGGAAGGAAGGATAATTAATACTGAAAAATAGAGAATCATGGGAAAGAAGGATAATTAGTACTGAAAATAGAGGAGAACCCAAGAGTCCAATTTGTCAACAAGCACTGCACCTGAATGGTTTGACCTCAAATCCCACAATCCTTGCAGCATCGGTTTGCGCGTCTCTGTGATACCGGACAGTGAATGCCAAGTGATTGTGCATAAAGTACTTTTGCTCTTTGCTCTGTAAATACAAAGAAATGCTTAGAAAATCGTGCTATCAGGTATAATGCAAATAGTGAACAATCCAAACTAACTTACCCCTTCATACTGGCCTTTAAGACCAACATGATAGCCTAGCTGATACACAATAGAAGGAGAACCCTGAACCTGATCAACTCTTTCGATTGGAACCACTAGAGGAAGGTTATCAAGGATCCTAACACACACAAACACAAGCACGGCATGAGAAAAGTAACAGAGGGAGTACATGCTATTCATAAATTAAAAAAAGTCGTAGAAAAGCTCATATTCTAGGCCCTACATGTTGACCCGATACTCATCATCAATCTTCTCTTTGAATGCTTTTGCAGTCTTTGCATCAAGAGTGACACGGCCGAGAATATTGCACATTTGTGCCTCACGCATTTTAAACTGCAATATCCAAACTTCACAAGAATTAGGGGCAAAGTAGAGAGAAAGATTCAAAAATTTAAGCAAGTATCAACTGCAATCATTTCCAAACAAACCGAATAAGGAGCATTTTCGATCCGGTCACCACGAAGCACTTCACCAAGATTCTCAGTACTGTCCACTATCTTCTTAGGACGACAAAAAGGAAGAGAGTAATACGAATATGGAAGCTGAGTCTTTATAGAGGTCAATTTATTTACTTTCACCTTCAGCTCATCTCCCTACATATAAGAAACAAGATCAATTTCAGCTTGAATCTAAACAATTAAAATTTTATAAGGATGCTAATAAAACAAACATGCAAAAAATTTACAGAGATGTATCAATTTTGTGTAATGAGAAGCCAATCATGACACAAAAAAAATGATGTTATCAATCTTAATGTCAATAAACCACATAAACAAACCAGTTAAAACCGATATTGAACCAACTAACCAACCAAATCTATTATAGCTCCATTGAAATACGACATTGTATTAGATCAATGGATCGTAAAGAAGAAGATCAAATTCGAGCCTCAAAAACTCAAATGTCGGTGGCATCTTCACTACGATATCGCTAATTTAAATCCTAAACCAAAAATTCCAAAACCAGATCCGAGAGATCCAAATCAGATCCCAGAACATCGAAACAGTTTTACCTTTTCGAAATCCTGAGGAGCGACACCGGGAAGGTAGAAAGAGTTAGCGGTATGGATGAAGAGAAGAAGAATCGCAGCAAACACAGATCGAAGAATATGTATTCTTCTGGAATTGCTATAGAACTCCATAGCCATGGCGGTTCCACAGATCTGGAGCTAAGAAGCTACGGTTTTGAGTTTTGTGAGTCGCGGAGAGAAGAAGTAAAGAGCAAAGAGCACTATGAAAGAAATTGATTTAGATCCTACTTTCTCTCTCCGTTATTTATTGCTTTGTTTCTGTAACATCATTTCTTTCCACTTATATTTCGCCACGTGTCTTTCGTTGAAATTTCACCAAATTAGAGTGATAATGGGCCATATATCTTAAGCCCATAATATAACTAATGTTGATTATCACGTACTTATTATGTGTTAAGTAAACAACACTAAAATCTCTATAAATTAATAATATTGAAAGCAAAAGATTTTATTAATTTAAAAAAGTTATTAATTTATCTATAAATTAATAATTAATTTATAGATAGATTTGCATAATTTTAAAATATAATTCATATTTAAAGTAATAAACTAAAAATAATACTTTAATATTTTTAGCGGCAGTTACATGTTAGAAAACAATTATCGTATATGTAATTTTTAATAATTTTTTGATGTAATTTGAAAAGATAATACCATATGTTTTTTATGTAGTAACACAAAATTATAGATAAGTTACACAAAAATACAAATTTATGAATAAATAAATAACAATAGAGTCATATTTTACTAAATTATCTTAGTTATATTTTATAGTTTTATAAAATTATTAATTTATAATATTTTGGGACCATATAATTACATAGAATTTTCAAAAAAATTATTATCTTATTATTTTGTCGAATTATGTTAAATATTACATTGTCGTTAGAGAGGTTATTAATTTATATAATATTAATTTATAGAGATTCTACCGTATTGTCAATTATGGTATGACTATATTTGGATGTCAAATCTATTTTATTTTTTATGACAAGATAGAGAGTGTGCCTTAATGTTAGTATGTTACCATCAAGAGAGCTGATCCTGAGATTTTGGTGGTTGCAAACAAGAGAAAATTTTTTTGGCCAATTAATTATTGATAAAGTAGAAAAGTATAAGAAAATTTATAAAGAGAAAAGCAAAGCAGAGGATCTAGGCATAAAAGAGAAGTGCTATGAGATTGAGGAATGTTCAGAAGTAAGAAAAAATTACGCGTCTTCCTTTTTCTGCTTTTGTATATGATATTTTCGATAATGCCATTTTACTCTCCACTGGTTCTTCAATGTTTCTCAGATTTTTTTTTGGATTCAGTAAATATTGTTTCCTCTCTTGCTTTACTTTTCTTTGCTCTGTTTTTTCCCCCATAAAATCTACCAATTTGTGTGATATGCTCTAAGAATTTCTAAACTGGAAGTAAAACTTTCGTGCAACAATTCATTTTATTGCTTGTTTCAGAGAAAGGTTTGGGTTTTTGGTACTTTCATCATTGTTATTATTGATCTTTGTTTCCTCTGTTTTATATGTTAGCTCTGTTTTTGTTAATATCTTGGAAAAGTTCGGTAATTTAGTTCTATATAAAGAATTTAGTTAGGCTTTTTACAAAGACAATATTTGTATTTGTTTTGAGGGAAATGTTGGTTGTGTAGGGGATGTGTTTCAGTCGCTGGCTAATAATTCAACAACATCTTGACATCATAGAACAGTATTGGCAGCTTCTTGCTACTCCAAAGGATCCTCACTCGGGCGATTTCGGTTATTCTGATTCAGATTTGCAACGATTTGGAGCTCATCTTGGTTCTCTTGTTTACAACTCTATAGACAATGCTGCTAACCGCAATGTTAATATCAGGTATATATTACAACGAACACACATTTTCTCATTTAGGAATAGTTATTATAACGTTTTGAATGATAAATATTTGTGCATAGGCTATTGTCTCATTCAGGAGTATATCCAGAATATACCAAAGAACCATCTGATCTTGTTAAAAATCCAACAAATTAGCTCAATAGAACTGTTCCTTGTTGGTCTCATTTTCTTCCTAGAAAAGCAAGGTGTAGGTCACCTCTTCCAAGTTACATAGCGACACCTAATGTGTCCCCAAGTTATCCTTCATTATCTGATCCTGAGATGTTCAGTGTTGAAATCGAAACTTTCCCTAGAAACCGTTGTTATCCAGAACCGCAACCGAGCTATCTATCTTTTGCACCACCAGAGGTGAAAAACAATAACTTTACAACATTTTTTTTCAGACCTCTTTGATTTGTATATGATATGGTTTTTGACTTCTTGAATATGTTAGCTGTTGTTTGGAAAGCATCAATCCGATGAACAAGGTTGGATAGATACAATTAAATCTGTGGTAGAAGGAGGAACAGTGAGGATCAATACAATGGATTGGCTCGGTCAGTCTCAATACACTGATCCTAAAGTTTACTGGTCATCCTTTTCTTCCGCGGTTTCCGAGGTACTTACTGATGTGTTAGGATCCCACATCGAAAATAAAGAAAAGATATAAAGTACTATGTAAGGGACATGTGCCAAATCACTTACTTAGCATTGTTCTTGATGATCTTACTCGCCTAAAATGCCAGAATATGAAATAGATACATTGACATCGTAGGTCGTCTTCGCCAAGAATGCGAAAATGAAGATCCTAGTAGCATATTGGGGTCATTTCATCAAGGCCACTGATGGATACTTGAGGTCGCTGCTCTACTCCAATGTTCTTTGCTCCTCTGCCTCTGTGCAAAACAAATGTTCTGGCCAAGTGGAGATTAGATACTACATGGTTCTTGGTTTTAACAAGACAGGACCTGCTGTTAGAAACGGGACTAAAACCGGGAACAAGTATCCAGATTACACGAGGGTGAATCATGGGAAATACGCCGTCAACGATGTGAGAGCTCACATAGGAACTAGCAATCTTGTTTGGGATTACTTCTTCACAACTAGCGGTGTGAGCTTTGGAACTTACAACACCAAGATTGTGTTAAAGCTTCAGGAGATCTTTGATGCAGATTGATACTCTCCTTATGTAGTTCCAGTTCAAGAGTCTGGACAAGATGTTTAATTAAAATTAATCCTTCTTGTAATGATTTTTTTAAATGTATATCAGATCGGTTACATTGAATCATCCTAACATGCGCAAAACAAATAGATTTTCACTTCTTAATCGTTTCTCACCTTTTGGGTCGATGATAGAGGAGTAGGGACGAAGTAAGGTCGTTGGAAGTGAACAAAAGAACGTGAAATGGGGCCTGCCTACACATGATGGGTCAGCCGTTAGGTTGTGCCAAACTTTGATGAACTCTTCACTGATCGCCTTCATCCTTATTCTATCGAGTTGATTTGATAAATAGCAAAATGGAACAAAGTAAATATTTTATTATATACGATTTCATTTACGAGTTAGGACATGAATTTTTTTATTTTTTTTGTGAATATCTAATTTGTTAAACGGACTCCTTATTTGGAATTGGGAGGTCTTATCTTTCAATTGGAGGACCGGCATGGCTTCATTTTAAGATTCATGAAAAAATGTAATGCATCCTCTCTTAAAAATATATGTCTTTTATTTCTTCCTCTAAATTTTGTTGTGCTCTGTTTTTTTTGTATTCTGGTTCATGGAATTGCTATAAAATGAGAAGACAACAAAAAAACGGACTCCTTAAACAAAATTCTAAATTTTAAATTCTACAGTATTTAATAAATTAGATACTCACGTAAAATCTAACATATAAAGAAAAAATTTACATGCTTTCTTATTACTACTCTATTATTAATGTAGAAGGCATGTTTCATTGGATACAATTTTCTCTATTGTATTTCATCTGTTACATGTCACTGTCCCTTGGTCTGACACCCCAACCCCCCTTCCCCAGACCCACCGGTTTAGAATTTAGGATAGCCCCAAAACTTTGTTGACCGTTTCAAATTCAATATTATGAGATTGTTCGGACATAGGACGCGTAAGTTTTTTGTTTTGGTTAGATCGGGTGCATATAAGATCAAACTCACAAGAACTATGTTGAATTGTTGAATCAAACCCCTTAAACCGTTTTGTATATGATACAAATAACCGCATAACAACATGATGGAATTAGATAGGACTAGATCGACTTGCACACACTAAAAAGTTAGGATCAAATCTGTGTGACCTTATCTAATCCTTTTATGGATGTTGTCATGACCTATTTCCAGATTAGAAGATTTTAACTATTTTTATAGGATTGTAGTAGACATAGGGTTGATTTTATGGTTTTTTTTTAGTGTACGAGCTAATAATAACTATGTTTGGCTGAAAATAACCTTATTATTTGGAATCTTGGATAGAGTTTGGTGGACCAGTGATAATGTTGGCGCAGATTCCATCCATTTCAGGCCGAGTTACATTACATGCATCCGAGGATAAATAATGATTCGTTGGACCTACAAACATTATCTTTCTCTTTTTGTTTTTGTCTGTCTTTTTATCCTCTCATTTTGATTTTTTGTCACTTATATCACCCATGCATGGTTATGAACTTATGATTTCTACGAGACTGTGACAATAATTCATACACAATAGAATAAACTTTTGAGTCATAGAGATATCTGGACAACTTCTATTGGTTTTTGTTGTAATAGTGTTATAATCCGAAGTTATATCCTTTGCCCTTTGTAAATTGTAATTACTTTCTAATTGTTTTAACTTTGGAAAATGAAAAAAGTGGGTCCTTTCGGACTCTCTACGACACGAACACGAGCTATGTTCTTCTCAAACTATCAAGTTTTGTCCGTTACTTTTTCTCTATCACGCAAGCTAACGTTACCGTGTCCAATTGTCAAACAGGTATATGTCACTAATCTGTAGCTAAACTGACATATTATCGTATAAAAATAGTAATCTATTTTAATATGCCCAAAAATATGCTTAGCGGTTAAATGTTTATAATAGGTCTATTTTAAGAGAGAAAACAGTTTCAAGTAGTTTCTTGTAATTAACGTTAATACATGTTACAACAATGTGGTTGTTCTAGACGGGAATTCGAATACTCGGAAAGCACAACAGATGATGAATCTAACATATTTTTAGACGGACATGATTGGTTTGTATAAATTGTAGTTGATTGTAATATGTTTCCGGCGGATAGGACACAATACTAACAATTTTGGCATGGTTAAGTAACTTCTACAACATGGCACAAAAGAAAAAAGAACATTACTATCATTATATTCTTTCTAAGTTACTTTCGAAACAACATTACCTTCTATATACACGATTTACAAAAAACTTATCTGAATCTAACAATTGATTAACAAAAAGAAACAGTTTTACATTACTATCATTATATCCTCTCTAAGTCACTACTACCATAGTTTTCATCGCTAATACGGTTATTATTACTATCATTAATATTATCATTATTACTTGTAATATTAATTTTATTATTATTGTCACCGTGCCACGACCACACGATGTCCTTCAACGCCGGCTTGACTTGTTCTTCATATAACCTATTATATTCCCAAGTATCTCCCGCCGATTTGCATAGCTCAACGACGGCGACTTCCGGCGCAATCTCAAATACCTCCGCCGTCACAGCGATCTGTCCTTTCCTCCCTTCCGTTTTCCCCTGCATCTTCACTTTAAAATCCTTAGTCGTCTTCACTTTCATATTCATCTCTTTCCCAATCCCTTCAAGCTTCGCCATTATCTCCGACGCCGACCACCGCGACGTAAACATAGATCTCAGCTTCCTCTTGCTCTCAAACAAACTCGACAAATCAAATCCCGATGACATCGACGAGATAAATTCAAACGCGTTGAAGAATTTCGGCGATATCGGTGTTGTTGTTGTCGTTGTTTCGTCACCTTCATCGCCGCCGTCTTTTCGCGGCGGAGATTGAATCGGTTCGTCGACTTCGAAAGCAATCGGAGGATTGAAGTTTTTACGAAACCACGACGTACGCTTAATCGCCGGAATCGAGATCCGTTTATCAGGATCAACGTTCAAAAGCTTCGAAATCAATCTCCTAGATTCCGGCGAAAACCACGGCGGAAATTCAAATTCCGATTTGAATATCTTCCTATACATATTCATCAGATTCTCATCTTGAAACGGCAAAAATCCAGCGAGAAGCACAAACAAAATGACACCGCATGACCAAATATCAGCTTTAGCACCGTCGTAACCTTTCTTCCTCAAAACCTCCGGTGCTACATACGCCGGAGTTCCACACATAGTATGAAGCAATCCGTCTTGCAAAATCTGCTCCGGCAAAGCCGAAAGACCAAAATCAGAAACCTTAAGATCTCCATTCTCATCGACTAAGAGATTCTCCGGTTTCAAATCTCGATGAGAAACACCTCTACTGTGACAAAAATCAACGGCTGAGATTAATTGTTGGAAATATTTTCTTGCTGCGTCTTCTTTAAGCTTTCCTTTAACGATTTTAGCGAAGAGCTCACCGCCTTTAACGAACTCCATGATGAAGAAGATCTTTTTTTTTGTAGCCATGACTTCTTTTAATTCGACGATGTTTGGATGACGAACAAGTCTCATGATTGAGATCTCTCTTTTGATTTGTTCAATCATATGATTACGTTTGATAACTTGATCTTTGTTGATGATTTTGATTGCTACGTTTTCTCCGGTGATGATCTCTTTGCCGTAGTAGACTTTTGCGAATGTTCCTTTGCCTAACAATCTTCCCTTCTCGTATTTTCCGAACAGAACTCGCCGTTGTTGTTCTTCCTCCATAGTGATTTAGTTGTTGTTTTTTCCGTTTAAGAAGAAAAAGAAGAATGATTTATGAGTTTATGTTTGGGTTCCATGAGCATATACAAAAGTAGAATGATTCCTTATTCAGCATATACTCAGAATATGAGGGAGTGGTGATGAATGATGATGCTTGAAGGTGGTTTAGTTTATATAACTTATGAGAAAACCAAGCGAAGGACTTTAGTGGCAGTTTGAGATAGCCCCTTGGAAAATATATATTTCAGTGGGGTGATTTTAGTTGTTTTAGTTTTACGTAGATGGTATTATATTATCATGATTTTTATGTTACTCTTTCCGTTACAACTTTCTGTTTATGCATTGATTTTTTAAATTATATTAGTAAATGATTAACAGTATTTATGTTTTCAGTTTTACTTTACCTTTTCATTAAATGTTACTCTCTCCGATCCATTTTATAAGAACCTTTGGCTCAAAGCGTGTAAGAAATTTATTTTTTTATAAAATATTATTTAATATTTTACTTTAAATTCATTCAACCAATGAAAATATAAATTTTGCATAAAAACTTACAAAATATATAATAATATAGAACAACTAAAATACGTAGTAATAATGATTTGTTTAAGGAAAATGTTAACCTTATTTTTTTTTCAGCCTGTAAGATCGAAATTTGGGGCCTCCTTGCATGGGTGGCGCCGTTGGGAAGTAGGCAAATGATACAGTCGTCTAGCCTACCTTAATTTTGATTAATTATTAATTTCAAAACACTATTGTACAAATTGTATAAAATAAATAGTTAAAATGGTTCAAGTTTTCTTTTTAAAAAACCTTATTTTTAATTAATTAAAAAGGCCATGTGTTTTGTCTTGTTCTACAGCCCATATTATGGGTTGTGTATAATATAATATATCAACTAGACACTAGGAATTGGTTTAGCTGTTGGCTAAATTAAATTACATGTTTAATTTATAATTAAACATTGGAAAACATATACCGTCATATGTGTAACATTCGTTGAAGTACAATATGTATTAGTTAAGTGCTATTTGCGAGTCTCATGGTTGATGAAACATGATACTTTAACCGACTACATATTGTTCTTTGTCTGCGAGAGCTGTTCTTCATGAATCATGATCTTATGACTTTCCTCGACTTGCAATCCAAAATCTATTAATTTTTTTTCATGTCATGAACCGATAATTATTCCAATATTCATCAACATTAGATCTCTACTCATTTGTATAGTCTTTCATCTATTATAAATATGTGTTCTAGTTTCAACTGTATCTATTTTTCCCTTACACAGTTGCTAAAGGAGGTTGTTCAGATCAACGTAACAGATATTTAAAATTTGTTTGACTAAAACCATCTCAATACAAGTTATCAAAAAAAAAAAAAAACCATCTCAATACAACCCATCATGATACTAATAAGTTGAGAGTAAAATTTGTTATGGATCGATCTAACTTATTTAGTAAATCAAAAGTGTAAGTTTTTATAAAATTTTTGTATTAACTAGCCTGAAAATGTTAAAATAATACTTATTACTTAATTTGAAAATGATATATATATATATACAATATTAATGTGTTAAAATTTGATCGATTAATTGCATGTGTTATTGTGTTACAATCAAGTTGATTAAAATTATATCATACTGAACGGTTATAAAATGTGTTTTTATTGTATACAAGTGGCGGATGTATATATGTTTTGGGAGGGGCAGTTGCCCCCATAACATTTTCAAAATTAGCCTAATTTGTTAAAAATTTATAATAATGCTTCCTTATTAATGTATAATTTTGTATCATATTTTTGTTTGTGCTCTGGATAAAATTAATATCTAAATTCACCTCTGATGTATACATTTTTTTTTTCATATGCATATATTTAGTTGACTTTAAAAATTATTAAGCCGTTCATATAAATATGTGGGATTTCAAAACATAATCTAAAACTTTCTTGGCAACAATAGTCCAAGGATTTTGGTGAAAGAGATTAGTATTGTTGACTGAAATTTCGGATAAAAACAAATGATGATGACGCGATAAAGCATTTGTTTTCTATAGTTGGAGAAGATATTTCTCGGGTGAATAATTAAATCTTGTCACTGGCTCCAACCATTTATATAAAAAAAATCTCATTACACACTTAATGACTATATTATATTTGTATCTGTATAATAAAGTTTTTATGTCGACGAGAAAGGACACGATATGCAAGTCAATTTCGTCATGTTGTTTTGGATCTTTGTTTTTGAGGGGAAAGAATTGATCTGTAATGATGTTGATTGATTTATTAAAGCTCTAAACAGGATTAGTGTATGTACACGTAGACAACACAACAATTTTGCTAATATCACTTTGTTAAACGTAGTATTTATATTAACCAAATCGAATAAGTTTTTTTTTTTCGTTTGAGTTACTTCTTTGGCGCACATTGAATGAATTCGTTTAACTACACATACTCTTCATTATGCTAAAATATAGTTTATGTGATTTAAGTTAGGTATGGAAAAAATATCCAGAATATAAAACTCTACACAAAATCCAAACAGATCTGAAAATTAAAATATCCGGAGCTTCCAGTTTCCGATCCAAAATTTTTGATTTAAAGATTAGAATATGTGGACCTGAATTTATATATAATTTTCTTAAAATATAAGTATAATATAAAGTTAATTTGGTGACATTTTGAATAATTAACTATAATGAATTTCAAGTAATTGGTGGGCTTTTATTAAATTGTAGTAAACGTATTGGATTAGAGGTTTTGATTATTTTGCTGGATATATTAATGGTGGGCTTTAAGTGAATTTCAGATATACCCCAATAATTTTACAAGGCTTTTAGAATTGGTGAGCTTTTAAATGAATTTCAAAATATTTTAATGGTTATTAAAGTCTGCTAGGAGAATTTGAGTATCAAAATTTAACAAGAATTAAACCTCTAAAAGAAGATTTTTTTTTTGTCAACCATATATTAATTAGAAATTCACTCATTGATTAATAGTTTAATCATGAGACAGAGAGTTTATCAGTATGAGCTAAACAGTCGGCCTCTTCCAAACTTTTTTTTTCTTTTTTTATCTATAATATATAAAGTTTTAAGCCATACTAAATGCAGTAATAGTCCTCTCTAAAAACCTAATTTCCTTTCTTTTTGGCTTCTCTCTGGTTTCGCCGCTTCTGGCTTCGTTGTGAACGGTGTACGGCGGCTTCCATAGCGCCGGCACCGGTTTTGCTTTTGCTTCTTCTGCCTTAGTTCTTTGTTCTTTGCTTCTTAGGAGTATGGATTTGTAGGTTTGTGGCTTGTATTGAGTGAGTTCCGGTGACGGGGTTTGCTGTGTTTCCATGGTGTCTTCGAAGTTTAGGCCATTGATTTGGGTGGCGCCGGTACCTCTTGATCAACGGGCGGTCTCCACAAACGCCCCCATCTTTCCTCGGGTTGATAATTTTTTGGCGTTAGATCTGGTTTCGAATCGTCACGGCGCCATGTTCCTCCAGTAAACTAGTTCTCACCCAGTTTCTTTGGTTGATGGTCTTGGTTCCTTTTGATTGGTTGGCCTCTCATCTGGTGCTTCCTCGCTCAAGTCTCGTCCTACTCAGATCCATTGGTTTATAGATCTGAGATGGCGTTCTTGTTTCAGGTTGCTCCTTATTTAATTGGTTTCAATGTTGGTGTTTTCGTCTTTTGGCCTTTTCATTTCCTCTAGAGGTGCCTTGAGTTCATCTCTGGTTCGATCTCTCGCCCAGTTGCAACAGTTTCAGGAAATGGGATTCTATGTCAGAGAAGAAAACATAAGGGCTTTGCTTGCGACAAATGGGAATGTTAATGCTGCTGTAAGACAACTCTTGGGGAGTATTGGTCAATAGCACAGGTTCGTGAACTGAAATGAGGTCTCTCCATCTGGCTTCTCGGTTATTGAATAAACACCTTGAAATGTGTTTTCTTCAGTAATGATATTTATAGAATTCTTATAATTATACTTATGATAGGATCATGAACTTGTGGATAGAAAAGCCGCACATGGATATGGTATTTGTCTAAAGGGTCGACAAGTGCGGGATAGAAGCTGTCCCCTTCAATGGCTAATTCTCAGGCGGTGATGGCTTTGAATTGGTCAGCGAAAAAGACAGATAAGTCCGCCATAGACATCCTTCGCTCTCACGCTCCTTTCGATGATCATCAAATTCTATTTCGCCTGCAGAAACAGGTGAGTTTCGTCAATCTTCTATTTGAATCCGCCCTAGGATCAATCCGTTTTTGGTTTCTTAGGGTTGCTGGAAAATTAGATTTCGTTATCAGATTTTAAATTATTTGTGAAGAAATTTATTGAGTTGTTGAGAAAAGGCACACATGAAGACTGTGTTGCTGCTATTGATTGCTTGTGGATTGTGTTGCTCCGTGCGCTCTTGATTCTTATCTGGTACTCTAATATTCCATTCTTGATTGCTACACTATTTTATGTATAGTTAGATTCTTGCTCTGTTTGTGTATGATTTTATCTCCAGATTTATTGTCATTAATGCGTATAGGTCATTGATTAATCAATAATCATCATTCTCCTTTTAAGAGAAGTTTTGGTTTCTATCCTCAGTTCTCAAGCTAAGAAGTTTTTACCTCTGTATTTATATTTATATTTGTATTGGTACCTATGTTTTTTTTTTAACTGGTGCTATATGATTTCACTAAAATAATTCCTAGAGCTACTCTCTCAAATTAAGGCCATGAACGTTTGATCATTTTTGGCTTTTGATTTTTAGTTTTTGGTTTTTGATTTTTTTTTGTTTTTGATTTTCTGTAGATTTTAATTTTTCGAAATCTCCTAAAAACTCCTATAAGTGAGATTCTGGATTCTCTTCACAAATGTAGAAAAACCATCAAAATCCAGATTCCCTATTTTTTTAGAGAATCCACTTTTTCTAAAATCATGAATGGCAATAAATTAGATTTTTAAAAAATCTAAAACCAAAAACCACTCTAAAAACCATTGTCATTCAAGGTCTAAGAGATCGATTGTAGTACTTAGGGGTCGAATTCCACAAAGAACTCACGTTCACACAATAGATTATCAGTTTATGAATTAAGCGAAACAATAGAAATTGTAATTAAAAACAACAAAACAATTATATCGGATTGTAAAACAATTGGAAAAAGAGCTAGGCTTAGGGAATTTATTAGGTAATTCAGAATTGCAGAACAAATAAATTATTAAGAATCGTTCATGAATTCGAAACATAATGGTAAAATCAACTAGCTTTCGCTGCGGAAATTATCTGTCTTAATTTAGAATTTCAAATTTATTTACTAAGTTTTTCAATTGAGACAAACATTAATGATTAGGTTCGATTGTTCACAAAATACATGGGAAATCTAAAAGAACTAATGTCCATGAGACTTGATGAAAACATCTTAAGTGGAAATTTTCCTATTTCATTTGCCAATTTAACTAAACTTTCCGAGTTTACTGCTCAAGAAAACTCATTTCACGGGCCTTTCCCTAAATACTTGTTCTTGATTCCTTCGTTAGAATGGGTTTATTTGAAAGGAAACCAATTCACGGGACCTATAGAATTTGAGAATATATCTTCATCATCTAAGCTTCAGTATCTATCCCTTCCTCGTAACAGATTAGATGGCCCAATCCCGGAATCTATATGTGAATTTGTCAACCTCGAAAATTTATATCTTCAACACAACAATTTCAGTGGGCCAATCCCTAGATCTATATCAAAGTTAGTCAACCTTACTGATCTTGATCTTTCTAACATGTTGGAAGGTGAAGTACCAGGTTGTTTATGGAAATTGGGCACATTGATGCTCTCTTACAAATTATTCAGCAGTTTTAGAAAATCTTTTGAAAAATCTTCACAGGATTCATCGATCTCAGTGTTGCATCTAAATTCGAATTCATTTCGGGGACCATTTCCGCTTTGGATATGCAAGCTTAGATGGTTACGTCTTTTAGATTCCTCGATGTCTAAGGAATTTGCTGTTTGATTCTTCTCTGGAGCTAATTCTGCGGAACAACAACTTCAGTGGGACTCTTCCAGATATATTTGCCAATGCTACCGAATTAATAATATTGGACGTTAGTGGCAACCAGCTGGAGGGAAATTTTCCAAAGTCCTTGATCAATTGCAAAGCTTTGAAACTTGTGAATGTGGGAAACAACAAGATAAAGGATACATTTCCAACATGGTTGGGATCTCTACCATCATTAAATGTTCTCAGCCTCAGATCAAACGAGTTCTATGGGCCGTTATATCATCGCAATGCATCCATTGGGTTTCAGAGTTTAAGAATCATCGATATATCACATAATGGCTTCACTGGAAGCCTCACTATTCTTACAGCTGGCGTGAACTGACCAAATTAACCACAGAATTTCACGAATACATGGGAGGTCGCCTCAATGGTTATATTGTCAATCAGTCGATTGAAATGGTATATAAAGGAGTAGAGATGAGTTTTGAGCTGATCCGGATAGACTTCAAAGCCATTGATTTTTCTGGAAACAGAATTTATGGAAAAATTCCTCAATCTGTTGGCTATCTAAAGGAACTGCGTCTTCTCAACTTGTCAGGTAACGCATTCACAAGTGATATCCCACGATTCCTGGCAAATTTGACTCATCTCGAGGCATTGGATCTATCTTCTAATAAGTTGTCAGGTCAAATCCCTCAAGATCTTGATAAACTCTCTTTTCTGTCATACATGAACTTCTCTCATAACCGCCTCCAAGGTCCAGTGCCACGAGGCACATAGTTTCAAAGGCAGAATTGTTCTTCATTCTCTGACAACCCTAGACTCTATAGTCTCGAAGATATCTGTGGAGAAAAGCATGCCCTGAATCCTACATCGCAGCAACCCGAGGAGTTGTTAGAGGCGGAGGAACAAATGTTCAATTGGGTAGCAGCTGCAATAGCTTATGGACCTGGTGTATTTTGTGGATTGGTGATCGGATATATCTTCACGTCACACAATCATGAGTGGTTCACAGAAAATTTTGGTCGAAGAAAACTCAGAGTCACCACAAGTGCTCGTTAAGCACATCACATGTAATCTCATTGATCAGTTATGAAGCATATGTTATCCAGAGTCTTGTCCTGAATTTTCCTAGTGTGGTTTTCAAAAGACTCTTTTGTGTTTGTTTGTTATTTCCTATTTTATGGTTTTTTAATAAAAGTCTTTGGTGGCTTTAGATATATCTTAGTTTGATGATGTATAAGTTGTGTTTTGCAATTCTATCTAGTGTGTCATGGCCAGCCACCCTCGCGAGAATCACAGCTGGTAATGATAAAGTAGTTCGGAACAAGCTCATCTCCACTCGTGCCTTAGGTGATTGCAGCCATGACGACGTCCTCGTGTTGTGGTTTGGCACTAGCGCCTAATAAAATCTCTCTCTCTATCTGCTTATCAGTCCCTCTGTTTCACTGACTTTAGAATTCATTCCTTTAAAACATCTGAAAAGCAGCATTCATTGTAAACAAATTTTTTTTTGAATATAGTATTACATTACAACAATATATATATCTTCTGATGCTTAGAGGAGTTTACGATCATGACTATACAAAAAGTGAAAGCCATGAAAATGACTCATGACATCTATTAGTTGTTTAGTGTTACAGGCTCATATGTAAATGGAACAGTTGCTCGGCTTTCAGACAATTAAAAGATAACTCAAACTTCATATGTATAATATGTATGAAGAATTAAGCGATGGTGAGAGCAAGAACGATCTTTGCTTGGGGAACCCCAATCGTCATCCCATGCAGGACTGCTCTTGGCTGCAGAAGCAACCTTCTCAGGTGTTTGGGTCGATGATTGAAACTGGAGGGTACACATTAAGGTGGGTGCAGAACGATCAACGGCAGTACACCGTTGTGTTGTTTGCAGAATTTCGATAACGGCAGGCTTATCAAGTGTTTGAACTAACTCTGCTAAACAGAGCAAAGCATTTACACTGACCTGCTTTAATCAGATTTCTCTTTCTTTTTCAATCTATTCAAGGACACTAGTAATAATAATAAAACTATATCTTATGTTTTAAGAACTAATCTTATTATGGTCATCAGTCAACTTTTATTCTAGTCGTTTTATACCATTCGTTTCACCCATTCTAAACAAACTACCCATATTTATATAATTGTTCTGTTTATTTTGCACCTTTAATTTTCCTTGTCACCATTCGAAATTATTTTTATTCACAATCAGTTTGCAAAAGTTTGCCGTTGAATTTTGATATGTGCTCGTCTAATTACAAATATTCAAACGAGCACACATCGATCACCTTAGAAAATTCATTGGGAATCAAACTGAATATACAAAATATACTTAAAAATTATGGGTATGGAGGAGTAAATTCGATCGAAACTTATGTGAGGCCTAAAATACTCACAAGTAGAACAAATCTTAGAGATACTAAAAAAGTATTATTATTTTTACACAGATCTTCCATTATCTTAATTATTAGTTTGTGTGGACATCTATATCTTAGAGAATCTAGCATTATAAATGGTTTTTGTGGAAATCTACTATTGCAACAAAACTAATCTTGAAAGAATTCAATTGAAACCACATATCTTGAACGAATGATAACATTGGTGCAGAAATAAAATATTTTGTAATTGATTGATAAAGATTCCCCTTGAACAAAAACAAAGATTGATAAAGACCCCTATGCAAAAACAAATTAGATTGATTAGGTAAGATAGATACCTGTTTGAAAAGAAACAAAAAAAGGGGAAAATATCAAACAATCCATCCCGTCAATTTGATCAATTATCTCATATACTGTAGGATGTATTGAATATTTGATATCAGAAATTTTTTCTTATCTAATCAATTTTTTAAAATTGCATATTCAAGTCACTCTCTTGATATAGATCCCAATAAAATCATGAACTGTTGGATTCAAATATCATAATTTTTAAAATCCAAATATCATAATTTTTAAAATCCAAATAAAACTATTGTAAAATGGCGGATACATGTGTTTTTGAATATTAAAAAAAAAATCTGGAATAAATATTTGGATTCAGTTGTGCCTTACCCTGAAATTCATGATATATTGTATGTGTTAAATCCTAAGAAATATGAAAATATACCCGGAATCCCCATAAATAAACCTGCATATTTTTTGGAATTACCAATAAATGTACGAACTACCTGCTTATCTTTGGAATTACTGATATTATTATATTCTTAAAAGAAATTACTGATAATATTCTTATCCAAATCTAGCAATTTTCCTAAATACTTAAATATGTTACCCAAAACAGTATTGAAGGGAGTAAACAGAGGATACTTACGAGGAAGTCATTGACGGAAGCATGGAGGTGGTGGGGAGTTTTGCAGCAGCGGATTACTTCCCGGTTATTGGTAAAATCATCGATAGGATCACTGGGTTACATAGTAAATGTGACAAGGCTTTTAAGGCAATGGATACATTTTTTGATCAATCTATAAAGCATCACCTAGAAGATGAAAATACTAAGGATGATATCATTAACTTGCTCCTCAAGATGGAAAGGGGAGAGACTGGACTTGCAGAGTTCCAACTTAATTACTCGAGAGCACACCAAAGGAATTCTTCTAGTAAGTAATGGGAACATCTCAATCCATAACTTCATAATTCACATGTTACATAGAGTTTAACTTACAATCTACTTAGTACTATATAGTGGTTAAAAAGTAAAAATGAAGTTAAGTTACCTTAATTTTTATGATCAAAATAAGAAATTTTGGTGGTAAAAAACAAT
The DNA here is from genome assembly GCA_028015245.1 of Cardamine occulta. Taxonomy (NCBI): domain Eukaryota; kingdom Viridiplantae; phylum Streptophyta; class Magnoliopsida; order Brassicales; family Brassicaceae; genus Cardamine; species Cardamine occulta. The sequence continues at coordinate 9,282,440 of CM051385.1, forward strand.
TGTCTTTTTTTTTTTTTTGTAACAACTAACCAGTAAGGCACGGCTCTGGCCTCTGTGTGTGGACCACATCCTTGAACGAATTGGTGGTTAAAAACAATTGCCCCTCTAACAATTCCATGCAACCAAATCCTTGAACGAATGATAACAATGAGAATTGTTAGAGTCCGTTGTTTATCACATTTTCTCCGAGACCATTACTACTAGTTCGAACGAGTCTATATACATAAAGGTTTTCAAAAACTTATGAAAAATAGATGTTTTCCAAAAGTACTTTCGAAAATACTATGAATCCTACCTAATACAATCTACTTAGTACAGTAGAACTTCTATAAATTAATACTCGATAAATTAATAACCTTTTTAAATTAATAAATTATCCCGGTCCCAAGTTGGGCTGGTGTAATAATTAACATATTTCGATAAGATAATTTTTTTTTTGAAATCTCTATGTAAATATATGGTCCTATTAATAACATAAATTAATAATTATATAAATTTATTTTATATATAAGATATTTTAGTGAAATATGATTCTAATGTTGTTTATTTATTCGTAAATTTATAATTTTGTTGGAGTTTATCTCTATTTTTCTTAAAATGTCAAAAATATATGATATTATCTTTTCAAATTACATCAAAAATTATTAAAAAAAATTATATATGCAATAATTATTTTCTAATGTGTAAATGCATTAAACACATCGAAGTATTATTTTCATTTTTCTATTTTTATATAATATTTTTTAATTTAGAAAAACTCTATATAAATTAATAATTATTAATTAATAACTTTTATAAATTAATGAAATTCTCCGGTTCCAACATTATTAATTTATAGAGGTTTTACTGTACAATAGTAGTGGTTAAAAGTAAAAATGATTCTCAATAAAAAAGTTTTATCATTCTCAATAAGGAAATATTTGTTAGAAGAATCTGCCATATACCACATTTTCTCCGAGAGACCCTTACTATTGTTTGAACTAGTCTAATATACATATAGGGGCTATATATATAAATGTTTTACAAGACTTCTGAAAGACAGAGATGTTCCAAAATATTATGAATCCAAAATTAATCTTACAACCTATTTAGTACTATTATAGTGGTTAAAACTAAAAAAAAAAAACTAAAAATGAAGTTAACTTACCTTAAGTTTTTGAAGAGATCTTGGTGGTCAATGATAATTGCCTTTTTTTTTTTTTTTTTTTTTGTAAAAACTAACAAATAAGGCACGGCTGTGTGTGGACCATCTAGTATAAGGCTATAACAATTTCATGCATCCATATCCTTCAATGAATGATAACAATGACAAAGACATAAAGTCTTATTAGTATTTTGTCTTTGATTGTAACAGACAAATATTGGACCCGAAAAAGTTTATTTTAAATATGGCATACAATAACTATTTTATAGAACAGCCAATAAATACTTGTTTTCATTGTACAAATAACATTGCCGACATAACAAAAATCATGAACTGTTAGATCCGAATTTTGTAATTTTAAAATCCAAGAAGATAATTTGTAAAATGGCGGATACATGGATTTTGAATCTTAAGAAAAGTCTTGAATGAATATTTGGTTTCATATGCTCTTACCCTGAAATTTAAGATATTATGGACACATCATGTAAATAAACTACAAATTAACAGGTCTGTAATTTAAATGATACTCTTTTATTATATAGTTAATTAACGAGCTCAAAATGTAATATTTTCTAGTGGACTCTTATGTCATCTCACTGCCAAATGCTGTATAAATATGAAATTGTCATCGCCTGCCTATTGACAACAGAAAAAATCCTCTCTCTTACTCTTCCATATCTCCCTTTCTCTAAAATCTTCGGCACAACACAAAATACTTGAAGGTAATCTTACCGAACTCAATCTTTCTTTATAAATATGTACTATGTAGATGTTTTAATGTTGCAGAAGAAACTCTTAAATTCTCTAATACTATTATGTATTTGTGTTATATGTATTAGTCTTATATATATGTACTATATAGATGTTTTAGTGTTGCAGAAGAAACTCTGAAATTCTCTAATACTATTATGTTATAAGTTTTAGTCTCTATATATATGTTTTAGTCTATAAATGTTCTTTACTTTTTCGGATGTTGCTTGCATTTTGCCTTTACCATGATCGTGTAAAGAAATTTAGAATTCTTCTTGTGTAGTGTGTTGCTTTGCGGCAGAGTATAATGCTTTGGTGGTTTTAGTTTCTGCGGTTCTATCCACTTAACAAACTCTTTTTTTTTTTTAATCATCCACTTAACAAGCGATTTATATATTTAAAGATTATTAAATAAGTTGAGCCAACCAAAATTTAATTGACTTAATTTTTATAAACTATCCCATTTTTTTGCAGGAAGCAAAATGATTTTGTGGTTTATCACTATTGTGTTCTCCCTCTTTGCATCTATAGTCATTGCAAAGAACACGAGAAAGACAAAGAAGAATCTGCCTCCTGGACCACCAAGACTTCCAATAATTGGCAACTTGCACCAATTGGGATCCAAACCTCAGCGTTCCATGTTCAAGTTATCTGAAAAATATGGACCTCTAATGTCCCTGAGGTTTGGAAACGTGTCTACAGTTGTAGCTTCGTCTCCGGAGACGGTGAATGCTGTTTTAAAAACGTTTGATACAGATTGTTGTTCACGACCTTATTTGACTTATGCTGCAAGAATCACATACAATTTAAACGATCTCGCCTTTTGTCCCTATAACAACTATTGGAGGGAAGTACGAAAGCTGACGGTTGTTGAACTCTACACCGCGAAAAGGGTAAAATCGTTTCGACATATAAGAGAAGAACAAGTTGCATCCTTCGTCGATTTCATCAAACAATCTGCTTTATTGGAGAAACCAGTTAACTTGAGCCAGAATTTTGGGAAACTCTCTGGGAGTGTGAATTGTAGAGTTGGATTTGGGATAACTCTCGAAGGGAGCAAACTTGAGAATACTTTTGGGGAAGTCTTGAAAGGAACCATGGAGGTCTTGGGGAGTTTTGCAGCAGCAGATTCCTTCCCGGTTATTGGTAAAATCATCGATAGGATCACCGGATTACATAGCAAATGTGAGAAGGTTTTTGAGGCGATGGATGCATTTTTCGATCAAGCTATAAAGCATCATTTAGAAGATGAGAGTATTAAAGATGATATTATTGACTTGCTCCTCAAGATGGAAAGAGGAGAGATTGGGCTTGGAGGGTATCAAATTACTCGAAACCACACCAAAGGAATACTTTTGGTAAGTAATGAGAACCTCTCAATCCATAACTTCATTCTTCACATGTTGCATTAAGTTTAAATCTCATGTCTTTGATTATTACAGAACCTTCTTATTGCTGGAGTAGAGACATCTGGCCTCACGCTGACATGGGTGATGACACATTTGATTACAAACCCAAGAGTTCTCAAGAAAGCACAAGCCGAGGTGAGGCAAGTGATCAAAAACAAAGACGATATCACAGAAGAAGTTATAGAAAGACTCGAGTATCTAAAAATGGTTATTAAAGAAACGGTTAGGATAAACCCACTTGTGCCAATCCTAATTCCAAGAGAGGCTTCAAAAGATTTAAAGATCGGAGGTTATGACATTCCAAAGAAAACATGGATCCATGTCAACGTATGGGCTATTCATAGGAATCCAAATGTTTGGAAAGATCCAGAAGCTTTCATCCCCGAGAGGTTTATGGATAGCCAGATTGACTATAAAGGTCTAAACTTTGAGTTGTTGCCGTTTGGTAGCGGAAGGAGAATGTGTCCTGGTATAGGAATAGCTATGTCTTTGGCACACTTGACTCTTATCAATCTTCTTTACCGTTTTGATTGGAAGCTTCCAGAAGGAATGAAGGTAGAAGATGTTGATCTTGAAGAATCATATGGACTTGCCTGTCCTAAGAAAGTTCCACTTGAGCTTGTCCCGGTCCTTACCCAATGGACATGACTTTTACGTTTTCATAGTTCAAAATGTAACCATGTATTTTGAATATGTCTAAGTACTTTTCTATCAATAATGTTTTGATGAATCCTTCATCTAACACATTTTCTCCCGTAACCACATTACATACTGGTTCGTTTAGTCTAACTATTGAATGAATCTATAAGAGCAGATGCATCACATATGAACGAGTAATAGGCTAATAGCATAGAAAATAAATATTAAAAAGTAAATGGGCCACAATTAGGCCATTTAAAGAGGCCCAATTTTGTACAAGGCCCAAAAGTCAAAAAATGCTTCGCCATATATGAGAGAGAAGAGAGAGTTCAATCGAGAGAGGAATAATGGAAGGAGAGCAGCTCAACGGGATCCAACTGAACGAGTTTCTTATAGGATACTTGAAGAAGAGAGGCTTTAACAGCGCTGCTAAAGGTCTTGAAGAAGATCTTCACCACAACAAAGGCTCTGATAACAATGGTAGCAGCTTCACTTCTATCGACTATCATAACGATCCTGAGCTCACTAAGCTCATTCGCTCCTTTTCCCAGTATAATTTCTCTCTTACTTCTTATCTCTTTGGTTTCTCTGGTTTTAATGGCGAATTGTGTTTGGAAATTTTGGGGAAAGTTTTGAGTGTTTTTTTTGTGAAATTTTGAAACCGTAAGCGAAATGATGCCCTAGATGATACGTTTTTAAGCATCGATTAATAATATAATTCAATTTCTGGGTGAAACTGTTGCGAATTTATCGAACAATTTATTTATCAAATTTAAGTTTATGAATACAATCATCCCAGTGAGCTTTTTGATTCCTTTTTTTTTTTGGGAAGAAATTAGGGTTTTTTACTGCTTTATTTGTTGTTTCCATTTGAATTTTCTTGTAAAGGGATTCTAAAATTGTGATTCTTTTTTTTTTTTTAGATCGGAAGATGATCCGACTCGGTACCGTGAGTGTTACAGCAAACTAAGGTCATGGGCATATAACTCACTTGATCTATATAAGGTGGGTAATTTAATTATTTTTTGCCTTAGTCGTTTTGGGTAGTCACATTTTGTGTGGAAGTTAATTAAAACTGACAAGCTGCTTTGAATTTGGTGTAGCATGAGTTCCTTCGAGTGATGTATCCGGTGTTTATTCATTGTTACATGGATTTGGTGGGCAAAGAGCACACTCAAGAGGGTACTTCACAATATATCAATTAGTTTTTTTTTTAAGTTAAGGTGTAAGATTTGTGGAAACAGTCACTTGTTTTACTTATCACATTGGCACTGCTTTACTTGTATTTCAGCGAGAGTCTTCTTTAACAGCTTCCGCAAAGATCATGAGATGATACACTTACGGGATCTTCAGAAGCTGGAAGGGGTTCTTGCTCCATCTCATCTAGAGGTTTGAGCTAACCTTATATGATTGTATTATGTTGATAATGCATTTTTTTTTTCTAATCAACTGTCTTATGACCTTGGTTCTTATCAGGAGATGGAGTTTGCTCGTTCTCTTAGAAAAAGCAAGGTGAACATCAAAATTTGTCAGGTAGAGTTAAGCAAAGTGTCTTGTAGCTGTTGTAGTTCTTCAAGGTTTCTGGTCTGATTAACTAAATTCCATAACTGCAGACCCCTAATATGCTTGCTGAATGTTGCAGTATTCATATGATCTGTTACTTCAGTATCTACATCGGACAGAATCGACTTTGATGCTTGGTATTATTAACGAGCACATCAATTTCCAAGGTATATATGTTTCTTTCTCCTATATATGCAATAGCATGTAGCAGATTTTTTAGTTGTAGATTGAATCCACTGGTTGGTCATGGGTCATTTGTTGCAGTCTACTCGGGACAGCCTACTTCTGCATCTGATGACATAGAGGCTGTCACTATTGTCGGTAGTTTTCAGGACACAGCTAATCACATCAATCAAAAAGAAATACAGTGGGGAGTACGTATTTTTCCTTAAGCTTCTTTTACTCATTTTTTTCCCAGAGGGAATGGAATACTTGTTCGTGCCTTGAGAAGACTCACTAGAATACAAGTATCCCAGGGAAAAATTTATTTTTGCATAGTCATTAACTACAGATGCACTTTTTCATAGTTGCTTGAAGACTCACTAGAAGATCGCCTTGAGAAGACAGGAGGTCTGCTGTCTGATTCTGAGAAGGGACAAGGAGAAAGTAAAGACGGGGACGCGGATGATAGTAAGGTGACACATAGCTTCATTCAACTTAGATCAGTTATTTCTGAATTGGAACCCCCATTTTTACTCGTCAATTACCGTATTCAGAAAAGATCCATTGAAATTGGAAAGCAAGGCTCTTCCATAAAAAAGTTAAAGAAGGACAAAACGGGAAATGCAACAGCAAAAGTCGCACGTCTGGAGACCAGCACAGTGCCACCGGCACCACGAGTAAAATCAGAACTTGCCTTGCCAGTAATGTAATTTTGATTCCCTTATTCCTTTTTTTGGTGTTAGGATGTCATCGAAAAGGACTTAACAGGTACTATCTGATAGAATGATTAAGCTCACAAGACCTTTGGGTAGAACATTCCCGAAAGCTAGTTCATGGGTTTGGGTGCCCTTAGGTCTTTATATTGCAGTGATTTATTCCCTTCCTATCCGATGTGGGATATTTAACCCACATCTATATCACTATATATGGGTGATGAATGATTAATTAAAGGAGAAATGAATATAATAGCTGTCAAAGACATAATCTCCTTCAACTTATTATGTTTTTTCTGTCTCCATTTTTTTATTTCAGGTCTACGGACGTTGAGCAATCCATACTTGAAGACCTGAGAAACCGCGTGCAGTTGAGTAGTGTCGCTATGCCATCTGTCAGCTTTTATACATTTGTTAATACTCATAACGGGTAAGATCCACCTCTCCTGTTAATTGTTTTTACTTATTTGCAACTTGTTCGTAACTCTGTTATCGCCCCTCAGATTAAACTGTGCATCTATATCTCATGATGGATCTCTGGTTTCTGGTGGATTCTCAGATTCATCAATAAAGGTATGCAATTCTTGGATGGTTGGGATATGTTTCCTTTTCTTGTTTTCTTCCTCTCATAAATGATGCCTAAGTGACAATTATGGTGTTCAGATCTGGGACATGGCGAAGATAGGACAAGCTGGTATGTTTTTTCTATGAAACAATAAATTTTATTATGGCTTTCATTGTGAGAAACATATTATTGACATCCACAATTAAAGATGATATTTCTTCATACATTTCCCTTGTTGGTTTTGTTGATTTTTCATGATTCTTGTTTGTGTTTTAATGAGAAGTTATAGACACTAAGCTGTCTGGTTCCAGGTGCTTTGCAGGGTGAAAATGATACAAACGATCCAAATGTAGGACCAACTGGCAGAAGAAGTTATACATTATTACTGGGTCACTCAGGGCCAGTTTATTCGGCCAATTTCAGTCCTCCTGGAGATTTTGTTTTATCTTCTTCAGCAGATACAACAAGTATGTATCTGTCCATCACTCAGACATATCCATATACTCAGCTCATTAGTTTGGACTTTTCTTAATTACCAACCATGTATTCATAAGTGCAGTACGACTTTGGAGCACAAAATTAAATTCCAATCTTGTGTGCTACAAGGGTCATAATTACCCTGTATGGGATGTCCAGGTATAACTGTTCAATTTTGTTTTCTCTTACATAAACTGCAATTTATGGTGGGCGGACATGTAAATATATTTGTTTCATGGTGCAGTTTAGCCCTTTCGGGCATTACTTTGCTAGCTGTTCTCATGATCGTACTGCACGAATTTGGACTATGGACCGAATACAACCTCTCCGGATAATGGCAGGGCATCTATCTGATGTTGATGTGAGTGTCTCCCTTATCTTCATCGTGTGGGTTTTAATTTGCAAAGGTTAAACCAAAGGGACCATTTGAGCTGTTAATTCATGTGTGGATAAGTATCTTAAATGACTTGGTATGCAATTGAAGTCATTAATTTACTGTTGCACAGTTTACAATGGTATAGCGAACATTTTTATGCTGTTTATTGACTTTGATTAACAGCCACTTTTCATTTTAATGCGAACCCCTGGCAGTGATAATTTATAAATTTTCCAGTTTATAGTTGTTCCAAAGAGTGTTAGCCAATCCACTTGAAGTCATAAGCTTACTATGGATTACTTAATTATTTGAATTGACATTATTACAGATGAGTAACTTCAGTTTTCATTTGGATACCTATTGATGGGACTTTCGTTGTGCTTGTCAAATGCATTTGGTTTCAGTGTGTACAGTGGCATCCCAATTGTAACTACATCGCAACTGGTTCTAGTGATAAGACGGTTAGACTCTGGGATGTGCAAACAGGGGAATGTGTCCGAATATTCATTGGGCACAGGAGTATGGTTTTATCATTGGCGATGTCACCAGATGGGAGATATATGGCCTCCGGTGATGAAGATGGCACCATAATGATGTGGGACCTCTCAACAGCTCGCTGCATCACTCCTCTCATGGGCCACAATTCATGTGTCTGGAGTCTCTCTTACAGGTGAGAAATAGAGACTAGAAGCAAATAAATATTCTTTTAAATCTTTCAATTTTGTTTCGGTTAGTGAAATCCAAAGAAAACGTTATATGACCCCTTGTCAGCCAAGTATTGGTTTTGGTTGATAGCTTATAATCTCTGGGTTCCTTCCCAGACAACATTGTTTGAAGGTAGTTCAGAGTTATGAACGAGAGTGGTCTGGTGTGGCTATTTCTGTTGATTCACATTGAGTTACTATTGGCCTGCTAGATCTTTCTATATCCACACACTTTGTGTTTCAAGCTAGCTTTTACGGAGGGGTTCTTGTTATGGGTTGTGGAAAGTTGTATAGGCCTAATATGTGTTTGGTCGTTAATGGAGTGGCTAGCTTTGGTTGGTCAAGCCCACCTGCTTGGAGTAGTGAAACTGCAAACTCTACTTCCGATATTCCAAGAACTTAATAACTTGTTTTTCTGTTTCAGTGGCGAGGGCTCTCTTCTTGCTTCTGGTTCTGCGGACTGCACAGTGAAGCTGTGGGATGTCACCTCAAGTACCAAATTGACAAAGGCCGAGGAAAAGTGAGTTTGCTCCTTTCAAAGCTGTATTATTGTTCTCTTTGGATAGTAGTTTTTTTTGTTAAAAACGATTTACCATTTGTTGTTTATCAGAAATGGGAACTCGAACAGATTGCGCTCACTCAGGACTTTCCCTACAAAGTCTACACCAGTTCAAGCTCTCCGAGTAAGTTATGCTCTCTTTACTAGAATTAGTTCTACCATTTTCTGTACTCCGTGATACATTTTTTCATCTCTGAACTCTCTGCTAAGTCTATCATCTTGTGCTTTAGCATAAATCAACTCATCCCAAAAATTTGATTAGAACCAAAGTTTCAGGGTGTGTAACCTTCGGTTATAACCCCTAAGCTCGTTGATCAAGCATATGCTAAAACTCGTTTTTTTGTGTGTTTACATTGTTGCAGTTTTCTCGGAGAAATCTCTTGTTTGCTGCAGGAGCACTCTCAAAACCAGCAAGCTGATCAAACCAATGGTATCTCTCAGATATTGCTGCTTTTACCTTCTTACAAGCTGTTGTAGATCAGAAGAGTTCAGGTGTATAATAGTCCTCTTGATACTATCAAAATATTTTCAAAGTTCTAAATGATATTGAGATTTACGTTAAACAACTCCAGGAGTCACTTATCTTCAACTTAGGAGCGTGCGTATAGCTTTGTAGGATTGTTATACTTGAAAGATTCGATTCAATATTTTCAAGTTTTCACATGCCACATGTTACTTCAAAGTTAAAACCAAAACCATACTTCTTCATTGACCAAAGGTTTTATATATACTAATGATAAAAAGAGCTGTTGGATGGCTTCAATTGAGACTTATCTTGAACAATACATACTCAAGGCCCAGAACGCAAATAACACCCACCGAATAATTCTTAATGATCTTTTTGAACATTTTTCTCCAAATTTGTAGGGACGGGTTTTAAAATATTGAATTTGAGAAATATATATATGTTTTTGCAAGATATTTCCTTCGAAATTTTGGATGAGACAGAAAAATCTACCAAAATCTACTTTTGGTTGTTTATATGATTAGACAATTGTCTACGTTTGGAATTATACGTGGGGATGTGTTTCTCCTTTTCTTATATCAATCATCTTTCAGAAACAAATAAAGTTAACATGATACATATCTAATCCATTTTACCATATTTTATGCTAGTGTGAATAGTATAACGATTCATGTACTTCTTTTTTATAACCCTCCTTGCACGTTCCATGAGAATTATACACTTTTTCACAGAAACAAAAAAATCTTTTATTTTGGAAAAGTTCCGCCGAGAACCTACCTATATACATATATTCAAAATTCGGTGTTTTTCTTGAGTCTTATAAGGTCTAAGAATCTTGAACCGGCTCTAGTTAATATTGTAATTATTTAATTATGTAATACAGTATGTATCAACAGAAATGACACATTATATCACGCCATATCAAGTCAACAATCAATTCATCATCTCTCTTCGAAAACGAATTTGTCACCTCTCTTCAAAACCGTAGAAATCATATGTATATATTTTTTTTGATGAATAAGTTTTACGTTACACAAATTTGTCATAGACAATTCCAAAGAGTGCATTATCATAGTGAGAAAATGGTCAATTTTTGACACGAACAATACGCAAAGTGTCATTTTAAACTTCTACAATTAGATAGTGTTAATATATATCCAAATGCTCAAAAAATTCATATTTCCGACCGAAATAACTAATTTTGTGCTGATTTCGTAGTCGTCATTAACGGATGTTAGTCTACCGTTATGGTTGTTGACTCAATTGACACGAATTGGCTGATGTGACATTAAACGACGTCGTTTTGATGTTTTGGGTTCAAAATTTTTTTTTAAATTAAGTTCCCTAAGAATCAAACCTTGGACCTTAAAGGGTATAACCCATGACTTTTACCAGCAGACTACAACCATCATCAATATATATTACAAACATTTAAATATATAATCTTGAAACTCTTAACTGCTTAAAAGAAAAAAAAATCAAATTGTCATCTTCTTCTTCGTTGTTCTTCTTCCTTCTTCGTTTGAATAAAGCTGAAGCTTGTTTTCGACTTTTTATTGCATACCACCGACTAATAATTTAGACACAAAGAGATATGAAATATTCAGATCTATCATAAGCGCAGTTCGATAAACAAAAATTTGTTATATTTGGGAGATAAATCAGGTGAAATTAGGACTCACCAGAAGCTTTTTGGGGAATGGGTTGGTGTTAAGATCGAGAGAGATATCGAAAAACGAAGAACAATCCATTAAAAAAATAATATGGGGTTTGGAGAAGAAGAAGTTTGAAATCGATTTGGGGTTTGGTCAATTCGAAACCCTAGATTTTATTAATTTTTCTCCACTTGTAATGTTTTTAGGTTTATATATATTACACTTTGAGTAAGCTTTGATGAAGGTTGTGAGAGCAACTGGTAATGGGTTTGCGTAAAATCACAAGAGATTACGGGTTCAAGTCCCAAATGTGACCGTTTTGTTGGCATAAAATGACGTCGTTTTATGCCACTTCGTCAAACACGTGTCCGCTGAGTAAGCATCTGTAACGATTGCCTAATTTCCGTTAAAGACGACTCCAAATTTGACACGAAATAAAAAGTTTAGGTTTATAATTTGAAATTTTTATGAGTTTGGATTTATATTCACACTAAATATTTATACAAGTAGGAAAAAACACTTTGGAAAGAGTACGGGTAAAAAAAAACCATTTTCCCTATCATAGTGTATGTTACTCCTGCAAGTGTAATATGTCAATTTAGAAAATAATCTTTGCAAATTTTTAACTGCCACTTACCTTTTATTGAGTTGAGTAAAATTTAGTTAAACTTATAGAATATAAGAATATAAGCCCAAATTTTTAACTTTTTTTTTTCTGTCGTATTTATAAACCGTTCGACCGACTATTTTGACTCGTAGTGTTAGTTACCATTTGCTAGTATTTTTTACTATGACACTAACCTAGTTTCTATAAATATCATTGTTTGATTCAAAAAGAAAACAAAAGATTACAGAAAATTTGGAAGAATGCTTGACTAATATGTTAAAAACTGCAAGACGAATCAAATCTATTCATACAGAAAAAGTTATGAATAGTTATATGTCACCATCTGTTGAAAGTATGATCCGGTATCTTTTAACCATGATTGCTATAAACTATATCATATAATAATAATAATAATATACTATGTGGAATATTAGTATACTCATTGGGCTACCATTATACACTTTGCCAACTCACACGACTCCTATTTTAGCATTTATGATCAATTTATTGCGTGCACAACTAACTCGGTGATCCTTAAATGGAGAATTGGAAATACTGTAGTATAACTTAGAAATAACGACTTGTATACATTATAGTTAAATTATTCTTAAAATGTATAATATAACGAGTAGCAATTGAAAACTCTGAATCAGCTTTCCCATTTCTGTGTCGGCCATTTGTAACGTTGGACCTACAAAGTAGTTCTCAATTCGCATACGCCAAATATATACAAAACTTAACCTTTAGATCTTTCGGTTCCATTACAAGCTAAAGTGAGTAGATTCAATTAATCTGTGTTTTTGTTTTTGTTTTTTTGGCTAAATAATTGCAAGCTAAACTTTGGAAATGTTTATTAGTAGTATGGGATTTATATCATATAGCCAATCAAAGATGTTGATAAACAAAAACCTTAACTCGACGCTCGAGTGGGTTTGATCTTGACGACGTGTCTTCCAAAAGAGAAGTTCCAATTGATGGTAGAAAGAGACTTTTGTCATGCAACCTAGTTGTATTTCATGATGGATATTAAGTGGGAAACCAAAACTTATGTTTGACAAATCCACTAAACTCTTTAGATGAAAAAGTGGAAGAGCGTGGAAGTTTCAAATCTCATTTCATTTAACATTACACAAAAAAGAAAAGGTTGATCTCTCATAAAGACAAACTATTCCTAAATTCATATATGGTCTGCATTTACTCACTAAAATACAAAATAAAATGGATCACATATAGATATTATCCAGCCACAGTTCTCATTTATTTGAAGAGTTTTTTCAAACGATTCTTCCCCATGTTAATGTGAGGGGATGCAAATAAGTCTTAAGGGTTTCAAACTTTTTAGAACTATTAGATGATAGTGATAAGAACAAGAACACATTACATTAAAGAAGAATTGTCACAAAGCGAAAACTAGCATATGTGATCTGTTTTGTAACTAATTTTCAATCTATCTCGCTCTAAAAAACATTGGATATCCGAAAAAAAATTGAATATCAGCCGGATTTTTTTTTTGCGCTTCGCTTCTTAAAAGATTTTGAAAGCCATACCTTTCTCAAAACTTATTCAATAAAGTTACAAGTGAATAAATATGTGAAAACACATCACTACTTAAAAAATAAAAAATTAAAGACTAAAAGTGAAAAATAAAATAAAAGACACTTTACTTAAAACTCTACTAACGCTTATAATTTAATAGTACATGTTAATATAAAGGTTTTAATTATAATTTTATTATATATGTGTATCTGTTTTCTTTCTTTTTGTTTTTGTTTAACTCTATCCTTCTTTCATTGCATATGTGCTAAAGAAAGTATAGAACTTCTATGGGTTTATATTTGCCTAGATGATTTTTTATTAGACCCACTAATTTATAAATAAAATATGAGAACAATGTATAAGAGGGAAATAAAGTTATAAAGATATGTACTAAGTTCTGACCAAGTGATTTGTCAAGATCATGGATATATTCTTACTGGAAACACTTGCTTAACTATTACAAAACTCGAATTGCGGTTATATACTCTATAATTCGTTTTGAGTTTCAATAGAAGACAAAAGAAAGAATAGATGAAGGAGAGACCCACACGAGAAGCTAAAGGAGACAGAAATGGCCACTTACCTCGTGGAATTACAAAAAAGTAGACATAAACAGACCTGAAGTAATTTGGATTGGTCCATTGTCAGTACTCTTCTTGTTAATATCTTTTTTTTCATTTTCATTGTCATCTTTCTCTCCTGTCGTTTCATCAGATGTACTAGTTTTGTAACTATTTTGAGAACTGCTTCGCTTTCAATTGTCATTTTTTTATCCCCTAACTTCTTTTTCTTTTAAAAAGAGAAGAAAAGGTTCTCGTATAAATAGCTAATACTGCACATACTCAATTATTAAGGATGATTACCAATTTTTACCATCTTCAACAAAATAAAATGTATTCTATTTAACTAGTGGTAACACAAACCGGTACAAAATATTTTAATGGGGAAAAAAGAACGGTAAATGATATCAAAATAGTTTAAAAAATCAATAAAAGTAGTTAGAAATGGTTAACACTAATACAAACCACTGGATTATATGCCATGGCCAACACATGATCGTTTAATAGATTATACCTCAATATAAAAAAAAAGATAAACTTATTGATCATGGGCAAGGGCTAGAGTAATTCTGATTGGGTTGTTCTAACCTGATGACATCTCATGAATGTATGGATTTGGGTTATTGGAGGAAACTGCCAAAAAGGGAAAGGATCTTATAAATGGATATAATAAATATATAAACATAAAGAGAAAGGTCAATTGGATGGTGGAGTTCCAATCAGGTAACTTTAAAGTGTTTTGTGAGAAGGGTATGACAGCAAACCAAACCTACCTATCGCTCTCGTCTTCATAGTACTTTGGTCCACTTTATTACTATAACCTAAGAAAATGTTCTACCGTAGCCTATCCTTTTCTTTGTCTATTCCTTTCTAGTACCATCTACTTCTACTCCCCATTCACAGTTATAAACCTCTCTCATAGCTATTAATAATAGAAAGTGAGAGCCAGAGAGAAGAAATTCATCACCTGAAAATCCCTTTTTATCCCTCATGGACGCTTCAAAGGACAAACTACAACTTCCTTCAGCTTTTCTATATCAAGATTCTCTAAACCAAAGCCTAGAGAAGAGTTTCAAAGACGAAGAAACAGATCATGTCCATGATTCTTGTCAAGAACAGCTTAATCAAGAACTCAACCTCATCGACTGCATAGACACAACGAGTATTGTTAACGGATCCGTAGAACAAAAGCTTTTCTCATGCAACTACTGTCAAAGAAGTTTCTATAGCTCACAAGCACTTGGTGGTCACCAAAACGCACACAAGAGAGAGAGGACGTTAGCAAAGAGAGGACAACGGATGGTAGCTGCGTCAGCTTCAGCTTTTGGACATCCTTACGGTTTCTCTCCAGTTCCTTTCAATGGACAACACAACAACAACAATAGGTCTTTGGGGATTCAAGCGCATTCAATAAGCCAGAAGCTAAGTTCATATAATGGGTTTGGTGGTCACTATGGTCAACTCAACTGGTCAAGACTTCCACTTGATCAACAACCAGCCATTGGTAAACTCTATTCAATGGAGAATAATTATCATCATGATGAGATGATGATGATGATGATGGCTCCTTCACGGTCCAATAGCAACGTTAGGCCAAGCACCGTAGGAAAGATTCTAGAAGGGTCACCGACACTACTTGAACAATGGCGAGGAGGCGGAAGAGGATTGTTAAGTACTAATCACGAAGAGAAGCAGAATCTTGACTTGTCCCTAAAGCTCTGAAATTCTTTTTTCTTGATTCTTGCATTTTAGTACTGTGTTTTTTTCTTGATTCTTGCATTTTAGTACTCTTTATGTGTATATTTTTGTCAAGTAAAAGATTTCTTATGTAGATATTTTCACATATCTACTTTAGTCTGAGATTTGCCGACTATACATAAATAGATTTCAAGTAGACACCCAACAACCGTATAAAGTATAATTGGAAGGGAAAATTTGTATTAAAAAAAGAAGATATTGAGATTTGTGAGAAGATTTGATTTCATAGTCAGAAGAAAAACGAAATAATATAATAAGATCAAAGTTGGGTTACCTAAAAGTTAGAACAATCATTCTATATTTATTTAAAAGTTGTTAACAAGACACTCAAACAGAACAAAACAGATATAAAAAAGAAGAAGACAGTTGCTGTGTAGGATGATTGTGACATAAAAGCAAAGAGTACTTAAAATATATATATACAAAATACATCACCAGTCTTGGCCTAATTGAACAGTTAAATAAAGAAGCATAAAACAATAAAGCATCCAATGCTTCTCATTTGTTAGACCCTAAATTGGTATACACTAGACAATGAATTATTCGATATGTTAGAACAAAATTGTTGTGAATTCGGGAAATATGATCAAAACTTTTATGAAAAACGAAAGAGAATAAGAACGAGAGATTTTCGAATACCCTTTTGTCTTAGGGTATTTTTTATTAAACTGATGATTAATTACAGATATTTAGACTTTTTTTATACAAGCTCTAAAACCGACACAACCCTAATAAAAAAAAAAGACCCTAAAACAGTATTATATGATTTTAAGTCACTTTGAACAATAAAAATAAATAGAAATTTTTTGCCACATATGTTACCAGAGACATTTCATGTATTTTTTTTCAAAAATGGTCGAATATAATTGAATCGAATAAGACTCTGTCATATCTTTTTTTTCACCAGTAAAACGTTTAATCGAAGAAAGATATGCTTGTTTTGTATCCAAACAGAAAGAAAATCTTCAGAATGAACCAAAAGCCACACAGTTACATGAATAGATCCAATAAGAATAAAGTTAGATAATCACACATGTAATGTAACCAAACCTGATGAGCCCTTCATCTTTCTTCTATATTACATGTTGGCCTTTAACAAATTTCCTATAACCTCATTTAAAGTTTTCTATACGCATGACAAAAATAAGTCAAGACTCAGAGTTGACTGGTCAAATTAGCTAGCTACTCGACGTAATAGAAAGTTTTATAGTGACTATCGAATTTTAAGGCTAACTTTAGTGAAACTCCGTGCGAGATTGTCGAGTGTGATTATGTAAAATGAGTCTATTTGCTTGGGCCACAAGGCCCGCAACTGGAAAAGACTAAGCGTAAAACAACTTTGTCCGAACATATTAAGGCCTAGTGAAAAAGCCACTGTATTCAGAAATTACTAT
This sequence comes from Cardamine occulta, assembly GCA_028015245.1. Taxonomy (NCBI): domain Eukaryota; kingdom Viridiplantae; phylum Streptophyta; class Magnoliopsida; order Brassicales; family Brassicaceae; genus Cardamine; species Cardamine occulta. The sequence goes on from CM051385.1 coordinate 9,299,477, forward strand.
TTGTGAACTCATCACGCATTACTATTGGTTTGGCATTAATTATTGAGTTCAGCTACATAGTAGCCATAATCAAATGGGATTAGAAAGACACAATGGTGCAAATGATCTGGAAAGTAAAGTTGCCACCAAAGCTAAGATCTTTTATGTCAAAAGTAAAATCAAATGCCTTAGTGGTGTTGAACATATTACAATGCTGAGGTATGCACACATATAAATGAATGTTTTAGGAGATAATTAAACATACGTTATTTACTTGTCCTTATGTTATTTGGAAAATAAGTGCTTTGTCTTGCTTTAGAGGAACCGTATTTTCTACTAATATTCAGGATAACCTCGCTAGCGTGGCTATATGGTTCAATGATTAATTCAATTGGATTTGGCGATGAATATCCAAATCTTTCTATATGGATATGTTGGAAATTTGGAAAAAGCATAAATGAGTTTCAATTTCATCAGGTCCACCGAACAGCACAAGACTTGATTGAAGTGATCGGCCCATTACGTAGTCGCTTTTGATCTCTCTTTTTTTTTTTCCATATTATTATGGTTTTCAAAGATTAATTCATCTCAATTTCTGTTCCACTTATTGATTTTCATTTCATTTCATTTATGAGTCTCTGACTACTAGAGGTCTAGAGCCAATCATAACCACCATTTTAAAAAATTATGATAAAAGGTAATCGACAAAATAATCACATAGAATAAGATACTAGTAGTAATTTATATCATCATCATGAGATGTTTGTACACAACTTGTTGGTCTTCAAAGTCGTTCTACAAACAGTCCTGATAGAAATAGTTTGTTGACCTTTTAACATCGACCTTTTGAGCTTTAAATTGTCTTTCTAATATGATATAATCATATAACTTATCTTTTTCCCCAACATATGATATAACGTATCTTAGCAGTTATATATTTCTATACTATTATTTAAATAATTTTAAAAACAAAATAACTTTCTATTTACGTAAGATATTACTGCAAATACCATCGTATTTAAATAATTAATCATATTATATAACTCAATTAAATTTTTATTTTTATTTTTATTTAACTAATTATTCTCTCTCTTATGATTTTATTTCCAATTAAATCATACTAATTATTAATTAATATTATTTTCTCTTCTCATTTTTATTTAATATATATTTTATAAATAATAAAATAATAACATAATTTTTATAATAAAATTATATACATATTTCCACATTTGTTATGATTTGAATTTTTTCAAAAGGACATAAATTGTTTCATATATTATGATATTATTTAAATAATAGTTTTGGTTTACCAATAATAGTTTAACATTTAAAATATGATAACTTTAAATATTAGATACAATTTGTATTTAACTCATTAATTCTATTAGTCGGATCTTTCTAAATCACATAATATATCTATTAGTATTTAATTGATAAACATCTAAATTTTTCACTAAAATTTTGATATTATGAAACATAATCCCAATATATTTTTGTATTAGATATTCCTATACTCATTCTTAAAATTTTTAACTGTTTAAAATCTATATATATATATAATAGATTTTTCTATTTTCAAGATTTGTCTATATTGACTGCGGATTTAATGTTAGTATCTTGTAAAATTCTCTTAATTCATAGATTTTAAATTACGTATGCATATTAATCTAATACTAATTATAGATTTCATAACAAATAGAAATGATTTTTAGTTTTTCAATCAATTAGTTCCCAGTAGAATATCTAATTCGAATACTTTTATATGTTAAATATTGATTTATGTAAATATAGTATATGTTTAAAAATTTGGATTAACGGGTCACGATGGATCATGATGGATCTCGGATCAAATTTTTTATCATTGATAATAATTGATATTGCACATATGTAATTATATATTAGTAATTTTAATTAACACAACATAACACAAACCATATAATAATAATAATAATAATAATAATAATAATAATAATAATAATAATAATAATAATAATAAATAAATAAATAAATAAGAAAAAATAGGATGCTAAAAACAAAAAATAAATCTAATCTAAAACACTAATAATAATTTATGATTATATAAACTAATAAAGTATAAAGCATACATTTCATGAACGCATTGCACAGTGCAAATTAATATATGATATAGCTTATCTTTAGAAGTGGTCAAGTATCAAATTAATATATCTTCTGATTCAAATGTTCATTGCATTATACATATTAAAAAAAATCTACAAAAGGCGACTAAAACCGTTTGTGAAGAGTCCATTAATAAATCTTGTTAACCCAAAATATAATCTTAAACTCAATTAAATAAATTCGCACCTGAAAATATTATAATAAATTTGATAATATCTACGGACCCGTGATTATATTTCACTAGTAGGGTCTTAAAACCTTGAAACAAGACTAAACTTTCCAAAAAGAAAATTTAACTAAGCACCACATTGATCATTGTTCTTAAACTCTTAATACATGTCGAATATGATACTTAAAAACTCGGTTATAATCCCTTTGAATTTACTGGTTTTGTATATGTTTAGTTTGTTTGACAGAAAAAAGAAGAAGCATATGTTTATTCAATTAAGTGCTAACCACTTTTGGGTTGTTAATTAATCACATAGAACAAAAAATCAGTGTAGAATTGTGAAGAGGCAGGTCAGTGTAATTATGTTGTCAACTTCACGCTCCAACAGCTAGTCATCGGTTGCTTAGAACGGACACAAAGACAACTCCTGAGACATGGCTCGTGGCTTTGTCGATTTCTATTTATTTAATATAACTATTTTACCCTCCTTTTTGCCATTTTATTACACAATCTACCACCTACATCCACGAGTGACCCATTACGTCTACCGAACCGGTTTATCTAACATACAAGACCAACAAAAACAATTGTACCAGTACTAATTGTTGTAGATGTTTTCTGCACAATATTGCAACAACAACAAAAAACAATGCAAGATTCTTTGTTGTTGTGCAAGTGCAAGACGGCATGGTGAAAACCCAAACTCAACAGTCACTAATCTATTATCAATTCCAACTTTTGGCGACAAGCATTATAGAAAGAGACTGCAAATATGGTTAATTATAGAAGTTAAAAACTTGTAAAAATTTATTTTTATTATCTATTTGAACTCTCAAGCCAAAAGAAGCACCTCATATAAAAACATTATTTTCTTTTGAATTTAAGTTAACATTTCATTCAAAAAAAAATGTTGTTGTTGTTGGAATATTGTTATCCTTTAATATATTATCAACTAAATTATTGATAATAGAGTTTAATTCAATAGAAAATTTATCAAACATTGTTCTTGAAGGTCTAAATGATGAATTCAAATCTATGTGGAAGCAACTTTTACATGCGAGATATGCTAATTTTGTTCGCTGAACTGAACTAAATAAGAAGTTTATGAATCAAAATATAATTGTTTCAAGCATGTTGTTTCTTGATTGCATATATCATATGCTGAGTGGAGTATGCAACCAACAATTTAAATCCTTTAAAAAAAACAATTTAAATCGCAAGTATAACTTCGAGTAACACACTTTCCAGTCATATCATATAATCATCTGTTGAGTGAGTACAAATCTTTCTTCAAAACATTCTAGTGCAACCAACAATTTAAATCCTTTAACCAAAAAATAAAAATTCAATCGCAAGTATAACTACACTTTCCAATCATATCTCTATAAACGACATCATATATATTTTTTTTAAATCTTATTGTTTTCATATTTAATTAATCTACAAATTAACTGGACGACAAAAAAATTAATCTACAAATTAAACTATGTTAATTTTTATTTTTAGCCATTTTATATAAAGTTCAAATAAAATTCTACAAACTACAAATAAAATTGAAAAAAAAAATTTAATTGCGTGCCTTGGCCGATTATCTGGATTTGACTTTTGTTGTTCATTAACCATTTTGACTAAAATGAGGAAGTTCTGATGATTGTAGTTGCGAACGTCATGTCTAATTTAACATCGTCAAAGTTGATTCCGAGAAAGATAAAAAAAAAAAAAAACACTCTTCTCAGCTCGCAAGTCGCAAGTCGCAAGTCGCAAGTCGCAAGTAGTAGTCCTCGTTGGCGTCGTTGACGTGAAAACACCTATTAATAAATATTGGGGCAAAACGTAAAAAATGTAATTTTACAGGGGCTACAACAATATGTGTCCTAAACAAAAAGGAGCGAAGGTTGACAGAAAGCAGAAAAAGAAGAGAATGTTGTAGCTTTTAAGAAAAGAAGAAACATCATCAGAAACTCAGAAGCTTCTCTCTCAGATTGACAGAGAGAAACATAAGATCAGCAAGAATTAAGATTTGAAGCTCTTTCTTCTTCGGTTTAAAGAAGATGTTGTGTAGAATGGTTGTGGTAACCGGCCGGAAGAAAAAACCCGGTTCAGTTCCGGTTTATCTGAATGTATACGATCTCACACCCATCAATGGCTATGCTTACTGGTTAGGACTTGGGATCTATCACTCTGGTGTTGAAGGTATCTCCATATTTCTTGAATTTTCTCGAGAAAGAAATAAACTTGTAACTTTTCCTTGGAAATTATTAATGGGTTTTGGTAAAAGCTTAAAACTTTTTGAATTGGGGATTGAAATTTCTCATCTTTGAGAGAAAAATTTGGCTGTTTTTGAATGGAGATTTAACTCTTTCTTTGAAGTAAAAGACTTTTAGTTTAATGTTTATTTGTTTGTACAAGTTGAAATTGACTTGTTTCGTTTCCAATAGATTCCAAAACTAGAAACTTTTTTTTGACCCATTTTTGGTTGAACACTTCTGATTTTCTATAACTACTTACCAGAATTGGGTTTTATTTGACTTTTAAATTGAATTATGAATTATCTTATTACATGTCTGTCCAAAAATGGATGATGTTTATTATTGAGATCTAGTTGTGGTTTTTGTTTTTGTTTGCTTCTGGAAATAACCGGAAACAAATTGATATTGTGTTATATCAATTTGTTTGGTTTAGTTCATGGGATTGAATACGGTTTTGGAGCTCATGAGCATTCAACAACGGGGATTTTTGAGGTGGAACCAAAGCAATGTCCAGGTTTCACATTTAGGAAGTCTATTTTAATCGGAAGAACTGATTTGGATCCTGATAAAGTTCCTGCCTTTATGGAGAAACTTGCGGAAGATTATAGTGGAAACACTTACCATTTGATCACAAAGAACTGTAATCACTTCTGCAATGATGTATGTATTCAATTGACTCGAAGATCTATCCCTAATTGGGTTAACCGTCTTGCCCGGTTCGGTAAGAAGCTAAAAAAACAGAACAACATTAGCTTTGGTTTTACTCTGTTTTAGTGCAAGGCTTTAACTTTAGGTTTGTGTTCTGTCATTAGGTTTGTTCTGTAACTGTGTTCTGCCGGCAGAGCTGAATGAGACAAAGGTGAGGCAGGTGAGATCAAAGGAGGAGAAGATTCCTGAAGCGGAAAAGAAGAAACTTCGGAGCAGATCAAGTAGGTTTCCACCTGAACCTTCGCTTTCTTCGTCGGGTTCTTTAAACCGAAGCAGAAGAGGGGAAAGGAGAAGACAATGTCTTCCTCCATTACCAACTGTGAGTGTTTAGCTCTAGGGTTAGAAAAATTATACACCCTTTTTTTTGTTTCGTAATTTGATTCGGTAGTAATGGTCCTCAAAAAGTTGTGTTTACGGGACAAGATGTGGCTAAAACTATAGATTGAACAAGCATTTTATTGATGGTAATGGTACAAGATCTTCACATTATTTGTTTTGAACTATGAAATTATAAAATGAAGTGAAGTCAAGTCCATTTTGTAAGGACCGGGATGAGTTGAAGTGGAACTTTCTTAGGAGAGACAAGTCCATATGATTCTTCAAGATCAACATCTTCTACCTTCATTCCTTCTGGAAGCTTCCAATCGAAACGGTAAAGAAGACTGATAAGAGTCAAGTGTACCAAAGACATACCTATTCCCATGCCAGGGCACATCCTCCTTCCGCTACCAAACGGCAACAACTCAAAGTTTAGACCTTTATAGTCAATCTGGCTATCCATAAACCTCTCGGGGATGAAAGCTTTTGGATTTTTCCAAACGTTTGGATTCCTATGTATAGCCCATACGTTGACATGGATCCATGTTTTCTTTGGAATGTCATAACCTCTGATCTTTAAATCTTTTGAAGCCTCTCTTGGAACTAGAAGTGATGCAAGTGGGTTTATCCTAAACGTTTCTTTAATTACCATTTTTAAATACTCGAGTCGTTCTATGTCTTCTTCGGTGATATTGTCTTTGTTTTCGATCATTTTTCTCACCTCAGCTTGCGCTTTCTTGAGAACTCTTGGGTTTGTAATCAAATGTGTCATCACCCATGTCACAGTGTGGCCAGAAGTGTCAACTCCACCAAGAAGAACGTTCTGTAAATATTCAAAGACATAAGATTTAAAGTTTGTGCAACATGTAAAGAATAAGTTATGGATTGAGAGGTTCTCATTACTTACCAAAAGTATTCCTTTGGTGTGGTTTCGAGTAAGTTGAAACTCTCCGAGTCCAATCTTTCCCCTTTCCATCTTGAGGAGCAAGTCAATAATATCATCTTTAATACTCTCATCTTCTAAATGATGCTTAATAGCTTGATCGAGAAAGGTATCTATTGCCTTAAAAACCTTCTCACATTTGCTATGTAACCCTGTGATCCTATCGATGATTTTACCGATAAGCGGGAAGAAATCTGCGGCTGCAAAACTCCCCAACACCTCCATGGTTCCTTGCATGACTTCCTCGTAAGTATTCTCAAGTTTGCTCCCTTCGAGAGTTATCCCAAATCCAACTCTACAAATCACACTTCCAGAGAGTTTCAGTAACTTCTGGTTCAAGTTAACTGATTTCTCCAATGAAGCAGATTGTTTGATGAAATCGACGAAGGATGCAACTTCTTCTTCTCTTATATGTCGAAAAGATTTTACCCTTTTCGCCGTGTAAAGTTCAACAACCGTCAGCTTTCGTACTTCCCTCCAATAGTTGCTATAGGGAGAAAAGGCTAGATCGTTTAAATTGTATGTAATTCTTGCAGCATAAGTCATATAAGGTCGTGAACAACAATCTACGTCAAACGTTTTCAAAATATCGTTCACCGTCTCCGGTGTTGACGCCACAACGGTAGACACATTTCCAAACTTTAGGGACATTAGAGATCCATATTTTTCAGATAACTTGAACATGGAACGATGAGGTCTTGATCCCAATTGGTGCAAGTTGCCAATTATAGGAAGTCTTGGTGGTCCTGGAGGCAGATTCTTCTTTGTCTTTCTCGTGTTCTTTGCAATGAGCATAGATGCAAAGAAGACGAATGCAACAATGATATACCACAAATTCATTTTGCTTCCTACAAAAGAAAACAGAAGAAGAGAAGAGTATATAAAGTTAAATCAGTTTTTGATTCGCTGAAAGTAATGGCGTCTTATAATTTTCATGTTTGCAAACCTATGTATTAATACTGAATTTATATTTTATTTTTTGACAGATCGATAATGGTGACTACTTTCAATGGCTTAAAATAAATTTTGGTTGAATAATTTTAAACATTTGATTAATATTTTTTGGTTAGTTAATCTTTAAACAATGAAGGTCTAACTATTGAGATTAAGCAATAGAGTTTTTTAGCAGAAAAATGAGTGGTAATTAAACGATACCAGCATGCATAGTTAAAAGAGGTAAAAACTAGAGTAGTGTTAGGTTTACCGTTTTTGTGAGATTGATAACTATTGCACCAATCAAATCACACTATCGCAGAAGCAAGAAAAAAAAAGGTCCTAAATAACTAGAAAAACTATACGAATTCAAATCCTATATTACGTATTAATGACAAAATAATGACATTTATGGCAGAATATGATCAGAAACATCAAAAGAGAAGGGCATACGTAAAACTACCTTAAACTTTGTGGAAGAAGGGTTTACACTGAGGAAGAGAGAAAGAGAAAAGGATTGAATTCTTGGGATAAGAAGTGTATTCTTGTATTTATTTTGGGGATTATATTTGTGGGAACTGAAAAGAGTATGTGGCTATATGAACTGCTTCCAGATATGTAGCTGCGTGGACTGCTTCCAAAGTATGTGTCTTCGTGGACTCTTTATTTTGTAATGAAGCCAAAAATATCCATTGAACTAGATAGATGTGCACACAACCTTGTTAGATTTTTTATGATAAGATTGTAACTTGTTACATTACTTACTTTTGTTTATTTATCAAAAAAAAAAAACATTACTTTTGTTTGTCTGTTTGCTAATATGTAAGTTTTAAGCTACGAAAATAGTTGAAATATCAGATACATTGAACCTGAGATCTTTACGATATTTCATTTCCAAACAATGTGTGCCAAAGAGATGTCAAATGGTTAAAAAGAGTTTAAACTAATTCGAGATGTGTATATAAAAGAATCTGTATAAAAATAAAGAGAAGAATATGTTTTCAAATCCGACTGATAAATAGAAATAAATAACAGGAGAAAAAGTGTGGAAATCTCTCAAAAGCACCATAAGGTATGCAGAAAGAAACAAATCAAAACGGGAGAAACCATCGAGCATCCGTGAGCCTTAAGTTGGAGAGCTCGAGGAAGCGTTTGAGAGTCTTTGTTCCAAGGTTGAACACGCAGATGTCTAGGTATGAATGTTCCCGGTGAAGAACACGATCATGTCGAGTGAAATAGATGGAGTTTGGTTCGATACCAAGGGTACTGTCAGCAGGAACGGTGATACCCAAATCAAGAAGCAGAGCCTCATCACCTAGAGAATCTACCTCAACAAGCGGGTTCGGGTTCGGTTTGTAAGTTTGTAAAAAATCAATTCCGGGCTTGGATTATGATCCTTCTTGTAGAGGTGGAAGCTCCTATGGTTTTTCGTATCGTAAAGGATCCTATGAACCTACAAAACCTCTCCTGATGTTGTAACAGCAATGTTATAGCTAAATATTGTTCCACCATCATGCAAAAGAAACGCATGGCGTATGGATATATAACAATCTACCAATCTTGGAAAAATCCAGTTTTTGAGAGAATTAAAAGTTCATTAAGACGTAAAGACTGTCACCATCTCCGAGTACCATATCAGATATGCCTAGTAACTGCGAACGTGCTGGAATGTCACGGTAATGATCTTCCCCCGTTCTTGCAAAAAGCTATATAGTTGATCATAAACTCGGAATTGATGTTGAAGTACCACACAACAACGTACTCTTCCTTGTTCTCATCTACCCACAAAAGACCTCTCAGATTTTCAGCATTATGGATGCAAGAAGAGGAATATTTTACTGTTTGCTCCATGAATTCATTATCTCCAAGTCGCTCAAGAGTATAGTAGTCACCTTTGATTGACTCTAGAGGTGGAAGATTGAATCTTTTCTCGCTAAATACATCTATGATATAGAGATTGGATTTAGAATCTAACACCAAGAACCAGTTTCTTGAATTTGCCAAGAATCGAATCCCTGAAAAGTCTCTTTTTGTCTTGCAAACCTTAGCTTCGTTCGGGTCGTACAAAGCACAACCATCATCTTCTGGAAACAGAATCAGCCAAGATGATCCGATTTTCGAGGCAATGTTTATATGGAACACAAATACCAATTCGGACACACGATCTTAGCGCGGTGGAAATCGACATAACTCAAACGTTCGAACACAGATCTCAAGATGTCAACAGGAAGCTCTGAACAGCCACCAGAAATAGCAGTCTCGATTATCTAAAAAATCATTCTTTGAGCATTGAGTGAATCCACTCTGCAAATCAAAACACAAAAAATCCAAAATTTAGAATCAAAGAAGATTTAAACAAGACAAACTATAGTTAATGGGAAGAACAAAGATAAAATAATCAAAAGTTCAATATGATCAGTCACAGTACCAAACAAAAAGTAAGTAAATTTGGTTAAGCCTAGTTCTATATAAGCTTCTTCATTAGCTCTACATTAACCATTCAAAGCAAAATCATCGCTAAATTTAACATATTCTTCATTATCTGAATCATGAGTTTTATACAGCTATGGCAAAAAGACTTGATTTTTATTAAGTAATCTAACGAAATCGTGTAAATATAAGCTTGTAACGTTGTAATTTGAGAACCAAGTGATTCACATATAGTTCCGAATCGGAAAAAAACAAACACATATATCAAAAGCGTGAATTATGCTGAAACTAGCAAAACCCAGAACCTCAATTACATTAATCGTAACCGAGAAACACAAGCTGGGGAAAAAAGACTTAACCTAGGAACTCTTGGGAAGTTGATTCTGCATTTCTGCAGTTATTAAAGCCGAAGATCGAGGAACTCAAATTGCCTCTGCTCCTCGTTCTTAAACAAGAAATGGCAACAACGAAACGACGTCGTTGCGCTACAGGTTAAAACAACGTCGTTTTAATGAAAACGTAAAATATAAAATTAAAAACTCTAAAGCCCGTTAAACAAACGGGCCTAAACAACATCCCTGACCGTGTAGGCACCTTCAATATTTGCTATAGGCCCAGTTAATTTTTGCAGCATGCTCTTTGTTTCTGAAGTTGATTTTTTTTGCATTTCCCGGTTACATAGATGATAGATTTGGGTAAAGTACTTTTAAGTTTCATGAAGTTGCAAATTAAAATTAATTAACAATTATTATATATATATATATATATATATATATATGTTAGTGTTAATGTTTTCACATCTTCGATGTAGAAGCCTAATAAACTAACTGAACTGACATAAATGCCATGATTGTTTAACAGTTTTTTAGTGGTTTTTGGTTTTTAGTTTTTAGTTTTTAGTTTTTGGTTTTTGATTTATTTAATTTTTGATTTTCTGTAGATTTTAGTTTTTCAAAATCTCCTAAAAACTTATATAAGTAAGATTTTAGATTTTTTCACAAATTTGAAAAAATCATCAAAATCCAGATTTTCTATTTTTTAGAGAATCCACTTTTTTAAAAATCATGAATGGCAATAAATTAGATTTTTTAAAAATCTAAAACCAAAAATTACTCTAAAAACTATTGTCATTCAAGGTCAAAATCTGTTCAGATTCGGTTAAACTTTATTTAACCCTATATTTTTTGAAATTCTGGTATTATTTGGATATTATCCGAATCAGAATAAATAGCCTCTATTTATCATAAATGAATATTTGGAATTTAAAATTTAATTACTAAAATGATAGATATAGCCATATAGGTTAATATATACAGAATTATTTTGTAAACATTAATGTGTAATTTTATGTTAATACTAATCAATGCTATTTCCCTGATATCTAATCACTTAAAATTTACATAAACTTGCTACTTCGATATATAAAAAAGGAAATATTTGATGTCAAGAAAAAAGTAAACATTTAACTGTTTATTTAAAAGTTAAAACAATTTTCACGATTACGTGATGCTGATTCTATTTTACAAAATATTGCAGCGACCGCAAGCGACTGTTTTTGCATTTATCGTTAATTGTGGTCAGGTGGGAAGTTGGCCAATTGTTATCCAAACATATTCATTAAGTCGAAATCATAAATCAATTATAGTAATGAGCAAATTTATATGTAAAAATATCGAATTGACAAAATTCATATACCAACTATAAAAATATGGTCAATTCATATAAATAAAGATGACTGTACATTTTAAACTAATAACATGTCATCCACGTCATCTGTTTTACTATGATATGGATGACACGTCATCGACACATAATTTTTTTTTTTTTTTACAAAATCTTGAAATGAAGAGAAATTTTTTTTATAAGTTTTTAAGTTAAAAATGTTAAAATTTTTATAAGTTTTTCTAAACTTTCAATTAAAATAAAATTATAATCTTTCAATTTATATAAGACAAAATTAGAATTTTAAATGGTATGAAATACAATAACAAATTGGTACATCTTAGAAAAGTTAGAAAATTTTAGATTAACTTTGTATGTAATATTCTATATGTCCAAATTCATTTTATTATGATATATATAAGTGTTATTTATTATAATTTTTTCTCAAATAGGATTTAAGAAATTCTCGGTTCCAAACGTTCCATTGAAAACGTATGTAATATGAGAATGTATTTTCATCTAAAACATGAATTTGAGACTGAGAATGAGACAAGACGAGAAGGAAGGAGATGAGACGGGAATGATGTCTAACCTAATTTTTATTTCAAGATTTTGTAAACAAAAAAAATTATGTGTCGATGACGTGTCATCTACATCATAGTAACACAGATGACGTGGATGACACATCATCAGTTTAAAATGTACAGTCACCCTTATTTGTATGAATTGATCAAATTTTTATACTTGGTGTATGAATTTTGTCAATTCGATATCTTTAGGTATAAATTCGCTCATTACTATAGTTGATGTGTGATTTCGACTTAATGAATAAATTTGGGTATGAATTGACTGACTTCCTGTGGTCAGGTATGTTACACATTTGAAGTAATTATAATATATAAATAAAATTTATTAGTTTTCACCCAAAAAAAAAAAGATAAGTGGAACAATGATGATAAATGGTAATATACTGTTCTTTTGTATAAATAATAAACTAACCACTAAAATATGACCAATCTAAATTATTATTAGTAACACTAACTATTTTCAATTCCTGTCCATCGTGGTTTTAAATCACAGTTTCTTTTTTAAATTTATACGATCTGAACTTAGATCACCATATATATACGAGTATATAGTTCAGATTGATCCACACTTACATTTATGTCTCATGTATATTTCTCAAGATAATACGTCAGGACAAATATTCGAGTAAACGGATTGTAGGTGAAGAACTTGTCATATTCACATTTAATATATATAACGTAAAAACAATGGCCCCATTGCATATTTGTTTTGATCGAAATAGATAAAAAGTATGGTAATGCACATGTGGTATTAATCACACATGCAGCTTATATGAATATACATTCAAATTAAGAGAGAGGAAACAATATTATATATATATATATATGGTGGATCCATAACAATAAATTTGGGTGCAGGTCATGTATGTGGTATTGTTTCGATTCTGGCTATGGTTTTTGTTTTTAATTTCAGAGATTTTCAATGGCTTATTTAGTTTAAATTCTTTGTATCGCTTTTTGGTGTTTTGTCTCCGAAGAAATCTTTTCTTCTTTCGGTTTTGTCTACGGGTTGTTGATATACCTTTAGTTTGTGTAATTCTCCCAAGTTCTTAATAAAATTCATACGATAAAAAATCATTTTTTACGTATGATTAATGTATGTTCTAACTTCTAACCATAAACTATATAGTGTGGTCACTAGATCTCTTTTGTTCTTCGACAAGACTATGTATCAAATTGATGATCAAAGATTTTTATTTTTCTCCACAAACAAAATTCATCTGACTAAACCTGAACCAATAAAAATATATATAAACTCTTACCAAGTATCATGATTTAAAAGGACAATATAAATCCCGTGATTCAAAAAAAGAGAAAGAAGGCGACATATTTTAGAACAACGTCAAAGATATTAATGTTAAGTTATTTAGGTTAACTTACGTTAATGAGCATATTTATATTTCTTTTTCATTGGACTATTAAACGAACTAAAATTTTTGAAATAATTAATGTAATACTAAATATTTAAATTGGCATAAATGTTATATATATAGTTATCACTGAAATAACAAAAAAAAAATCATTAAGAAATCCTTGAAAATGTTAGGTTCGACTTTTATTAAAATGTTTCTGTTTTGTTTATAAGAAAGTTTTAAAACAAAACAATTATAACATATCTTATTATATAAAGAAGAATGATTCAAAGTTGCTAACACGTCTGATTGTGACACGTGTCAATTTAAACGATCATATTTTGACACGTTTTTAATTAAATAGACTATCAAGGAAAAAAATAAATTATTATCAGAAAAAGTAAAATATACAATCCTAAAAAAAAATATAGATAACCAGAAAAAGAGGAAATTTTCATCACTTTCTAATTAAATAACATCATAGATTATCAAGGAAAAAAAATAAACTAAATTAAAAAATAAATTTAATTAAAATAAAATTATATTTTAAAAAATTTTTAAAGTTAATTTCTAATCCTAAAAGATATAAAAAAGAATAAAATCATCTTATTATATAAAGAAGAATGATTCAAAATTAGTAACTTGCCTGATCGTGACAATTAAAACGATCAGATTTTGATATGTTTTTAATTAAATAAAATCATAGATTATCAGAAAATTTTTTTTTTTAAAAAAGAATACAATACTAAAAGAAAAAAAATAGAATTCTAATATTCCATCTCTATAGTTATTAAGTAAAAAAAAAAACTTGATTGAACTCACGAAAGCTCGACACGTGTCAAAATTATAATTCATAGGATTATGACACGTGTCAGTTGATAGATAAGATTATGGCACGTGTAAAATTTTTGTTTTCCTTAATTAAAAAGAAAACCAACAAAAAACAAATAATAAAAAATATATAAATTTTTATTTACCATTTTTCTAAAATATGTTAAATATTATTACTTCAATAAAAATATTATTTTCAAATTTATATTTTTTGATTTTCATATTATTTAAACTCATATAAAAATATTTCATACGTTTCTAATATTTGAATGTTGCTTAAGTGTCAAATATATTGTACAGTAAATTGATTGGATTAACCGATTAACCCATGAATCTATCCTTTTAATATATCAAATTAAGACATAAATTTAATAGTTTCATGAATCAAAGGGTTAAATAGATAGACTCATGAATATATAATTTTTTTTTGTTGTAATAGCTTATCATCACATAATAATAATAATAAATTAATTGTATAAAATTCAATAAATTACATAATCACAATTTTTACAAAAAATTAAAAAATAGTTTTTTAGTGAGAAATATGTATTTTGTATATTTTGGAGTGGTTAAAATGCATTCTTTCAAATGATAGATGTCCTTTTGTGCATGTTTTTTTTTTGGGCACTACGGAGATTCATTCTGAAAAAATTGCTTTCGTCGAAGCTAATTATCATACTCAAATATGGAACCGGAGAAGGGAAGAAGGCGGTGAGACTTATGTTTGAAGCTGAAGATGGTGGTAGATGAAAATCAAGTAACGGAAAAAAAATCGTGGAAACCAAACATCCTTAGGTATAGAGGTAGAGAAAAGAATAAAAAATCGAGAGATGGTGACTTAACGGTTGAGTAAGAAGATGTTGTCGGAAAAGGTTAAGAGATGAGAAATAACAATGAAATGCTATATAGAAATTTAAATTATTTTATTTATGTTAAAAAATAAATTTATGTATATAACCATCTTCTTTAATGAAACATGCTTTATAAATTCTTTTTCTCAAAAAAATTCTAAGATATATTTCATTAACAATAAATTTTAAAATTAATATTTTTGTTTAAATTTAATTTATTTAAAATTTTAGAAATTCATCCATCGGACGGGTCCTAATCTAGTATATATATACGCTTCCATTTCACCAATGGTGGAGAAGGAGAAACCAAACATTTGTTATCAAGTTTACAATCATTAAATGAAGTATGCTTCCATTTCCATATGTGCGCAAGTCTACCATTATTATTGTCTATTGATGAAGCTCTCCTAATGTCCATCATATTTTATATAGCATCAACTTCTCTTTGATGTTAGATTTTCTTTGCTTTTGAAATAAGTATTTAGAATTCACATTTGATCAAAGTCACCTTGACAAGCATAGCATGAGCTAGGAATAAATACCATAAACAAATACAACTACACCAACACAAGAAAACAAAAGGGCATTTGGATGTTAGTGAAAAGGAGTTTCACCATATAAGTCCATGTTTGGTCGTCTTTCAAACCAACACCTTCACATGAGATTCTACATTGCTCAACACCATCATTCTCTTCTCCATTATTGCCTTTGACCACTTTCCTCATTTTTTTAATTGTTCTACGTGTATCTATATGTGTATATATGACTATATATATACTCGTAGAAAGAAAAAAAAAATATATATATATATATATATATCTATCTCACTCACAAGATTCATCGGAGTAAAAGTTGGGGTAAACTAGTTGTCAACAACTTTGAGAGATCTTTTGAGTGTCGTACTTTATGGTTTTTGATAAATATTATAAAACTAGTTTACTTATCAAGAAAAAGGTTTAAATATATTGTCAAGCATTTCTACATTGTAAGAACTGCGGAGATGAAAACAGATCGTTGGTTTGTTCTTTTTCTCACGTAGACGTTAAATCAGTAATTTTATCTTATATGTGTAGATTTGCGAATAAAAATCATCGTCTTATTCGCTTTTAAGCATAATTTTGAGCTTGATAGTTTTGTCCATTTTAATGTCATATAAATATCCGAACAAAATGTTTTTTCTTTTTTAAGATACATAACTGTAATCGGATTGGGTTGGGTTTTTGGATAACTCGGGTTGGGTTTTTGGATTAATGAATTAAGTAAGATGGCACTTATTCAGTTTGGTGGATCTACGTACTGAACGAATGAGCCACCGAGTGTATCATTTTAGTGTCTTTGTAAAAATGCTTAGGCTAGAATATTATGACCAAACATGGTGATCGAGTGTGGGAGGCATCAAGTCTTCAATCGAACAAGTACATGAAAGCAATGGTTTTAAACCAGTATTGGCTCAGCTTGTTAATTAAACTAGTAAATCTGCGACTTGGACTATAATCTTTTGCGATTAATTTATTTATTTGACCAATTATGAGTTTGGTTTTAAGCTATAGTTTATTAATTTGATATTTTTCCAAGAGATGTTATATATATGAAATTGTATTTTGTTTTGACAAAAGTCGGATCAACAAAATACATTTACATGTATAAACATGAGATAAATAGGAAAATAAATATTATTTAACAAGAATGGACATTGGATAGCATACATTTTCATGTGAATCTGCATCGCTACTTTTACCCATTTATTCTTTATTTGGTGAGTGCAGTGAAATTTTTATTGGGAGAACAGAAAAGGACCTTCCTTAAAGGAGAAAAAGGGTCACAGAAGTTCAAAGAAGTAATGATGACGAACTCACAAGCATGCCCATTATTTTAAATTTCTCCTTTGCTGCTTAAAATGCTTTAAAAACAGAATAATGAGAATAAAACTACACTTTTATAATTCCCTCTTCTTTATTTTTATTTTTACTTTTTCAGAAAGGTTGTGGGGAAACAAAATCAATTTCCAAACAGGTACGTCGAATAATCATTATAAGGTTTATTCGATAAAGACCTCGATCCAAAAAAAAAACACAATACCACGTTGAGATTTCAATCTATATCAATAATATTTTTTGACAAATTTTGTCCCATATATTTTTTTGTGCAACCAATTCATTAAGATAGTGTAATCCTCAAACTCTTGAAGGAGAAGGAGTTACATGCCGCAAAGACACTTTTAGCAATTGAATTCGCGGCAACGTTGACCAATTGAAGAATATGTAAAAACTCTAAAACAGAGAAACTTAATTGGTTGATATGTTTTGAAAGATTCCAACAAGCTCATTCGAGTGATCGCCTGCATTGAGAAGAGTGATAAGCTCTAAACAATCTTAATGACATATAGGGATTCAGCCACCACCACCGACGATACGAAATGCCGATGATTTTGTCCCTGGAAGAGGGTTTCCCATGATGGTGTCTTGACAATCCATCCCATCCCATATGTTTTATTGTTGGCTAACGAAGCCGCATCAATAAGGCAGGTGGGTTTAGTGCTCTGCTTAGGTTCTAAGGGAGTTAATGCATTAACTGGATGAGGTTGATTGGCTTGAGTTTTGGATAGGTGCCACTCCATTGCTTCCGCTATAGCCTTGTCAACACACTCCCTTTCGCTAAAAGATTTATTCTCAAAGATCAACTCGTTTTGTGCCTTCCATATGTACCATATCAGCCATGGATACAATGGTGTTGAACTAATCCCCACCGACGGAAGTGTGAACATCAACTTGAGGCTCGTGAATAACTGCTTTATTAAAGTATGCACATCCCGATTGGGTTTCCGATGGAGCGGAACGAGATTCTATACTCGCTTTACAAACATGCAAGTGAGGAAGATGTGGATTAACGTCTTCACTGCTCCGCATCTCTTGCACCATAGTGCTTCTGGAACCCCTCTTATCGCTAAATCAGATCTTAGTGGCAAGGCTCTAGCAGTTGCCTTCCAGAGGAAGGTATTGATCTTTGGGGTTGTCTTGAGTTTTCAATAGGGAGGCCTGCCAGTTAAATTTCTCCATTGTGGTCGGCGTCCCATGTAATCTTGTCAAATCGTAGCCCGATTTGGTTGATAAGGTTCCAGTTTTTTGTGAGAAGCCACACAAAACATGTCTAGTCGAGGTAAAGAACTCACTACGAGCTTGCGAATAAAGTCCTTATACTGAGGTAGATGGTGGCGCACCGCATCCAGATTCCAAATCGTGGATTTTGGTATCATCAAATCCCTTACTCGGAGAGATTTTGAATGTAGTGGAGGTGATCCCATGGGTCAGAGAAGATAGCTGGGAGAAAATCACGCATCATCCCAAATGTTTACATTAGTTTCGTCCCCTATAAGCTAACCCATACCTTGTTTTAAAACCTCAATTCCCGCGAAAATTTCCCTCTATCCATGTGATGAGTTTGAAGGGGATTTTACCTCCATGAGATTCCTTGATTAACAATACTTCCCTAGGAGGATCTGAGAAAGGAGAGACTTCGGGTGTTTCAAGATTCTCCATCCTATCTTAGCTAGAAGAGAATCGTTAAACATCTCAAGCTCTCTAAACCGGAGCCCTCCCCCACTATTTGGCACAGTAAGCTTGTCCCATCCCACCCAAGAGATTTTTCTCTTTTCCGAGTTATCGTCCCACCAAAACCTTGTTAATGCCGATTAAATCCTCTTTTAAAGAGAATTTGGGAGTTTAAAACATGACATGGAATTGGCGAGAATGTCGGCTAAAACGGCTTTCAAGAGGACTTCTTTGTCCGCCACGAATAGGAACCGATTAGTCCACGAAAGAGTTCATTGCCTAATCTTATCAACAATTCTGGTGAAACTTTTTTTTTCGCCTCCCAAAGTTTTTTTGCCATCCAAGGTACTTTCCCACTCCTCCCTCCTTAGTAATTCCAAGCGTCTGCTTTACTCGATCTTTAACCTTCGTTCGTGTTTTTGATGAGAAGGTAGTAGATGACTTTGCGCTATTAATGCATTGATTAAAGGCTTATTCTTATCTCTTTATGACTCGAGCAAGTGCCGCACAACTTGTTTCACTACTTATACTAAAGAACATAGTGTCATCTGCAAAGATTAGGTGAATAATGGCGGGGTTTTGCCGAGCTAGCTTGATCCCCGGGAGCGTTCTATGCGCTAGTCGTTTGTTACACAAACCTGATAAGACTTCCTTAGATATTATAAAAAGGTACGGGGATAAAAGATTGCCTTGTCGAAGTCCTGGGGTTAGCATGACTTTCCCATGAGGCGCTCTATTAACAAAAATGAATAGATTATCTTAGTCACACACTCCATAGTCCACTTAATTCATTTTTCATGGAAGCCAAATCTTCTAAGTACCGCTTCAAGGAATGACCACTCAATCCTATCATAGGCTTTGCTTATGTCCGTTTTGACGGCCATAGAACATCGAACCTTAGCTCCGGAAGTGCGTAGGTATTGGAGGACCTCATGAGTAATGAGCACATTGTTGTAATCGCTCAGTTTGGTACAAAGGCGGATTGATGAAGAGAAATGAGATCCGATAAGAAGCTTTGAAGTCTTCTTATGAGGATCTTTGCTATGATTTTGTAGTGGGTTGTACAAAAGGAAATCGGTCTATAGGCCGGCACCATTTTTGGCCTGGTGCTTTTAGGGATTAAGCACACATGTGTCTTGTGGTGGCGATGGTTGATCTCGTCTTTATTGAAGAAAGCCCGGATATCCCGGTAAACATCCACACTTACTATATCCCAAAAAGAATGGTAAAATCTGACAGAGAACCCATCTGGTCCGGGTGCTTTGTACACATTAATGGAGAAGGCGGTCTTTTTGATTTTTTGAACTTTGGGTATAGAGGTTAGAAACTCATTCATGGCTGGTATGATCATAGTACTAATCGCTTCCTCCACTACTTGGAGTCATTTCTACCCGAGGTTGTGAACAGATTTTGGTAGTAGTCCAATATATGGTTTCCAATTTTTTGATCCTCAAAGGCGAGAAGTCCTTGATCATCCTCAATAAGGGTGAGGTTGTTGGCGGCTTTGTGGCTTCTAGTTGCCGTATGAAAGAAGCTTGAATTCTGATCTCCATCTTTTAACCATTGTATCTGACTTCTTTGTCTCCAAAATTGTTCCTTCTCTTGGTAACTCTTCTCTAGCATTGCAGTTAGTGAGACTATCAGGGTTTGATCCAGACTAGGGGATGACAATGCCGTCTCAAAGAGCTCTTGTGTTTCTCTAATGAGTCGGATATTGACCTTATTATGTTCCTTGATCCATTGTATAATGCTTCTTTGGCTTATACTCATTTTAGTGAGTATACACTCTTGTTGTTTCTCCACCCAAACCTCTTCTAAAAGGCCTCTCACCTCATCTTTATCCCGTAATCTCCTATCAAACCAAAACATTTTACATGCCTTTCTCTTGGTTAGGTCATAGTGTGTGACAAATGGACGGTGATTAGAGCCTTCGAATCTTAGTTATCTACATCGCTTGTATGGGTATGTTTTGGTCCATGAACAATTCGCTAAAGTACGATCTAGCTTTGATCATATGAAGTGGGAGTGTCTAGTTCTCCTCCAAGAGAGCTTGTCCGCCGAGTGACGTAAGTCCAAAGTATGTTTTGTGAAATAAAGCTTCTAAATGGAATGAAGGACCCCTCATGCCTTGGCCTCCTCCAACCTTTTCTGATTTGTTTATAATTTCATTGAAGTCTCCAGTAAGAAGCCATGGTTCTTCCCGAAGCGATCCTAAATTAGAAACACAGTCTCAAATCTCTTTTTGATTCTCCACTTGGGGAGTACCATAAAGAAAGGTTATGAAAGATGAGAGAATTTTGTAAGATAACTTAGCATCAATATAATTTTGGGAGAAAATTAAAACCTCCAAGTCTACTACATCTTGCCAAAATAAGGCCAATCCCCTACTTAAAGCTTTCAGAGTAACTACAAAATAGTTATTAAAACCCAAATAAAGAAAAAACATGGAGAACCAATGCATCTTAAATTACTTGTGATTACTAAGGATGAGAATGTGGCGGTTCGTGAAAATCCATCTTATCCTTAACCTTTGTCGGGATCAGTGTGATCTTGGGTTGGTTTTTGCTGCCTTTCCTTACTTGGTACTTGCTTTTAGGGATGCCTTTACGCAGAACTTATTCTTAGCTGCTGATGTTGCCCTAGTCACGTTTCGTTTTCGGGAGCTCGCTCCCTGTAACGTGCTAATACTTCCTCGTTCCATGATTACCTTAGTGTTCTGCTTCTTCCCATTACCCTCTAGTGGTTCAAAGTTTTTCGGTATTTTGATAGTGACTGTACTAGGGGTTTCAAGTCTAAAAGCTAGCGGATGATTTGGTTCTACCATTGCAGGCACCACTTCTACTAAAGAATCATAGTGAACATATCCTATCTAATAGGTGGCAAAGATGACATTGTCCCCATGGTTAGGTCGAGAAGAGCAGAACCCTCAGAAAGTGGTGGCATAGTGATCAAAGAGCTCTCTCGAGTTATCTCCAATGTATTTGATCTCTACATTCAGGAGATTATTGGACATACCTTTGCCACTTCCCATAATGATATTGCAGGCATGTGAGTTACTTGTAGAGAGTCTGTCAAGTACCGACTTGCAAGCTCCAGGTGAATTAGCTTGGCTGATTTTGGAACAAGGTTCCTTTCCAGCTCTATGGGTGATTGTGCCCAGCTCCGAGGGTCTATGTGCTTGATTAAGAGAGGGTTGGGATCGCTGACTCCGATGTGAGTGAGCTGGGAGGTGCTTCTCAGAGTTACTTATTCTGTTTATATCCCTGTCAGCCCCTCTACCAATCGAGCTTCCGCCAGGTCTCTGATTAATATCTTTGTCTCTGAATTTATTTGAGTACTCCCGCAAAGCGATAGATATTGGGGGATGTCTCCTTGGTCCTCTAGGTGGGGGTATTCGTGATATCTTCCTCTACTCTTGTTGTCCCGTTTAAATTCACTAGCAATATGTCTTAGACTGCCTCTACGGTCTGAGTAATCACGTCTTGTGGGTTTTCTCTGTGTGAGTCTTTTATCTGTGAACTAGTTCGCTAATTGCCTGAACTTCCAGCGGCCTCCTGAGAATTGAGCAGGGATCGTGACCTAAGTTCATTCTCTTCCTCCCGTATCCAGGAGTAATTGTTTCGGTTGTCTTGGGCTCAAACATGGGCTGAGACTTCCCCAGAGTGGGATCTTCTAGAATCGTGTCTCCTTTTTCTTTCCTCAAGTCAGTGAAGCGTATTATGTTGGTTAACACCGAGCGGCCTTTGTTTCATTTTTGAGAGTGCCTTAACTGTGTAGTCTTTCTCTTCATGTGTTAACGCATAGCAGAAGAAACAATGTTTCTCTAAACGTTCTTATTTGAAGTTAACCTCTGTGACTTTGCCAGACGAGAGTTCTATAGGTATGGGCATAATGAGGGGAGCTAATCCGTTGACCTGGACTCTGACCCTGCCCAGATCAACCTCTCTGGCTTCTAGGTACCCCAGATCTTTGCCTATGGTGCGAACTGTTTGGTCTGACAAGTGATGAACATGAATATCCTGGATCTGGACCCAAAAGGTGATCACTGATGGGAAGGAGGGGATTACTACCAGTTTCCGGCGCTGAAGGATCATCAACCACTTCTTGAAATGAAAAGGGCCCCAACAGAGGATAGCTTGAAGGTTTGACTCTGTTTCAAATTGGAATTGGAATGTTTTATTTTGAAGAGCTCTGCCTGTGATTATATTCTCTAGGCTCTAGAACTGGATCATATAGTCGACAAGCACTCTAGGGTTTTCAACCGTTGGGTTAGTCATTCGGCCAATGAGCAATAATCTGTTATGCCGAGTGAGGTCCGAGTTATCACTCGCTGGGATTTTGAGAGGAGCCCGACGAGGTTGGTTCCCATTGTTTGGAACCCACTTTCCTTTTTCCACTCGAGAGTATCTGTGAGACATTATGCTGCTGCTTTCATGGATGTTTTTGGTTTTACTCAGAACTGAGTTGGGGGTAGCCGCACTCTGGGGAATCGATCGATTACAAGGGAAAACTGACCTGCAAAACAAAGTCAACCACCAAACAAACCAGAAGCAACACACTACCATAAAACCAAAAGTGAAAAGCGGAGAAAAAACTTAGTATTGTATATGACCGCAGCTGACTTAGACAATCTTCACTACGAGGTAAGTTTTTAAAACACGATAAAAAGTCAACGAAATCCTGCACTCAGCAGTAATAAGAGCAATGATGCTCCACCAGAGTTCTATCTGAGTTCCACTCACCGCCTGAAGGAACTATTGTAACGCGAGAGGCGAGGTTCATCGCCATCGTCAGACCTTCAGTAGTCCCCAGAGTCCAGAGATACGTATCGGGGCTATGGGAGTAATCAGGCCCTAGTTTCGGAGCTCCGGCGAGGTGCTGAAACACCGGTCAAGGGCTGTAATTGGTGGAAGCCTTAGAAAAGTTGAAATCTTACCCAAACCAAGTAGATCAGGGTAGGGTGAGATCTAGAAATTTTCAAAATCTTTGCTTGAAGTAGGAGCCTCGACTTATGTGTGCCTGAGAGAGAAAGTTTAGAGTGTCCCATATATATAACTGGTTATTTACTTCTTTTGTTGTATTTGATGTTAATGGATTTCAGGTTCTCAGTGAGTATACATATTATGATATTACATAGTCACGTAGTCGATTTCCTGTTGTTACCAAATACACTGTGATCGCATGCATTCCTACGTGTACAGAACTCTTGAGTAAAAATAGTTTAGAACGTCTTGAAAAGAGAAAAATTAAACAAACTCTAGAAATTGATTTTGGCTTCAAATTGTAGTATTTGTCAATTTATGTTACGGTTTAAGTATTACGAAGATAGATACATTTAACAAGATCGATATCTAACTAATTAAGAAACCCGATTAAATATTTAATAGAAAACTGTTTTTGATTATGAGAAAATTAACCTTAATTATCATATATATACATGATACTATGCATTATTTGTGTAATTTGATAACTATTAAATGTATTATTTCGAAAAAGATCATCTATAGCATGCAAATAAAGGGACAAGAAATATTTTGGTCCAAATAATTCCTAACGTCAAATCATTGATGTGCAGAAGTTTAGAAGCATTGCATGTGTACTGGTTACATCGTAACGAGCTTAATTAACCATATTGAATTTCCATTTACTTTTTTTTTTGGTTTTAATGTTAATTAATAATTTCCATTTACTTGTTTTGTTGTTTTGTTTTGTTTTGGCTTGTTGCCAACAACAACTGATAACGCGTCTATGTGGTCGGGTTGGAACAGCTATCGTATTATGATAGCCGAGTCTTTGATAACGAGCTTAATAGTGTTTTCGTTGAAGTTGTTTAAAAAGAAATAGTGTAGTTTGGTTAAAGTCGTTTCACGACTTGCTTGATATTGATTTGCAAGCATCCGTAAACACTACGGAAAACAGTCTTTAATTATTTTCATACTATAAAATGTTTGAAACCAAAATAAACTTCTGGATATATTCTGTAACCATGCATGCCCATAAATTATGCCAAAATTTAATATCGTATCGGAGAAACCAGATTCCTCTAATCTTCTTTGTTTCTCTAGCTATAAATTAAAAAATTTAGGTCTGTTTCAAGTTGGGTAATGTTTATGTGTTTGGGTTCTGATTTTTATTTTAGGTTTGAGTCAGAAATGGTTTTTTATATTAAGATCGATTTAATCCTTTTGATTAATTTTTAAATCCAAAACAATAGGTTAGAGAAGGTCAGATGAGATTGTCAAATTAACCGTTAACAGAAGTATAGTTTACAACATTATTTCTTTTTGTTTGTGCATAACACCATACATTATCATATATGCAGTCAAACATGTTTTTATTTTAATTTCACGTAGCTAAGAATTAACTTTTTCTATTTTAATATTAAGTGATGGAAAACACAAATCCCTCTAATTTAAAAGTGAGATTTTATGGTCGTGTTAGGCACACAGTTGGGGACACTCTTTTTCTACTTAGCAGCAATCCCAAATTAAGATGGGAAAAACAAAAAGAGAGGAAGAAATATATTTTAAAAAGGAAAGAAAATGAAGGCCCACCGTTGAAAAATGAGAACATGCATGAAAACAAAAACCAAAAGCTAACTCGAAAATTTTCAAACCCCCTTCGAAACTCTCATCTCTATCTCCTTTAGATATCTTTCTTCCCAATGTTGTATCTTTTCACTACATTAAACCCCCACTTATTCACACACGTATAATTCTAAGTTTTGATTTAGAACAAGGAGAAAATAAATAAAAAACGATGCAAAGAGACAAAGAAATTGATAACTTTTTTTTTATATCATAAAAATACTATACATTACATAGCATATGATCGATTGCTCTTTGTAGAAACTAGGAATCAATGTTTCAAAGAGAGGCCAATCCAGATCAAAATGTCTTGAAATTAGCCTTTTTTTAATCCTTCTCTGACTACTACTCAACGACGCCGTTTTGTTGAAAAAAGAAAATAAAATTAAAAAAGAATAACGCCTAAAACGACACGACCGTTTCTCACAGCGTCTGCGTTGGTAAAACAGAGCAAAGCTCAATGGAACCATAGTGAAGCAGCTCCTCGATCATTTGCTCTATATGATCTTCCTCCAATGTCCTAAAACTCTGTTGCATATTCGCGTTTCCTTCTCCCCACTTGATCTCCGTCTGCTCCGTTACTCCTCCTCTGTTAAACTGACTTCCATCTCCCGTCACATTAATGACGCCGTCAGTGTCGTCCACCGGTTTCTGAAAAGGAAGAAAACTAGAATTCTGCGTTTGCGTTTGTGTCTGCGTTTGTTTAGTCATCTGAAGAGAAGCCATGTAGCATTTATGGAGTTTAGCAGTGAGTGTTGCGGAGAGAAGCTTGGAAGAGGAAGTAGGAATAGCGTTAGGGTTGTATGGGAAATTAGTACGAGCTCTCGGGCCACACATTAGCCTCGCCGCCTCGTCGTAGGCTCTTGCCGCATCCTCCGCCGTCTCAAACGTCCCTAGCCAGATTCTTGTTTTCCTAAAAAAAAATCAAGAAAACACAAATTAGCCACTAAGGGGGAAAAAAAAGAACGAGGGTAGTTTGGTAATTTCATAGGGAATGAGGGAGAGAGGGTTTTACAAGAGAGGATGACGAATTTCGGAGACCCAAGAACCCCAATGCCTTTGTCTAACGCCTCGGAACCGTTGTTGTGGTCGTGCCATTAGAGTTTTGTGGAAGATGGGAATTAGGGTTTCAGGTGAGTTTAGTGTGGAAATGTTTTGAAAGAAGAAATGTTGATGAAAAGAATGATTGAGAGTGAAGGGAGAGTTTTTGGAAGAGTGAAGGTTGGCTATAAGTACTGTTGGAAAGAGAGAAGAGAATAGAAGAGAAGAGATGTGTTTTTATTTTATTTTATTTTTGTGTGTTAAATTTGTTTTGGCAATTAACTGGCAATCAATTTGGTCTGAAATGGGACCCATACCATTACCAATACGACTAAAAATCTCATGGATTTTGTTTGATGAGAGAGAGCTATATGTTTATTCTTAAATTTACTTCACTTGTTGTATTCGTTAGTTGCCGCGACATGGGCAAATGGATTATCTAATACTGTCACATAACTATAGTAAAATTGAAAGCTTTGAAACTACATGATAAACTGTCGGATAATATTATTATTTTTTTTCTTGGAAAGTACCATCGTAATTTTATCTACAAAATTAAACAGAATCAAATTTATCATAACTACTTTATATATATTTGTTTCATATATAAAAATTATTTTTCTAGTGCTAATTACTATGACCTTTTTAAAAAAAAAAAAAAATTTTAGTTCTGATACATATGTTATACTTGAACAAAAATAGGTATATTATATACACACATATCTATATGGCGTATTTATCTTAGCTAAAATTAATAGCTATGATTTTTATTAACTGTCCTCCTTATAGCATATACAATTATATATATATATATATATATATTTATTTATTAACTGTCCTCCTCATAGCAGATATATATTTATATATTACTTTCCTTTATTTTCCAATTGTGAAGCAGTTGGATCCAAAGAGATTTTGGCTGCGGTGAAACTTCAAACGACCCACTGTATCCATTTTCACATGGTTTTGATCATCACAACATGTCTCTATATCATAGACACTGCCAAATTTCTCTAGAGTTTTCCCCAACTAATTAATAATAACAATAATAATTGGAAAACAAATAGTTTTGATAACTAACGGGACTCTTTCATCACCATTCTTCACCCATGTGAGCCTTTCCATAATGACTCAATCAAACATCCAAAACATCTTCACCTATCATTTATTTTATTCCCTTTTTATTGATTTATTTTAAGGCTATTATTGAATATCATACCCATGATTTTTGAGTATACAGTTTACCTGCGAGTCATTTAAAACATATGTTTAGTAATTAAAAAAAATCCGGTTACTCTGACCATCACTAAAAACTTGAAAAAGGAATAATAATATTACGTGTGTTTTATTTTATAATAATAATAATAATAATAATAATAATAATAATAAGAATAGTATTATTACGTTATATACGATCTTTGGATTTTTATATTTTTGTTTTGGAGAAGATGATTTTTATATTATTATATCATATACTTGTATAGGTAATATCACATTCTAAGCACTTCATCTGTGGGTTCTCATATGTATATGGATGTTTTTTTTGTCAATATATCTTTTGTTCTATAAAGTTTCATCAAATAAAAAACAAATTTCAGTAAATTAGTCATACGCATATTTTAAACTAATATTCCAGTTCAGACAATATATCCTTTTAGAGTAAATAATAATTGGATTAATAGGTGATTGAAGAACATGTTGGGCAAAAGAGTGTGCAGTTAGAATGGATACATCAAAATGACAAGTGCCAAATATTATTGGGTCAATCCAGAAACAAATTGATTGAAGAATCTTAGACTGCAATTATGACTACAAGAAAAACAACTAGAGAAGGCCCTTAACTTTGTATTAATAATTAACCATTTTAGCCTTAATTAGACTAATAGAGTAGTTGTTAATCATTTTAACCCTAATAATTAATCAGCTTACGCTTTTTCGTCGGTATATATTTGCAACCATATCCATAAAAAAAAACAGAAAGAAAAATAAGTAATTTATCTCTCGATGGCGTTGATGTAAGTTGCATGATGGGAAAATTGCAAAACACTCTCAAAATATATAGTTTGTGTTCACATTCCATCTACAAAAATGTATATAAAAAATTACATATAATACTGTTTATTTTTAATTATATTATCATAAGTTTACGCTGTTTTCGAGTATAAAAAATGTGAGAGGGTATATTTGTTCCTAACACAAGTTTTTAAAAAGAGATGGACGGAAGAAAAACGTTGCCTCCGACGTAAATAATGACTTGATTATAATATTTATTTATTATTTTTTGATGTAAGATTTCTAACAAATTCGTAGATATTTAAATATATTTACCTAAGTCATATCATTAACATTGATGCAACTATTTAATTAGACAATAAATAATTTCGCCTATAATCTTTTTTTTAGATAGTTAACTGATTCTTTGATATGTGGTATAGTTGTATTGGTCGATCAAATAATGAAGCAAAGCATGTGGAAATGAGAAGCTCTAACAAAGACTGTTTTATTTTAAGTTGCATTGCTGATTTTGTTTATTTGTTACTGTTTTGGCACGTGTGATTAGTGTGACTATTCTTCTAGTGCCATACTTCTGAAAGAGAAAGAGTATTCAATTTTTTTTTCCTCAACTAGAACTAGAAGAGTATTCAATATCTATCTCCAAATGCGTGGCATGAATAAATGAAAAGGATTAAATAATGTTCATTTAAATAAATAGATAATAGTTAACAACTTTCGTAAAAGATTTCATGCATAAATACGTGATATTTCCATTTGCATGCGATCAATTCCTAATCTAGACCCACAGAAGATTATATACCTCAAGCATAGCTTGATGCCTTGATTACAAAATGAACTCTTATTTCAAAAGTTTAATGAATTTGAATTAACAATTACATAATGTCTGAAATGTTTGTTTCTATAGAATAGAGGGTCATCATATGTTTGATGAGTCATATCATTAACTTATCTTAATTGGGGTTATGTCGACTTGGAGAACAAAAGAGAAAATCGAACACATAAACTTTCGTGTTTTGGGACTACATGCAAAGTTATGGGAAAATATAATGAAAAAATAAGTGGGACCTACGACGTAAACGCGTGACCTGGGACCCACTACGAAATACATAAACATGGGTGATGAAATGGGTTGCTTGTGATTCATGTCTTTTTCTTCATTCAGCTGTAAACTATACACCAAAATTAATCTATTGATCTAAAACTGTAAATAATCACACCAATATATATGTAATATTTCCCTTACAATACATTTGTCTTCTTTCTATACTGAAATAGGAATTTTTTTTATCCGAACATATATCGTTTTGCGCATTTAATTCTAGTGACTTTCCATATGCAGAAAATGGGATATGTTAGCATACAAAACTTAACCATTTCGTTTTACAAAATTTTTATTGGATCAATGATTTAAATTCAATTCTATATGTTTTATACTCTCAAAATCAAAACTTTTCTAATATTAATAGAATTTATATGTGTGGATTCTGAAATCGTACCTTAATTTTTTCTATAATTATTTATAAAAATTCATTGGAATTCATTTCTTAATCATGATACAATTTAAATATATATATATATATATATATATATAATTTTGAATAACCAAAAATTCGTATAAAACATTTAACTTCTGATATGAATAACAGTAAAAATTAAAATATGTGAACCAAGCTTTGTATACAAGTAGTGGATCTAGTAAACATCAGCTAACCGCTTCATAATCAAGCATAGATTAATTACTATTTATTTAATATATATATATATATATGTATATATATAATTTTGATATAGAACTATAAAATACAATTACTACTTTTTGTCGTTAATTACTACTTATTTTAATTGCAAGAAAGAAAATTGATAAAGAGATTAATTATAGAAATAATTTAAGATTTTAAGATAAATTTGAAATAACAAGGAGACGTCCATATCAAAGACCGCCATTCTCTCGTCTCATTCCACACTCAGTCACATGCAAATATGGAGGGTCCATTGAATCCTCAGCAAAAGGTCACAACAAAACTAATATTCTATATAGAACAAATGTGGTTTTAATCATATAAAAACATAGTATAGATATGTAGATATATATCCTATTTTATAATTATGGATTGAAATTTATTCAACATGGACTTTTGGAGGTTTCAGAGACGTTGTTCCTCAGCTTGCATACACACATGCAGTATCTTTTGGTGTTATCTATGCATATTTATGTTCTTGGTACAAGAGAATCTAATCTATATATGTTGACAAAGTTTCCATATTATAATTTCAAAAACTGAAAGAAACAAAATATTATCAAGTTTGTTTGCCTTTTTGTGTATTATGTCGTATAATAAAAAATCTCACAAACATAAAAATCGCGAGTACTTACTGCAACTGGTGACTCTTTATCACTTCAGGTATATGATTTGTATGTCCTAACGTTTGGCTCTAATTCCAAAAAAATGTAAACTGCTCAAATTTTAGATCGTTTTTCGATGAAATAAGATTGGTTAATTATGACTTTAAAGAACAAGATTTATAAAACGATAACCGATGTATATGATACAAAAAAAAATTGCTAAGAGAGACTGAGAGAGCTCTCTATGGATCGTGTATTTTACACTTTAATTGTTCGATTCATATAATTTATCTCGTGCAAACTGTCATAATTGTGACTAACCAAATGAATCTAGCTAATAATGCAACTATGACTATGACACTAGCACAAATGATTAGATTGCAAATCTAATCAATGAATTATAACCTAAGACTTAAAATAATAGAAGTAGAGGTAAATATTGAAATGAAGAAAATAATTAAATCTCTCCGAGAGTACGCGTTTTAGAGAAAAGTGAGAGCAAGTGAATATTACATTTTGACTACAAAAGAAGACTGAGAAATTGGAATGTGACTTTTGTCATTCCCATTAACCGCACTCAATGGGATCTTTGTTCCCTCCGTATCTCTTCATCCGTTGAAGTTCTTTTGTTCTTACATACATAAATACAAAATGCTTCTATATGTTATTAGCCACTAAAATGTTATTTTGGTTATATATTTTTTAAATTTTAATTGATGTCATCATCTCTTCTATTTTTATTTTCAATTCTAAATCATATTTTTTTGTATTCATCAAAAGAGAAATTGTTAGACACGTGATTTGTTTTCTCAGCTTTAATTGAGATTATAGTGTTATGTAACATACTTCCTTTATTTCTTATTAATCTTATTTCTAGAAAAAAAATTTGTTTCAAAAATACAATTTTTAAATTTTTTATTATTAGTTATTGATGATCGATTGTAAAGTTTAAAATAAATACTCCCTCCGTATTTAAAAGATTGATTTTCTAGCTGTGTTTTCTTGTTTCATAAAGATTGATTTTCTAAATTTTTTAATTTATTTTTATTAGCAAATTGTAAACTTCAAGAAATATTAATTGAGAATGTTTGAGTTGTTTAATTTTTATTGGATAATATATATTGGAAAATATTTAAAGTAAAAAGTTAATGTATTTATTACTAAGTATTTATTATTTTTCTTAATCTTGGTGAAAACCTCAAAAATCATTCTTTCTAATACGGAGGGAGTAATTGAATGCTATTAATTTAGAGTTATAGAAAACTGTTCATTACAAAAATTAATGCATTTCTAATTAACTTTTAATATGTGTAAAAATGTTAGAAATAAGATTAATTAGGAACCGAAGGAATATCTTTTTGTTAAAGTATGTGTAACATATCTATAGTATATTTGTATGATTAAAAAATTTGGTGAACATGAAAAATAATAAATTAAATTTTTAATTTTAAAATATGCTAAACCCATCCCTCGGCTCGTTCCCATGTGCCTTTTGTTCATTTACACAATTTTCGCTACTTAACAACAACATCAGTTATACGTTTCTTTGGCTCATTCTGAAATTAAATTTCAAATTAAATATATTAAAATTTATATCAGTTCACTCTGATTTCCATGATTCCTACATTTTATTTTGTAATCATCCTTGGTAAGTAATAACTAATATCCTTCTTCTCATAAGAAACTTCTTTTTAATAGAACCAGAAATTTCGGACTGAAAACTAAACTATATAATCTAACCATAAATATGAAACAACTGAATACTTTTCTCATTCAAACTGTCTTCACTGGTCAACTAAAACAAATGATTTTGGTTCAATACCTACATTATTTTATATTTTATAGAAAAACAAATCATTAGAAATGTTTTTTTTTTTGGTTATTTTTCATTAAAATAATATTCTTGTATTAGTACATATATGTTGTGCATATATATATATAGAGTGCCAATATTAGAAAAGCTATGCAGTGTATGGAAGATGAAATTGGATTCAGTAGGCCATGTGATGTGTGAGCTTTGGAACAATATTGAAATTCTCAATGGTTGAATATGGAAGAAGAAACTATATATTGACTTTTTCATTAGATAGTGTTGTTCATTCAGTTTTGATGTTACGATTCTATTTCTCATGTCGCTATCATCCCATAACAGCATAGCCGCACCAGCACATGTACGTCAATGTCTACTACACTCACACACAGATATGTAGCGTGAGGAGAATACGGTTAACTAAGTTTATCTTCTTTAGCTTATTTTGATTAAACTGTTTAACCAGTTCTGATTATTTTGTACTATTTTCGAAAAGAACAAAAAATATGATTTGGTCTATGGTCATTTGCTATGGGCATTACAATTGGACCTAATCAGACAACGAAATCAAGATGTCTTAAATGGGCCTAGCCCAGTACTGATTGCTCTCCTCCCCCCCATATAACTCTGCCATGGAGTTATCATCTTCATTACCAGTGAAATTATGGGTTTGGTTGATTAACAAAAGAAGCTATATAGCTTGTGACTTAAGAAGCTATAGAAACAGAAACTAAGAAGTCATAATATATAGCTTCTTTTTGTTAATCAACCACTTTTCAGAGCTAACCCATAGAAACCATAAACAAGCATCGAGACCTGACTAAGCCCCAAGCTATAGCTTACAAAGGAATTTATAAGAAAGGCTCCAAAGGCAGAGAATGGAGCTCTAGGCCACTAGAAAGACATTGGTTCTAAGGATAGATCGTTTTTAGCCTTTTGATACAAAGACTTAAAATCGCAAAGGATACATCCCCTGAACCCAAAGAGAAGCTTGGGCTTGGGCATTATAGTATTGTCGGGGCACATGTCATGTGGCGTTATTGGAGATTTTGAGTAGTTGGTATTTAAGAGCTGAATTGTTTGAATTCTTTCAACCTCATTTTTAATATACTGCTTACAACTGATTTACATATGGGCCCACAAAAAGTTTTGGTTTTTGGAACTAACAAAATCTCTGGCTGGGCCTGCCAGTTGTTCGAAAGATCTTTGAGGTATTCATGAAATGTATATAGGATCAAATTCTTCTAGGTTTTATTCTTACATAGGTTTTTTTTTTGGGTCACAATCATTCCATAGATTCTTGCAAGGAAAATGAAGTATTTTTTGGAGAATCTTTATGATTCAACTCCATACAGAATCAAGAAGATCATCTACCAGTTTTTTCTATATTTTTTCAGGTAGAACTATCAAATTCCGTTTTATGTATTTATAAAATACATAGTGGTATCAGTTAAACATATGTATTATTTTTTTCTTTGAGACTCTTATTAATGAGAATATTTGCGGGGAAAAAAGATAATCAAGAGACATCATTGATTGTTGGCAAGAAATTTGATTTTGGAACTCGTGTTTTGTAGATCAATTCTCAAATGCAAACGAAAAATTAAATCTGCTAATCAACCTGTTAATTGACTTATAGTGGTTTAATAGTTGAAAACTTCATTCTGGATATATGTTAGCTTTTTTTTCTTCCCTTAAGCTAGGTGAATAATTTTGGATACATGCACATAAATTGATTCTTTCACCCCTTATATTTCAAGTTTATCTCAAATAATTTTCTTATGTTATTTGTATTTGAACCCAAATCTAAAGTGGAAAAATTACTTGGGTCCCACCTTGTTCTCCCACATCTTCACACGTACTAATATTTTATCATAAATAATTGATCAAAATATCCAAAGATATAAAACAAACATAAACGAATATTAATTAAAAAAATCTCATCATCTCTCTCACTCTCACATCCAAATTTTCTTCTCTTTTCTCTCAAAAAATTCGCTTTATTCCCACTTTCTTCTTCGGTTTTTTCGTCAGTGCTCAAATCTTGGATTCAAAGATGGTAACATCAGATGATTGGACGAAGTCAGCTATGAGAGATGGAGAAGTAGTGGCGGAGCTTTTGGTGAGTCTTAAAGAAGCTAAAGTAACGCCTCTTCTATTCATGAATCCGACTGTAGAAGCTCTCCGGTGGGGAATACGGCAGCCACGGTCAAGGTCTCCGAGGAAAGAAGCTGAATCAAGATATAGTCCAAGTACACCACTTTCTTGGAGTGGTGGTTGTGGTGCTTCTTCTTCTTCTCCATCTGGCTATGTCGATGGTTACGAAGCTACTAGTCGTCGAAGAATATGTGCCGTTGGATCTAGATCCAAGGTTCGTTCCTTTTTTTTTTTTCGAACTTTTAGCTGATCTGTACATTAAATCTTCTTCTTCACGTTTCTTTTAGCGTCGATCTCTTGATTTGAACTAATTCTTGATTTGCTTCGTGAAAAATCAAGATTTTGAGTTTTACAAAAACCATTTTTGTAATTTTTGTTTCTCCTTTCAATGTTTTTTGCTGGAGTTGATTGACTGACCAAAAAGCAGAGTTCGAGTTAAAGCTCTTCAGAGTTTTGACATAAAGAGGGTAGTTTAGTCATTTTTCCAGGCGGCTGTGTGATACGTCGCCGTTTTTGGTTTTTTGTTCTGTGTCATTTGAGTGGTTATCGTTTTTTTCGTTAGACAAATTTTTTTTTAATTTTTAATGAATTTTGGAAATTAGTGTTGTAGATAAATGAATCTATTAGAAATATAGAACACTGAAAAAGATTTATTTTTGCCTAATTTTATTATGCAATAAGATAATTAGGATCTGGATCTGGTAAGATTTTTACTGTTTTTATTTGTGATGGGCCTACAATGGCTGCTTTGATAATGGCTAATCTCTACTATAATGTCCCAGTGTGGGCTATGGACCCCATCGTTTCATTTTAGTGTTAAAATCTACCAGAGGATGTTTTCAAGAAAGACAAGATTGTTTTTATTTTTATGAATCCAGAGGATTGTTATTAGGATTAGTTGTGTTTAATATGCCAATTAAGAGTTTAGAGATAGTTGTGTGTGTTTAATATGCTAATTCGAGAGTTTAGAATTTAGGTTATCAACCTTCAAAGACGCGTTTGTTTAATGTTATGTATATGTCACATCTTGGGACCATTTTTGCCAACATTGAATTTGTGTGTGGGGACTATATCAACTTATGTTTCTTGTGACTCAACTTTATTATTATTAAACGTTCTTGTTCTTTACTCATGCGTAGGTTCTTGTAACATCAGACTTGGATTTTGATGTTAAGAGATTGCAAAAGAAAAAGGTATTCAATTCTTGAATTACTTAACCACTCAATTTTCCGGTTCTTGATTATATCAAATAACATTTTTGATTGTGTTTCAGGACATTGCATTGGTCAGATCATCGTTCATCGAGAACAAGAACTTGAAGAGAATGAAGGTGAACACACAGATTTCTACTTTGCTCTCTTTCTCTAGCTCTTGTTGTTTGACTTGGTGATTATATTACTAAAGAACAACAAAATCTTTTTATTAATTTCAGATGGATCATAGTCAGAATTTGGTGGTGGAGGATGAGAATCGTAAAGCGGATGGCAATTTCCTTCTACCAGACTTGAATATAATGCCATGTGAGGAAAATGGTGACCATTATTCGTCGTTGGGTGTGGAAACAACACTATATGGGATAAGGATTATAAGATGAAGGAGCTCACTTAACCATGAGAATGTGGTGTGAGACTCTGGTTCGATCAGAGTAAGGACTCTGATTTGATCCATCTTTGGCTCGACTTTTGAAAAAGTTTGAGCAACGCAGGAGCTCGAACAGGCTAAGATCTTCTGCTTATAAAAAGGTCTCAAGGAAGTCTCTATTGTGATCATCAACAATGTATTGTTGGAATATTGATTTCACAATCAATTAAGAGAATGAAGAAACAGAGTAAGAGATAATTCTTTATCTTTCTCTTTTAAAGAAGACAAAATATAAACTTTTATTGTACTAAAACTTGTTACTTTACATCACAGCAATACTTGTTTAAATAGAACCCAACAGACACAAGTGAGAACCATAGATGAAAAGTTGTGTCTCTTCCACAACCTAAACTAAAAAGTCACAACTCTTAACATAATTAACTTAATCTAGATATAAACTCAATTATCAATAATCAACATGTATAAGCTAGAGAGAAAAACAAAGAGAAATATATTTTTGTGTTGTTTCTTTGTAGCAAAAAACAAAAAAAGTCTTTTGTATTATTTGTCTATATTTAGCACAATGGGTAAAAAGGGTGCTTATTATTGACTCTAAGACTCTTCGGTTGTAAAAAAGGAACTAAATATATTTTGGTAAACTAATTAGTTTCGTCTCAAGAAGAGAACAATAAACAAAGGAGTAATACAGAACCTAAATGTATATTTTAGTAACATTATCCATTTGTAGAACACTTGAGAAAATTAGGGGAATCAGTCTACAACAACATAATATAAGGATCAGTAAATTTCATTTATGAAATATTTTTATAAAGGAGGCATTCATAACGTCTTCTACAACATCGGATTGGTCTGCTCATGTAGCTCCCTTTTAGATCTGAGTAGAAAAAGTCCAACTTGATTTAGCCTTGAAAACTGAAACATATCAAATCCAAACTATATGTCCATTGTCCAGAATCGGCTCAATAAAAGTTCTTATTTCGACCCACAAAAGAAGCCTATGGGCCCTTAGGGCTGAAACGACCGATCATGGTTTTGATTGGCTGTTTCAACCAAGCCGTTTTTTTTACCGCCTTTTTCTGTGAACCAGTTTATCAATGCGTTTGCTATCTGTAAGAGTGACAAAAGCTACAAAGCCCATTTACATATTAGAGATGTATCATCGTAGATCCCATATCAAAAGAAACACATTTGGAACATGACCATTTACGTCACCAAACTAAGCCTACGACCCAGAACTGAGAATACCTAACTAATCTCCTAAGTCCTAATATAAGGCACCATCATATATCTTACGATTAAAGTATTATTACAGCGTAATCTAAATTGGATTCCTATCTTGATTAGCTACATGTATGGTTTACTAAATAAGTTACATAACTTAGGATATTCTAATTTGGATTTATAAACTTGATTACCAATATTATTACATCGGTAAAATTCATCCTGGTGCAATTTAAACTCACACGTTTCAATTCATTTACAATGTTTTATAACATCTATCCAGTTAGAATCTTGAATATTTGACTCCCCAAAGAATCTTAAATATATTTGGCATGCTTTACAAAAAATTCACCGAAACAAAATATGCTTAATTTTCTATATAAGCATTCGATTTTTTCTGGTGCTTTTAGCTTCAAGATATATAAAAAGTTATGGGCCAAATTGAGATGAGATGGTGATATTTTATTTTAGGCCTAGCCAGGTGAGTTTGATTCTTTGAGCTAAACCAAGTCTTATGACCAAAGACTTTAGACTAGTTTTGGAACCTAAATTGTGGGATAAACCTAATATTATGCTTTCAAATCTTAAATGAGAATAGAAGAACCAGCTGGATTCTTTCAGCAATAGATTATTGCTTACCTTTTTTTTTCAATTTTGGGTGGAGAAGATGGCCTAAGATACTCTAATGTGTCGAATTCATAACCAAAAGTAAGCAAGCAATGTGGGTGTGGTATGGCTAAAGGCAGAAACATTGAGAATGAAAGAAGATGAGAGTGGAAGAGTGGTCCATAAAAGAATTGAATTGATAATGAAAACACTTACTTCTCTTTGCTTTTCTCTATTTTGGGTGGTCCACTTCTCATGGAGAACAGTCTAATTTGGGAGATTTAATTTTTTTGAGGAGCATGCAATATATGTCTTATTCCTCTTGACTTTTATAAATCCTTTTAACTAAACACTTCTCTTTACATTCTTTTTAGAATCCTCAACATGTTTATATTGAGTTCTACTAGTTAGAATTTAACTTTAAGATCAATTATACTGTAGTGTTGTGTTCATCTTTCTGCCTCTATTATTTTGATTTATTACTTACAGCAAAAGCTGATTTTAAAAAAATATATAATGTTGAATTATTACATGATTTTCTGTGCTATACGCTTCATCAAAGTACGTTATTAATTCGGTTTAATTTGTTCGACTTACTAGAGCTAGCCAAGAAGGTTAGTAGGCCCCCAAATTGAACACTTTTTTAGTTCATTATTTTTATATTTTGTAAAAAGATAATATTTTTTATATGATAAATTATAACATGAATCTCTCCCAATAGAAATGCTCTAAACAACTTTTTGGAAACAGCCTAATTTATATTATAATATTGAATCCAAAATACCAATAAGTTGGGGTTTCAAATCAAAACTGTTTGTGTCTGGATTTATGTTCGACATCTTTGTTGCATGCAGATAAACCATAATCAATGGAAAAAAATTGTAAATAATAGTTTTAAAAACTTCGTTGGCATATTTGATGTTCATACAAAGATGTATCATACACTTCGATTAAATGAGATAAATTGAGGCTGATATTAGAAAGTGCGTGTATATAAGTGTTGAACTTGTCAGCTTGTAAATCCTGAGCATTAGAATTTAGTGGTAATATTTAAATACTACCTTTTTCAGATTAAAAGTGGGATATGATTGCCATTAAATTTTTTATCGAAATATCTATATCGCAAAAAGACAAATACTTGATTTGGATAATAGTAGATCGGTTAGCCAAATTGAATCATTTTCTATTGGACAATACAATATTTATAGCTGCATCTCGATTGATAGAGCTGTATGTAGATGAAATTGTGAAATTCTATGGTGTTTTGAGAATTTTAGACTGAGATTTTGAGGATCACCATAATCCCAAGTTCGAATTTCCCAAAAGAAACAAATACTCGTTTAAAAAATCTTTAAAAAACCTATTATAATTTTAAAAATTAAAATTAAAATATAGAAAACAAGATAAAACAATATCTATCTTAACTAAAACCTAAATCAGGGTCGATCTATATATATATATATTTTTTTTTTAGATGTGAAAATATGTAAAGCTACGTTTGTATTATTTAAAAAAAAGCTTGATCAGGACTGGTTCTGTAACTAAAGAGAACATATTTTTATCGTCTGCCATCGTACACATATAAATTATCATGTCAACATAACAAAGTTATTGTCTTTCCAACAAGGAGCATTAATTTAGGTGCATCTTTTACTGAACGGCCACAACCTTTGTTTCATCACCGAATCTGCAGACATCGGCAATATATACATTTGTGTAAGAATGATTATGTAAGGTACTAAATATTTAATGAAGTATATGTATAGATGTTAATAGATGTATGTTTTCATGACCTATACTATTTGGCAATGAATGAAAAGACCAACACGACTCACGACTAATGAGACTTGACTTTGACAAAATGTAATATTAGTTTTATGTACGTGTAAGATTGTTTAAATACAACAAATTAAATTATGCTTCTGATAAGTATAGATTATCTACAAGGTTTTATGAAAATCTTTGTCAAATAGCTACACTTCATTTCCATCACTACCCCACAATTTTAACTTAACCGTTTGACAAAATCCTTTAGGTCCTCCACTGTCGGCAAATTAATTGAGATTTCTATACATTACATTTTATTTTCCAATATAATTTATTTAAATTGGTATTTGATAAATTAATAAATACTATAAAAATAATATTTTTATATAATTCGAGTTAAAAATATATAAAAAGAAAACAAAATCAGTAAAATAATAAGATCATATATTTCAAAATCCCAATAAATTTTTTGGTATCACTAATATTATAAATGAATAATTATTGTTGTCGATCTGTCATTACCAAATTTTTTTTTTTTAAACTAAAATTATGTGAAAAAAATTAAAAACTTATTAAAAATGCAGTGATCAAAGATCGAACACATGACTTTCAGATCTTCAATCTGACGCTCTCCCTGCAGTTGTCATCACCAAAGTTCAAACCCATATATTACAACATCTCTAACAACATTTGTTTTTTTTTTGTCAACAATATGTAATATATACCAAAGTTCAAACCCATATATTACATGTTGATAAAAAAAAACAAATGTTATTAGAGATGATTTCTAATTCTTTACTTTCTAATCGCGTCAATAGTTTATTTAGTGTACCATAAACAAAACTGTAAAGATCTTTTATCAAAATGAAATGTGTTTTAGTGCTTTTTGAAATTATTTCGAGCCATTTTGGGCTCTAAAAGAACTGTGAGTAGATATAATGAGTTGGGAGGGCATTTTCGGTTTTTTCAATTTTTTCCACAGTTCCAAAAATTGTCTACTTCTCATAAATTGTCTATCCCACAATATAAACTTAAAAAAATGTCTACATATATGCAGCACACACTATTTAGTATTTTACTGTTGCATGGTAAGTAAAACAGTATGTTACAGAAAGCAAAGATATTATTGCCCGCTTTTGCTTTTAAGTTTATTCTCGTCACTAAAAATATTATTTTACTTGTGAAATTATTCTCCCAAGTTTATTTATTTTTCATTATGCTTTGATAGCCCTGCGAGAATTTGGATGGATGTGTTCAGCTTTAAAGAAAATGAAAGCGAAGATCAAAAAGGTTGTGAAAATGACACACTTCCATTAAAAGATTAAACGACTTAATTAGAAGCCTCTCTCGATTACAATGATCCAAACGCAAACG
Organism: Cardamine occulta; assembly: GCA_028015245.1. NCBI lineage: Eukaryota > Viridiplantae > Streptophyta > Magnoliopsida > Brassicales > Brassicaceae > Cardamine > Cardamine occulta. Next base: position 9,340,704 of record CM051385.1, read on the forward strand.
CATTTTGCTGTGTAGTCACTAACCTTATATATTACATCTCTTACTGAAAATTTAGATGCAAGATGCGTTCTGGATAAACCCTAACAACATAAATGTGTATCGGTGAGCTAGCTAGACCCAAAAAACTAGCACAAAAATAAGATGAAGTGATTTATTGGCCACTTGGTAATTTTGAAAGTTGTTATGACCAAATATAGTATGTAGCTCTATTATATCCAGTTAGAAATATAGAGACAAGTGATTTAAACTTCAAGTTCATCATGATCATTCAACTAGGTTTTAAATGAATAAAAGAAATTACAACAAACCACAAAACGTAGTTATCATAAAAAGTACTCCCCCGTTTTATTTTATAAGAAATTTTGGTTAAAAACGTGCATATTAAACATTTTACTTTTTTTACAAAAATATCATTTAATGTTTTACTTTAAATTCATTCAATTAATCAAAATTTTAGTTGTGCATAAAAATTTGTAAAATATCTAATAAAATAGAACAATAAAAATAGACTAAAACACCTTATAAAATAGAACAAAGGGAGTAAAAAACTAAAAGTTACAAAAAGTGGATTATAGTTTTTATTTTATTTTTGTTTAACCAAGAAATTATGATATTTTTTGGCTCATAGTTTTCACTTTTCCTAAACCTAAACCAATTTTTTTAATAATAAACGTAAATCATCTCTTTCAATGTTTTAACACCTATGAGTCTATGACTCAAATTCACACCTGGTAAAAGCTGGAAAAAAAAAGACAAAATTTAATACCAACACAAAATTATTGGTTGAACCGCTGGAGTTCTAATTCGATTTTAAATATAAACCTATCAATTATAAAAGTAACCAAGCGATTTTTCATATAAACAAGAAAAATATATATAAAAAAATGTATGTATATTGAAGGGGGTAAAGGTTTGGTAATATTTTATGAATTTTTACATTTTGTCAGAATACGACAGATAAAAAAGTTGAAATGTTTCATGGAAATGTTTTTATTTGTCAGAGCCAAATTGATATTACCTTAAAGAAATAAAAATAAAATGGTTTTATTCACAAAAATTGTGGAAAGAGAAGAAGTAGTAGGCAGGGGACCATTTGGCGATAGGTAAACAGTTGGCTATTTACACACCGTCTCACCAACAAGTGGCTCCCACGCGCTATATGGTCCCTACTCTTATCATTTCTTTCTATTAATATATTTTTTGTTTTCTTAATTGTTGGGGTTAAATCCGTCCTTCCACTTTAATTACGCCGGCGGCTGTCAGCCTAAGTCTGAAAAATCTAGGACTGGTCCCCACGTTTTATTTATTTTAATATTTTGTCGTATCTGTAAATTTTATTTTTTATCATCTCTTCTTTATTCGGGGTTGCATCAATCCATATGTACGGTTGGGATTCTCTTATCCCAAACGCATGCTAATGCTTTGGAGGGGACCATTTGTGGACCAGACAACATCGTCTTGACGCGTGTCTTCTGTTTTTTGGCCCGGGCGAGTAAACGACATGTTTTATGGTCCCCTCCTCCTCCCTCGTCTGCATATTTTCTTCTTTTGCCCTTTAATTTTCGGCTATTTCCGGTTTATTGGTTTATACCAACCGGTTTTCTTATCTTCGCCGTTAAATAGAGGGAAGCTAGTTTTGTTATCTTCCAAACTGATTAATATGGTTAAGCAGAATTATTATTAATGCGGTTTATACTTAACAAACCTGTTAATGTAGGTACTAGGTTCGATTCTTAGAAAGTATATTTTATTTTTCCAGATTATAGATGCGAGCATATTATTGGAGCTTTTGCCGCTAAACTATTTTTTTTTTTTGGGTCAAATATATATATTATCAAACGTAATGCAAGTACAAGTATCTATTATGGTTATGGATATATGTGTATTGAGTAAAATATTGTCTGTAGAACTATTCATCATGACTGCAGACTGCATATGTTTTTATAATTAAATTTGTTTTGTATGCTGTAAATAGATACTATTTGTTTATAATAAAGTAAGATTAAATATTTGTTTTGATGATGCAAATTAGGTAGTTAGATTGAAAATTTAAAGGTTATTTAGAGGGATGCCAATTTATATTAAGAGAACATTTCCAACCTAAATGATTCTTGTTTGACTTCAATCAATATTTCTTCTCCTGTTGATGTTTTGTTCTTCACAAAAACAAATCGTTATTCTTAATTCTTATAATTATTTTTGTTCATTTATATATCTTAGAGGAGCTAGATTTATATAGTTTTGTTAAACAGATTTAAACGGTTCTAAACAGTTTCAGCGGATATAAGCAAACAGCTTTAAGAAGTCACTATTAATTATTATTGATTCATAATTTTTATTTATTTTCGTTATTGTTTATTTATTTATCATTAAATTTATATTTCTTATATTGATAAGTGCCTGTTTATCAAAATGTTCATATATATTATTATAGTTTGAAATTTGAGTTTATACTTCAAATTTTAATTTTTTTAACATTATTATTATAGATCAATATATTATATAATACTTATGTTTTATTTTATTTTAATTATCTTTTTTTTGTTTTGTTTGTATACATGTGAGATTTCTTCGCTCATACTTGTAATGAAAATGATTAGTTGAAAACAAAAGGTTCTGCATTGCAAATTAAAAAGTTACGGATGCGCGACATTTGTCATATTTTAATTAGTTGACTTCCTCACGCTCCTTGGACTGACGTGGAAAGCACGCTCCTACCTTTGTGTGTGTGTGGGGGTGGGGGGAGGTTAGGTAAAACGTATGCCCATATTTATATATGATTTACATATTAGTTTTTCTGCCATTATCCATTTGTATCCAAAGAACTCAATAAACCTAAGTATGAGCCACATGTAGAATATTCAGTCGATGATGGAGAATAATTCAATATTTAAACCATTTCAGAATAAAATAAAAATAAATCAATAGAAAGACGAAAAAATCACTAAAAATGAGATATATTAAAGAGAAAAACTAAAGTATTCAATGCCGACATACAAAAATGATTTATATAAGACGAAACTTTCGTCGGTACCAAGAAAATGTTTGTTGTCCGCAATTAATATTTTTTTTTTTTGAAAATTTCGCAATTAAATTTTTAGATTTTGAAATTATAATGTTTAGATTTTAAAAGGATATGATAGATAATAAAATTTTATAACAGGTGTATATTATTTTTTTTTGTCAAAAAAGTTATTTAATAAAAAAGATTTGAAGGCAAAGAAGTGAAATAAGTTAATGCGTGTATAAATGAGTTTTTTTTGGTCACTTATTTGTTTTATAGCATAGCAAAAAAAAAAACAGCGTATGATTCGGCAGTAAAATCTGAGCGTGAGACACACGCGCTTCTTCATCTTAGATACATTGCGTCTGTAAACACAACACGTAGCAACTCTTTTTAAAAGGAAACACATTTATTATTCTCAACAATATAAAATAAAACACAATCGAAAGGGACAACGACCTTTCTTAGCCGTCCGATCTCTATGAATCCAGTCGCCACTAACAATGGACGACTCAGATTAGTCCATGACGACCTACTTTCTTTAATTATCTTTTTTGTCGTGACCTAATCTTTTATTTGTTCATTAGTCAATAATTTTATTATTTATTTGTTTAGTCTAAATGTGGACCACAGTGATTGGAACGAAGAAACTTTTTTTTTTGTTAGCAAAAAAAACATTTTTGTCAACCATAATTAACTTTTTTTCTTTTTCAACGTAATGTTTGTAGCGCACTGATTATTAACTTATGTTGATTCAATCATTCCCGAAATATTGATAGCTTAAATTTTGATGACGAGGTTTTTTCCCAAAATTATTACCTGACTATAGAAGAAAATTTTAATTAGGGAATACTAAAACATTTTATCGGTAGTATTAATAATAGGAGGTGACATCAATTTTAGATATATTTTGATTTAATAATTTCTTTATATAAAAATAGAGTTAATCAGCTAACTGAGAATTTAGTTATTTTGTTTCTGATAGAGTACTAAATTAAATTGAAAATATTTTTGACAATAATAATTAATGATTATCTACCCTTCACGTTTTATTTGTTCTAATACTATTTTTGACTTGTTAAATAGTTTCATTTCTTGAATAGTTTTCCCAAACTCCTAATAGTCTGTTAAATACTTTTTTTTGTCAACATATATAATTAAGTCTCTTAAATACTTTTCTGTACTTAATTTGTTAATAAGCATTTTGACAATAATTAACAAATAAACTTCCTACAAGGAAAATTGATTATTATTTAAAAACCATTGTCTTATTGTATAGTAATAATAAAAAAGTTCCCTAGATTTCCACTGGATTTGTCATTTGTATAATATATATAATCCCTTATATAAATTAAATTATTTGGTATTTAGGCTGAAAAAAAAAGAGAGAATAAATATCAGAATAAATGGTCTTCTCTCGATCTCTCAGCTCTGTGCAGTCTGCACACACCCACATATATATATACTCAGATATACATACATAGTTACATACACACCACAACCCATTTTTTTCCCATTATAATAAAAAAATAAAAAAGTTTTTGTGGGATTTATAAAATTAAAACATGAAACAATCGTCATAGAAGAAGCAGAGATTCACCTTCTTCCTTTTCTTTATATTTCCCTCTCACAAAACAGGAAAATTCAAAAAAAAAAAAAAAAAAAAGTCAATCAAAACGATGGCGTTTCATCACAACCATCTCTCTCAAGACCTCTCCTTCAATCATTTCACCGACCAACACCAACCTCCTCCGCCGCAACCGCCTCCTCCACCGCAACCTCAACAACATTTCCAGGAAGCACCGCCTCCTAATTGGCTTAACACAGCGCTTCTTCGCTCCTCCGATAACAACAACAATTTCCTCAACCTCCACACAGCTACCGCTAACAACACTACCACCGGTAGCAGCTCCGATTCACCTTCCTCCGCCGCCGCAGCTAATCAGTGGCTCTCTCGTTCCTCCTCTTTCCTCCAACGAAACAACAACAACAACACTTCCGCCGCAGCGTCAGTTGTAGGAGACGTCATCGACGACGTCACGGGAGGAGCTGAGCCGATGATTGGCGGTGAGATGAAAACCAGCGGCGGAGATAACAAAAACGACGGCGGAGGTGCGGCGGTGGATGGTGTAGTGAGCTGGCAGAATGCGAGACATAAGGCGGAGATCCTTTCTCATCCTCTCTACGAGCAGCTTTTGTCGGCGCACGTTGCGTGTTTGAGAATCGCTACTCCGGTTGATCAACTTCCGAGGATCGATGCTCAGCTTGCTCAGTCGCAACACGTCGTTGCTAAATACTCAGCTTTAGGCGCCGGTCAAGGACTCGTCGGCGATGATAAAGAGCTTGACCAGTTCATGGTACCCCACACAGATTTCAATTTTTATGATTTTGAATTTTAATTTAGCAGAATTTTTTTAAATAACAACGATTCAATATTACGATTTGGATTTAGCTTTTTTCTTAGATTTTGTTGTGTTTTTCTTTGGGGATTATACAATAACGGAAGCTTAAAAAAATTTTACATCATCAAAGACTAAGTGGGTCCAGTTAATAAAAAATACAGTAAAGCTTATGACATAACAACGGTGGATGGTGAAAAAATGCAAAATTTGAAATGAACTAGTACGCTTAGAATTTTATAAATTTCTTCTTTGTTAATTTGTATTATTATTATGTGTTTGAATCTTTTTCAAATTCATGTAGACGCATTATGTGTTGCTTCTATGTTCTTTCAAAGAGCAATTGCAACAACATGTTCGTGTTCATGCAATGGAAGCTGTGATGGCTTGTTGGGAGATTGAACAGTCTCTTCAAAGCTTAACAGGTGAGAATTAAATGAATCTTATGAGCTGTGTCATACATTTGACAAAGACGAGCTCTTTTTGTTTGTTTCATTACAATTTTTGTCTTTTTTTTGGTGAGATTATTAGGAGTGTCTCCTGGTGAAGGAATGGGAGCAACAATGTCAGATGATGAAGATGAACAAGTAGAGAGTGATGCTAATTTGTTTGATGGGAGCTTAGATGTATTGGGTTTTGGTCCTTTGATTCCTACTGAGAGTGAAAGATCTTTGATGGAACGAGTTAGACAAGAACTCAAACATGAACTCAAACAAGTAATCATCAACAACTTCTTATGATTTTTGAAGTCTATAAGTACATGGATCTAACAATGTGGAAGCTTTGTTATTGGTGAAAAGGGTTACAAGGAGAAAATAGTAGACATAAGAGAAGAGATACTAAGGAAGAGAAGAGCTGGGAAATTACCAGGAGACACCACCTCTGTTCTCAAAGCATGGTGGCAATCTCATTCCAAATGGCCTTACCCTACTGTGAGTTCACTTACTCAACTCACTCAATCTCATCTCAATCTCTCTTTGACTGAGTAAGCATATAAAATTATTGGTTTGCAGGAGGAAGATAAGGCAAGGTTGGTGCAAGAGACAGGTTTGCAGCTAAAGCAGATAAACAATTGGTTCATTAATCAAAGAAAGAGGAATTGGCATAGCAATCCATCTTCTTCTACTGTCTTGAAGAACAAACGCAAAAGGTATATATATATTTCGCCTTATAAACCATAACCAAAAACTTCGACTTGAGTCTGAAACTATATATGTTTGGATTGGATGAAAGCAATGCAGGTGACAATAGTGGAAGAGAGCGTTTCGCGTAGAAAGAAACAAATATATGGGAGGTGGAAGATGGGATTCTTAATCATGGTTTAGGAGTTTAAAGTTGAGAAATTTATGGAGGAGTTTGGGTTATTATACAGAGAATGGGACAGTATTAGAAATTAACTTTTTTGTTTGTGAAATTACATAGTACGTAGTTTGGGTATGTGATAATGCCATATATTTATTAAGTGATGATTCAGGCTTTTGTTTAAAGTATTTTTTTGTTTGTTTGTTTGTCTGCATGAGTTTTATTATGAACCATCAGATAATCATCATCATTAATATATCTTGTGAATAAAGATAGTGAAGGGACAACATTGGGATGCACAGTTCTTATAACCTTTTTAATTTCTTTAATAATGGCTTTGAATGACATAGCAGATAAAGTGTGTTATGGTTTGGACCAATGAATTATTTTTCTCATGGTTTGTGAACGGTTCAAATGCAAAAAAAAAAGTTTTGATAAATTTACTTGATTTAGAGTAATATTGTTTAAAAATACAGTATATTGTTCCATGCAAAAATATATAAAACAAAATAGTTAAAGCATTACATCGCACTATATATTATGATTTTTTACTTAGTTTTTGTTTTGATTGTTCTGCACCACTTAATTCACTGGATCTATCTGTTTTGCAGCAACCATATTTTGTCCGATAAGTAAATACATAAACATCTTATATTAGATGAAGACAAACTTATATTAGATGAAGACAAACTTATATTAGATGAATACAAACTTATATTAGATGAAGACAAACTAACAACATGGCCCCATCTTAGATTAGATTATTGTAGCTTGATGCATAATTTTGTAATTTAATATTCTGAAACGTGTTACTTTTATAGTCGATTGTTATCCTCATCTGTTTGTTTCGTTTGTCACGTTTGTGATTGATTGATACTAACAAGTGAAAGGAAAGTTTTGGGCGAGATTTTTTTATTTAATTTGTTTTTCTATCGACCACGAGGTGTTTGTGCACCAATTTGTACACATAAATAAGATATTCAAAGGACAAGGATTAGATTTGAGAACGTATTTATCAAATACCTAATGGGCTTGGATGATTTTAGAATAACAATGTAAAATATTTCCGCATGTTTTTTTCCTAAGATCTTAGATCATGATCATAAAAGATGACACCCAAAAAAAGCCTTTCAATCGACTAATTATTCCTAAAACATACACGATATCCTTGTGAGTCAGCTTATGCAAAAAAATAATCAAAGTGATTGGACATACGGATTGAGAATTATGATGGTCTTATTGACAACATATTAATAGCTAGCCACCGACAAGCTTTATCTTTGATTTCGTGTCTATGATTGCCTATGATTAATTTCTAGAACTAAGATTCTTATAACTAAGACAATAATATAAAAATGCAGTAGATTAATTGAGTCATTCAATTTTAGTTCCCATGTAATTGTATTTATTAAATAGAAAACTTTAAAAACTAACATTATTCGAGATAAATGGGTATAGAAAGTGTAGTACAACTTCAATGGAGATCCGAGATCTATTGAAGAGAGTAGTAATTAAGGACACATTTGGTGTTTTTTTTTATCCTTTGAAAATAACCAAGAAGAAAATTTTAGATGACAATATGATCTTTGCACTAGTAGCATATGCTACTTAATTAATGTATATTGCAGCTGCGAAGAAGTAAAATTGTAATCAGAAAGATTTACGTAACGTATTTTTGCTCAAAGATTTTGAAGAGTTAAAAAAACAAAAGAGAGTCTACATGAAGTTTCCCCTGAATTTCAAGAACTCGGATCCAACATAATTTTGTCTCTTCAAGAAGTTTTGTATGACCTACTTCAAATTTCAAATATTATTTGTGAAGTGAGCTAAATCTTCTGATGTTTCTGTGAAACAAAACAATATCATGCTCATTTTTGCAGTAATTAAGACCGGTCCATGACGATGGCAAACAATATATCCTCGCGTTTTATAGGTCACAATCACACATGGCGCAGCTAAAAGTTAACTAAATTGACTATGTCCTCTCGCAACTTGTGCAAGCTCAAGTAGATCATACTCTGATGGAGTTATTTTCTTATAGTAAACTGGCTAAGTGGCTACGTATAGTGGAACTAATCCAATTTTCAATGAACAGACTAAATATATTGACATCATTTATCTTCATCATGTGGTTCATGATGCCATTCATATCAACTCATTTCAACAACACATTTTCGTACGATGAATCACATTGCATACATCTTTACTATGGTCTAGTAGATATTCGAGTTTTGAGTATCTATAGTCTGAATTGGGGATTGTAATTTAGTAATTTACACACATCAGTTTAACTGAAATTCTTATAAGATTTAGATATGTCATATGTGTATATCTTATTTATATAAGCACAGGTATATATATATGTTTTCTTTAATTTTTAGTTTTTTATTAATTTTTTTAGCACACGATATAGTTGGGATAGTAACAAAATATATTCGGGATAAACATGTAGCAGTTTGGGATAAACATATGTATAATCATAACAAATAAATCACTAATTCTCTAAGCAATGTTCTAGTTATTATATAGCCAAATTACCCATAACTTCTTTAGAAATCTAAATTCTAGCGTTAACAAAAAAAAAAAAAAGAAATCCAAATTCGAGTGGCGATCGAAAATCGTTATACGTAATTAAATACAAAATTACTGTAACCCTTTAAATGTATGTTTTGTATTAACATAAATGACACGATCAATCAAAAGATTACAAAAAGAAGAAGTAAAAATTATCAAACTTTTATGACAACCGGAGCTACAAACCTCTCTGGTGAAAGATCTTCGCCGCCGTCATCGAAATTAAGACTGTAATTTTTAAGATCGTACGTGAAATCCACATCCCTCCTCATCTTCCTCTTGCCACAGCTAAAACTTCTTATGAAGTTTTTCCACTTTGGCCCCGCAATTTTCTCTGAAATTTCTTTTAGCCCCTTCAGTTTCTTGCTTCCCCACTTTTCCCCTTTTTCTTCCTGCAAAGCACCGCTCCAGCCACTGCGACTACGAGACTCGTCGTCAACTCTTCGCCATCGAATTAGACAGAAATTACGGAAATACCCACAACCGCAAAACGCCGCCGTTTCTTCATGATCATCCGAGAGCAAATTTTCTCGATCTGTAGCCATGAGAAAACAAAGTGTTCTGTTAAAGGACTGGAACAAATTATTATAGAGATACACACATATATATAGATGAATGAGATTACGCCACGTGGCGTATCGACCGTTGGGTGATATACTGATGCGGTCACTTCATTGGACTGTTATTAGTAGAGCGTGACAGTGATGTGAGAGGAGCAATGGTATCTATCGCTGGCTAATGATGAAAGACAGCTGTTAAGGCGGGAGCGAAACGGTTGTTTTTTTTTTTTTTTTTTTTGGTTATTCTTTTGTCTTTAACGATAACTATGAAATGATTTGTTGATAATATTGAGTAAAGGGATAAGTTTGCGCATGATAAATATTTAAATAAATTAAAAGATTACGTTATCTGAAAAGTGAAAATGCTGCAATTGTTATTTTAAGTAAAGTAATGAGATTATTTCATATTAAAATATTTTGTATTAAAGGTAGGTAGTATTTTTTATTTTCTTGAGATGTTAACAAAAATATCGACGGATTTCAAAAATTAGTTACGCATATGACTCTGATAAGGATATATATATTTACTACGAGAATATTTCTTCTAACTGATTGATGATAATAATTGATAAATATTTTTAGTTTGTTTTTGTATTTTAAATGATTCATAGAATAAAATTTTCTATGGCAACATTCATTTTAATATATAGAAGAAAAAAAGTCTTGACAAAAAAAATATACTAAAATGATGAATTACTGAACAGTTACAGACTAGATTTAGAATAAATATTTTAATCCATTCTTCATCTTTTCTGTTAAGGAATTTTTTTATTAACTATTTTGTAAGGTATAATTTTTAAGATTTTCAATTTTTCATCAGTATTGTCTATCCAATAACACATTATTTTCTTGACAAAAAAACACACCTTTTTTTTTGAATTTAATAATTCAATAACAACATACAGCTTTAATAACTCCCTGCATATATAATGAACTATCAAATAATTATAGTTTATGACTTGATTTAGATCTATTAAACTTTATCATCTAATTACTACATTGTCTGTTTTATATTGGTTTAGTAGAAAACTATAATTAAGAACAACGAATTCAGTAGTAATTCCAATATTTCTGTATGAACTTTGTGACGTTCGAATACTTCAAGAGCATCTAATTATAAAAATGATAAAACCTAACAACAGTGATTATAACTTTATAAGTAAGATTTAAAAAGTGTCAAGTAAGACAAAAGATTATATAGGTTGGCAGCCTGGCAAATGATAATTAGCCGTTAGGTTAAAAAGCAAAATTTGTGTGGATGATTTGCTAAACCAAACCAACTCACGATTTAATAAAAACGCTGTCCATGTTGCCCAAACTTATCCCATTGTTATAACGATGACTCACTTGATCACTCATTAATCATTATGTTTTTGTCTTAACATCATAACAAAAATTGCATTATGGAAATTTGTGATTTAATAAATACTCAATCCAATCTAGAGAACTAAACCTTCCTATCTCACTCACATCACATGATGTAAGGCCGTAAGGGGAAATCAATTCAAACAAAATTTGACTAAAATGAGAAACAGTGGTCTTCTAAAAAGAATTTTAAAAGTTTTGAGATAAATTTTGATAAACGAGAAAATATTAGACTAACCATATCAGAAATATAAAAATCACACATGAGAAGCCCAATGACAAGCTCAAAGCCAAAACCACAAGCCCATGTTATTAAGGTTTCCTAGCAAAATTAAAGATACGTGTATAATCCGAGGACGTATCATTTTTATTGTTTGATATTTCTTCGACTTTTAATATTTCTTTTATTTCTCTTGGTGTTTTTTTTTTGCTTAAATATGGTTCATATGCATTATAAAATTCTCAATTTTCGTGGACATACCTACATGCTAATAGAAATATATCAAACCAGAAAAATGAGATTCTAAAACCGTTAAAACCATTGATATTGATTCTAAAACCGTTAAAACCATAGTATATCAATTGCCAAAACATCATTAGTTAATATCTATCGTTATTTTCAGCTATAGCAAAAGATCAAATAAATTATAATAAAATTATTCCAATGGATGTCCCCGTTGAATAAACGATATAAATTATTTATTTCATGATTTTAATAAATTTATATCTATATAACGATTGATGAAAATATTGTATTTCACAATTAAGACAAATAAAAAAATTAAAAAAAATTTAATTTTTAGAGGCAGTCGTAAATACATTTGACAATTGACATGTAAGAAGGTTTATCATATAAGAGCATCATTATTGGAACAAACCCATTTAGGTTTTTTAAATAATATTTAATTATAATTTTGAAGTTAAGAAATTATGTTAAGAAACTTCTGTTTTTGTTGTTTTATTGGTAGAAATCCATTAGAGGTTCTTAAAAAAAAAACTTTAATAATTTTATTTTATTTTAAATAGAGTTTATTTTTTAATTAAATATACTTGACATAAAAACATAACATTTTAAACATAGATTTTGAAAAAAAATGAAAAAAAGGCTCAATTTGGGTTTTTTTCTGATCTTGCCTATGAATCGTTTTCTGTTCACCTACGATTCCAATTCATTAATATGTAAAAATAGTTTAGAATTTTAAAGTTGAAGTTAAGAAAAAGTAAAAAAAAAGCAGGTAAAAAAAATCTAGCAAGAAAAACCAGTAAAAAAATATATGATGAATTAGGGATTGACACGTGGCTAAAAACAGTGTAAGAATCCTCTTAAAAATTGATTTTTAAATACTAGTTCTTATACTAGTCATAATTATTATTTTTTTATTTTTTGGGTTAAGAAACCTACTAATAATAATGATGGTTTAAGATGATAAGATGATGCATGTTGCAATCGTTGACTCCGATATGACAGCCTTTAGAAGAGTCAAAAGTTCATTAAATTTCTAAATGTTCCTGGTAACAAAAGTTATGTATTAAATTAAATAATATAAGATGAATTTATAGTTTTGTATTATGACTAAATTGTTCTTAAGATCTAGCGTAATCAATATACAACCTAATTAAGTATATAGAAATAAACTATTGTTTTGAAAAGTTCGGCTAAGGAAAATGAATATTTATATGTTATAACAAGATTTACCAATCAAATTATGAAATAAAGTAAATTTATATTAGCACTTCTAGAAAGAAACTAAAAGAAAAAAAATCTACAACATTAATTCAGAAAACAAGCAGAGATATAAGGGAAGATCATAACAAATCATATCAAACAAAAGGAGATCCGAGACATATGAATTGAAATATCAATTGAGTCAACAACATTGAATAAAACGAGAAAATTAAGGACACCATGATTATCTAAACCCAAAAACAATAAAAGAAAATAGACGATGGCTTCTCGAATTTTATAATTTAGCTAGTCTTTTTTCTTTTTTTCTTTTTTTTCAGTCTTGTTCAATATTAATGCATTATTAGTTTAAAAATCTCAAAAATAAATGAATAGTTTCTTGGAAATTTCTCTGAGAGACCAAGTCTGCTAACATATACAACTTATAATAATCATTTCTATGACGAAAGTCTTCAACTAAATAATTTCTGCGAAAAAATCTAAACCATCAAAATCCATAGATCATAGAGATGTACAAAGTTGCAAGAGCCTCAGAGTATTTGGCGATCACTGGTGCTGGGATCGAAGACATCAAGCTTTCCAAGAAATCATGGGTGTTTCCATGGCAATCTTGCACCGTCTTCGACGTTTCTCCGGTGAACTATACTTTCAAAGTTCAGGCCATGAGTGCAGAGAAGCTTCCTTTTATTCTCCCTGCCGTCTTCACCATTGGCCCTCGTGTTGAAGACGATGAAGCGCTTATTTTGTACGCTAGGCTTATTTCTCCATGACAAAGAATCGAATCATGTCAATGAGCTTGTTGAAGGTGTTATCGAAGGAGAGACTCGTGTTCTTGCTGCTGCCATGACCATGGAAGAGATCTTTAAAGGTAACAAATTCATCTCTCAAATTTAAGGTTTATGTATGAATTAATTGGTAATATAACTCTTAAGCAATTGATTGGTTTAAGTTCGTTGACATTATCATGGAGCTCTCTCTGTTCATTAAACACTTTTTTATGTTTTCTTGAAACGTTTTGGTTAAAAGAGTTTTTGATTTTATGGATTTGAAGGGACAAAGGAGTTTAAGAAAGAGGTGTTTGATAAGGTTCAACTAGAATTAAACCAGTTTGGTCTTGTAATCTACAGTGCTAATGTCAAGCAGCTTGTTGATGTGCCTGGACATGAGTACTTCTCTTACTTGGGTCAAAAGACACAAATGGAAGCAGCAAATCAGGCCAGGATTGATGTGTCTGAGGCTAAGATGAAGGGAGAGATCGGTTCCAAGGAACGAGCAGGGCTTACGCTCCAGAATGCAGCGAAGATAGACGCGGAGTCGAAGATCATAGCAATGCAAAGGCAAGGAGAAGGGATAAAGGAAGAGATAAAAGTGAAGACTGAGGTCAAAGTGTTTGAGAATCAAAAGGAGGCTGATGTAGCTAGGGCCAACGCTGAGCTTGCGATGAAGAAAGCTGCCTGGACTAAGGATGCTCAGGTGGCTGAGGTTGAAGCCACCAAGGCCGTGGCTTTAAGAGAAGCTGAGCTTCAGACTCAGGTTGAGAAAATGAACGCTTTGACTCGCACCGAGAAGCTCAAGGCTGAGTTCCTTAGCAAAGCCAGTGTTGAGTATGAAACCAAGGTATGTATCTAAACGACGGTACTAGCACAAACCACTATACTACAAGTCATGGTTGTATGTTTCTCTTATTTCAAGAACACGAATCAAGATGTTTTCGATCTAACATATGACATGATTGCTATCTACAATTCAAGGTTCAAGAAGCGAATTGGGAACTATACAACAAGCAGAAGCAAGCAGAGGCGGTTTTATACGAGAAGCAACAGCAAGCCAAGGCACAAAAAGCTGAAGCGGATGCAGCGTTCTACGTAAAGCAGAAAGAAGCAGATGGACTTGTTGCTTTAGCCAGTGCTCAAGGGACTTATATCAAAACCCTCTTAGCCGCTGTTAATAATGACTATTCTTCCTTTAGAGACTTTTTGATGATTAACAATGGCGTTTATCAAGAAATCGCTAAGACTAATGCGATTGCGATCAGAGACTTGAAGCCTAAGATTAGCGTTTGGAACAACGGTGGAGAACAAAGTGGTGGTAGTGGGAATGGTATGAAGGATATAGCTGGACTTTACAAGATGTTGCCATCGGTTCTTGATACGGTTTATGAGCAGACTGGGATGCAGCCACCGGCTTGGATCGGTACTCTAAGCAAGTGACGTGGCCCAACAGTTGAGAGGTTGAGGTTTGGATAGAGGCATTGTTTGGTCATTTACTTGTGATTGAAGATACATACATGAAAATGTAGTTTTCTTATTCTTTAATCCTGTTGAAAAACTTAGCTTATTGTTAAGTGTTTGAAGTCTGTTTTTTTCTTTTTAGTTTAATCGTTTTAGTATATGTTAAAAATGAAATAAAATGAGAGACAATTATGAGAAGCTATTCATTGAGTGAAGAATAAGAGTACTCATTGGCTTAACTAGGAGGTGCCACCACCAGCCATAGCAGTCAATGCCAGACTTAAGAAATATTTTCCATTGATGATGTTTCCTATACTATTATTGAAGTATATTTGACAATATAATCTAAATTTTAATAAAATTTACATCATTAAAAAATATTTTAAGAAATAAATATATACATAACTATTATTTTCTCTTAAAAACATTATTATAATCTTACCAAATTCAATAAATCTAATTTTTCATTTGAAAAAAAAAACTTAACAAAATTATAAAATATAAATTACTCATATATATTGTATGGGTTAGAATCTCGTTCTTTTTTATTTCTCAGAACAAAAAATTTCTTGGAAATGGGTTGAAGTTTTATTTTATAAGAAATTTCTTCTATATATTGTCAAAGTCAACGTGAGACTAAGAAAATGGTTTTAATGAAAATCAAAATATTATATGTGCATCCACAATCTACGAATGTAGACGCTTATAAACTTGGTCAAGGTTATTGGCCAATTTAATATATAATATGGTGTGTATATATTAAAAATCTTAGTATGATTTTAAGAATTAAAAATTTTTGGTTTATACTGTATATGCATCTACATTGACCCTTGATACATCGTGTACTGACATATAAATCCTGAATTTCAAATACTTTTTCGTCTAATTTCAATAAAAATGATAGAACTTTCAATAACAGCTTTAGCTTGATAAAATCTACAACTAAAAGTCGTCAAGAAAGAAACATTCTACAAAATTTTCTTTTTTTGTTTGTTTTTTGGGTTTATATGGTTTGTGAAGTTTCATGTACTTTTCTCTTACTTACACATTCTTCTCACGAAACCAAAAAAACAAGAACCTATACTGATCTCGAAACTCATTTGGCCAAAAAAAAAAACAAAATCATCAAATCAGTAGAGATGTTCAGGGTTGCGAAAGCGTCACAGTATTTGGCGATCACTGGTGCTGGGATCGAAGACATCAAGCTTGCCAAGAAATCATGGGTGTTTCCATGGCAATCTTGCACCGTCTTCGATGTTTCTCCGGTGAACTACACCTTCAAAGTTCAGGCCATGAGCGCTGAGAAGCTTCCTTTTGTTCTCCCTGCCGTCTTCACCATCGGTCCTCGTGTCGATGACACTGAAGCGCTGATTCTGTACGCTAGGTTGATTTCTCCTCACGATAAAGAATCGAACCATGTCAATGAGCTTGTTGAAGGTGTTATCGAAGGAGAGACTCGTGTTCTTGCTGCTGCCATGACCATGGAAGAGATCTTCAAAGGTAAAAATATTTTATTTTATTGTTCAAAAACATCTTGGACATAATTAAACCGGATGGTGACACACACGTTTAGGCGGCTACATGTCATGGTTTATTCATGACCAAGCTCAGGGTTTAGATACCAAGTTTTTTTTGATAATAATGTGAATTTGATTACCAAAATGGAACGTCTTTGTACAAAAATGGCGTAGCTACATATACATCGGACCCAAGAAAATATTAAAAAGGCCTTGATGAACTAGATGGTACGTTCTAAAGATACCAATTTTCTAGGCTATTTAAGTATAATGTTGAAGGCATAAATTTGAATTCATGTGGCATAGAAACTGTTTTCAATCGCTTATACAATATTACTCGACTACTAACGATTGTCAAATTTAAAATGATTGGTTTCTAAACACATTTTCTGAACAAATTTGGCTAAAGATTCTTTGATCAAGTGTCAGATGAAATAGTTTTAAGTTCTAGAAACAGTTTCATTTGGTAATATAACACTAGGAAATTGAATATTGGTTTTAGGTAAAATTATTATATTTGGAGCTCTCTCGGTTCATTTGAAACACACACTAAACACTTTGTTCTGTTTTCTTGACACATTTTATGAAAGATTTAGTTAAGAAAAAGTTTTTGTTTCTATGGATTTGAAGGGACAAAGGATTTCAAGAAGGAGGTGTTTGATAAGGTTCAACTAGAACTAGACCAGTTTGGTCTCGTGATCTACAATGCCAATGTCAAGCAGCTCGTTGACGTGCCTGGACATGAGTACTTCTCTTACTTGGGTCAGAAAACACAAATGGAAGCAGCCAATCAGGCCAGGATCGATGTCGCTGAGGCCAAGATGAAAGGAGAGATCGGTTCAAAGGAAAGGACAGGACTTACGCTCCAAAATGCAGCGAAAATAGATGCGGAATCAAAGATCATATCAATGCAAAGGCAAGGAGAAGGGACAAAGGAAGAGATCAAAGTGAAGAGTGAGGTTAAAGTGTTTGAGAATCAAAAAGAGGCTGATGTAGCTAAGGCCAATGCTGAGCTTGCGATGAAGAAAGCTGCTTGGACTAAGGATGCTCAGGTGGCTGAGGTTGAAGCAACCAAAGCAGTGGCTTTGAGAGAAGCTGAGCTTCAGACTCAGGTCGAGAAAATGAATGCATTGACTCGCACTGAGAAGCTCAAGGCTGAGTTCCTTAGTAAAGCTAGTGTTGAGTATGAAACCAAAGTTCAAGAAGCAAATTGGGAACTATACAAGAAGCAGAAGCAAGCAGAGGCGGTTCTTTACGAGAAGCAAAAGCAAGCCGAGGCACAAAAAGCTGAAGCAGATGCAGCGTTCTACGCAAAGCAGAGAGAAGCTGAGGGACTTGTTGCTTTAGCTAGTGCTCAAGGGACTTATCTCAAAACCCTCTTAGGCGCTGTTCAGAATGACTATTCTTGCCTTAGAGACTTCTTGATGATTAACAATGGTGTTTATCAGGAGATTGCTAAGACTAATGCGATTGCGATTAAAGACTTGCAGCCCAAGATTAGTGTTTGGAACCAAGGTGGAGAACAGGGTAGTGGTAGTGGAAATGCTATGAAGGATATAGCTGGTCTGTACAAGATGTTGCCTCCGGTTCTCGATACGGTTTATGAGCAGACTGGGATGCAGCCACCGGCTTGGATCGGTACTCTTAGCAAGTGAGGTCGCCTCAATAGCTAAGAGGTTTACTTGCGATTGAAGATACAAACCATGAAAATGTAATTTTTTTATTTTATCCCGTTTGAAAATTTGGCTTATTCTTAAGTGTTTGAGTGTGTATTTTTTTTTTCAATTTAATCGTGTTTTGTATATGTTAAAAATAAACAAAAATGAGAGACAAATATAAGAGGTTATTCGACACTTTGTTTAATTGTGAACATTAAATTGAGTGTGTTAAGCAAAAAAGAAATTGTGAAACTAAGATTTTGCTTATTATCAAACTAAGTTGCTTGTTTAAGTCTAAGGTTGATTAGAATTTTACCCTTTGGGATGCTCAGAGGACATCAAAGTCTAGTAAAGACCAGACTGAATTGGTGAAGTAAATAAAATGCCAGACGAAGGCTTGTTTGAAAAGCTATATATTTTACAAACCTAGCCACTAATACACAAGAAGAAAGTAGAGAGCACAAGAGAAACCAAACGAAACAACGAGATTTGAATAGAAATGGGCAAGTCACTAGTACATATAAATTACGGGTTCTCTGCTCTATGATCCCCAGTTTGGAATGTTGGCTGTGGCTTCGTTTATCATCTTTACAAGTGTTACCTGTCAATACATCAATGCAGCAAAATGAGCTGTGTTTGTAATCATATGTAGGGATGTTACGATGTAATGCCGAGAACTGGCCAGGCTAGGCCAGGACGGGATTAAACGGCTTGTACCAGTGCAACAAGACTGGTATTAAACAACTCTAGTCATAGGTAAGAAAATGAAAACATACCACACTCTGTGCAACACCAGGTGGAGGCATTGTAAGGTTCTTTGGTGGTGGTGAGCTATCATACGATCTTTTATCAAATCTCCATTCCCCAATTTTCCCATATGTTAATTTACCCTGAAATCACCACAATCATTCTTTTACACCTTCTCTTATCAATTTCAAATCTACCTTAATTGCTATAATCATATCCTAGTAGTCTCAATAATAAGAATTTTAAAATCTTACCTTCATATCATAGTCACATCCATAAGTGTAGTGTATGATGTACTTATCACCAACCTCAGTATCCCATGGAGGCTGATTCATTGCCATAAACACAACCAAACCAAAGTTCATCATCTCTTAAGTTAATGCATCGAATATATCTTATCCATGTACCAAGCAAAATTACATAGACTTTATGAGGTCCAGGCGTGGCCACATCGATGCATTCTAGATTACAGTTTCTTGCATAACAGAAATGAATTCATTTTGTTGTCGTACTAGCTCATGCAAATAGTCATAGTGATACACTTTTGCCACAAGCATAAAAATGTGTGTAATAGGTTACCTGAATCATGAAGTCTTTGTGTAGAACATTGCTAACACCATGCAATGCAGATGAGACAGCATAAGCATACCTACACTTACACAAAAGATTAACAAAAACTTCTTGTCAGTTCTACTCAATAGACAATCTTAACAACATATCGATATAAAAAAACAAACTCGCTTCATCAAAAAGACTTTTTACATTTCAAGAACCCATCCAAAAGCCTTGTCAGCTTCAGGATCCTTCTTCATAGCCAAAGAAACATTCATCCAAGTTGGAGCAATCTTCTCCAAAGCTGCCTAAGAAAACCATAACATCTAAATCCCTTCAAAAACCTGATCCCAAAATTGTTCTTTCTATGCAACAAAACAAGTTCAGAAGAGTAAAACAAACCTTCCCAACAATGACAGGAGAGTTTCCAATTGGATCGATATTCGTAACAGGCCCTCTCTCTTCTGGATAATACTTCCTCAACACCTTCTCATACTTTTTCGGTTCAATGTAAAAGAAAGGAAACGCAGCTCCAAACCCATCTCTAGCTAAGTTTGGTATAGGTTTAACAATGATATGATCAGGCTCAGACATCAAAATATAACTGCACACAACCAAAAACAACAAAATAAATCTCCCTTAAGTTATTAACATACAACCAAACATATCCAAAATCAAAATCATCATCTTAACTCTTCTTTAATATCAGTTTGTTGAAGCCATTGTACAAATGCCCATGGCCTATTCAATACAACATAACCCTGAAACAAAAATTCAAAATTTCACCAATAAAGTAGTAAACTTTTCAAACAACTCTAACTCAAAATTGAATAGTGATGGTACCTGATCCATGCCAGAAGGTAAAGGTTGAGCAACAAAAGTAGGAATCTCATCCATAAACTGATCAGGTTTACCAGAATGCAAGATCCGAGTAAAGCCACCCATTTCGGATCCGGGTCCAGCGGAAGCTCGAACCTTTTTGAACCAATAGTACATAACTCTGCATTGCCAGGTGTTGTAAACAGAGTCAGAGGCAGTGACTGCTGTGTGGAAGAGCCTTGTTCGCTTGCCGCGGATTCTGGATCCGCCGCCACGAGGTAATTCGATGACTGGGTCAATGGAGATATCGGAGGAAGAAGAAGATCCGGGAAAATCTTGTTTGAGAGGAGCATTAGCGGAGATGATGATGTTGTAAGTGATGAGAGCAACGGAGAGAGTTATGAGAAGTGGGTAGAACAGAGTTCCACCACCGCAACCCATTGAGAGAGATGATTGAATCAAGGGCAGAGTTTGGATTCTTCAAAGTCGTCGTCTTTGTCTTCTTCTTCTTCTGCTTCTGCTTATTCTCTCTATTAGTTGATGTTGAAGAAGAAACTAAAAAATGGCTGACTTTTATTATTAATTTTTTTTTTTTTGGTCAAAGGTTTTTAATGTTAAGACTATAGAACTCTGGTTTTAAAAGGAAACTTAATTATAACAAAATTATAATCAAATTCTAACTAATATTAGTAGTTTGGTTTGATGTGAAACAAGGTTCAGGCTATAAATTTTTGAAGATATTAATGTGCATATTACATTACATAGCATAAATATTCTCTTTGAATCTTCTGTACAATCTTCTAACATTGTTAGCAAATTAGAGGATTATAAGGATTACAACTGCAGAACTTGACTACGATGATTTTAAAACTCTCATTGATGATTTAATGCTTTGTCAGTCCCACCAAACTCACCAACTAGAAATACCATACACTCATACATTGGCCTGAAATTTATACATGTTGATGTTTTCCTACATTAGAGCATCTCCAATGGTAAAATCCTATTAGGGGTTCTTTGCAATTTTTTAATTCTAAATTTTAAGAATCTCATGCTAAAAACCTCTAAAATGGTTCTTAAATAAGAACTTTAAGAATCCATCTCTCTTCATGCTAAGAATCCCTCTCTCCTCATGGTAAGAACCCTTCTAATATTTATCATTATTTGTCATTATAAAATTTTAAGAACCCTCCTCTAAGAACCCTGCTCTTAGCTTCTCTGACTAAGTTATAACAGCCACGCCTAATTTGTACGACCTTTATTAGAAACAATCTCAATAAAAACCCCTAGCTTTTCTTCCAAGTCGAAAAAGTCGCCAAACAAAAGATTTGATATATTGTTTGTTTATTACCCTGCACTTTAATATTGTGTAAAAAATCCAAATATTAAAACTAGAAATTTCCAATTCAGAAACTTGACCGGTCCGCTTGAAATTGTCATTAATAATCCAGTGGTCGTCAGACCCTAAAAATCTATTACTTGGTTTCAAGTTTTTGTGATGGGGGCCAATACGGTATAGATGCACTTATGTTTTATAATGTGTGCAAAATCTGAAAATGTTGGGGGCTGTGGGGACAAAATATCATAATAAAATAAATGGAGATGTTTTTGGTTAACACCACCAATACCATTCAAAAAGATCATAATAAATTACCACATAAACAAAAAAACTATCAACCTTCAAAAAGTGTGCTTCCACTCTTTGCTTTTGCGCCAACACTCTCTCACTCTCTCTGCATTAAAACTAAAACCAAATGAATCTCTTACTCTCTCTTTAAGTGACTACTTGATTGATTCATCATCTTTTACCTTTTGACGTTTTGAATCTGCAGGCGACGGTGGTTCTCGTCTCCGACTCGACTCCCCTCGCTCTGAACCTTGCTCCTCCTGCATCTCAAGTTTACCCGAAACAAACACTCATTTACCATTTATCAGATTATATTTAAACCCTCTTAAGCACAAGACAAGGTTCACTATCCAAACCCTCCAACATGAATTCCACAAGTCAATGAAACGTTGCTTAGGCTTCTAAGGAAATAGACAAGAAGTGAAAAAATGGAGATAACAAGTACCTCTCTTGAAGAGGCTTGTCTACTGCTATTGCTGCCTCTGCCTGCAGCTTCATCTGAGCTTGAGGAAGCCACGTTTTGAGCTATAAAGGGCATGATTTGCTGAAGAACGCTCGATATGAAATTACCATCTTCTGTCGTGGTTGCCGGCTCTACTTGTGCATTTGCAACTGCTTCGTTTGTTTCTGCGGACGCTGTGGCAGAGGGATTAGCTGCAACCTGAGGCTCGGAGCTCCCAACTTGGGCATTTTCTCGACGAGATGAGGGCCTCAAAAACTGATGGATTCTGTTCCTCAATTCAGAAAAACCTCGACCGCCTGGAGCAGAACTGCTATCACCTACATGTTCGAAGTCAGACAAGCAAAGATTCATGACATTGCCTATCTTTTAGGTAACACAACATCTAAGATCTAAGAAGATCAAAGCCAAAACAGCAAAGGGAAACATCAAATCAAAAATAATACTATGAGCTAACCCAGTAAAGATAAGAAACAACCAGCATAAAGTTTCCTCATTAACAATTCAACAAATAATCTACAGAAGTCATGTTAAAACGACCTTCTCTTCCTGGGGTACCAACGCTCTGTGGCTGCGTAGAAGATACAGTAACATGCTGATGTACACCATCAAATCCAGTAGTGCTAATACGTTCACCAGAAGATAGTACCTGCTGATATCTAGCAACAACGGGTATAACTAAGGCCACAGGATTTCGAGGAGGTTCAGATGGGCCTCTCGTTGAAGGGACAGAATCAGTAGTGATGCTGGGTGCAGAAGGGACTGACTGCCCAGGGGTTTGTTGTGGGGTACTTTCTTCTCTCTGGTTGGTCCCACTGGCAGGCACCCAAGATCCTAATATAACATACCACCAAGATGAATCCAGATATAAGAACTTAATCTGAAGATTTTCAATATAGCAGCAAAGAACTGTTATACTTAGAAACTGAGTGTGGGAATAGCACCTGTGCGTATTCTTATCTCAATGTTTCTCGGGGTAGCAGAGGCAAGCGATTGTCCAGCTAAAGGGTTAGAATTTGCGGTTCCTGCATGTAAGCCTCCAATATTTGTCCCCATCCGAGAAGAGTGCGCCTATAAGAATTAAATCAGTAGACACAAAGGTAAGGGTGAAAAGGAGTGGACACACTGATAAAGAAGAGAAAGAAAAACAGAAAGACAGACCGGAAAGGGAGTTCGCCCTGGAGGGGATATGAACACTGAAGGGCCAGCATTAATAATAGCATCCTCCTGACATATAACATAACAAGTGTCTTATAGATGTATGGGAATATTTTATTCTGTGAACAAAGATTATATTCAAACTCGTAATCATAAAAAAAATGTAAATTAAGATCCATAATATTAGCAAAAGTATACACACCGGTGTTTGTCCCAAGTGGAGCATCATGGTGGCACGGCCAATCTCCAGAAGTGAAATGCCTAAGTTCTCCAAGAGGGATCCTGATTGAAGCATGTTTGACTGGCACAAACTTCGGGTTGACGGATCGGTGACATTTACATGACTGCCAAGCAGCCTTGAGAGATTCTGCAGAAGGGAGATAAAAAACAGTTATTCTTGTTTCCCTGAGTTAAAGTAACCAATGCCAATTCAAGTCAGTCAGTTAAAAAAAATAGCAAAAACACTGTATGCCACTAATGTTGAACTATCCTTACTAGCTTTAATATCTCTCACATTGCAACATTCACCAAAGGAAATGGTTGTGCCTAAAAGTGGTTAGCAATAAGTTTACATGGCTTGGAGGTTTCTGTTAAAAAGTCCCAAAAGGTGATGCAATAATTTCCACTAAAATTGGTTAAGACTGGTCAAAGTAAGCAAAGACAAAAGTGGCTTTCTGAAAAGACTGCATGAGACAAAAGTAAAAGAGCATACAGATAAGCAATCTGCTACTTCACCGGTCAACAATTGCCTTGTCGATTGCAGCACTTCGGCCAAATGAGACAGTCTTGGGTGCCAACTATCTCCAGTAGTAGAACCAGAATCTTGCACATTTCCCATTGAATTTTCAGAACCTTGCAAGTTATTAGCATTGCTAACTGCAAAAATCACAGTAGCACTGTCAGACTCTCGAGATTTGTTCTCAACATAGGACCAAAATTTTTAAAGTTTGTCTAACCATTAGCAGCAAATTCCTGTCTCAGATGATTCAGATACTCAGATAACGTTGTCAATGAATCTGGAATCACCTGCAGTGACAAAAGTATAGCGTTCACATGAGCAAAAGTCGATGCACCTTACTCGCAACAATTGTGTATATGAGAAATCATGGAAACAAGAGAACACTTACTGCTGGTTGTGAAGATGGCAAGGGAGTGGACGTCTGGTCCACAGCATTTGGTGAGACAGATCACCCTCCAGAAGAATCTCTCTCAGTGCTAGGACCCTAGAAAATAAAGAGAAGTCGCTTACATCCAAAATCGATTAATAGAAACCCCGCAGGAAATTATATGCAATTACCATAGCTTCAACCCCTTCAATACCAGTTTCTGTATTAGAGATTCCAAGTGAACCCAGAACAGCTGAAACAATCTGCCAGACATGAAACATAGTTCATGAAAAGGATCAAATCTAATCCAACATAAGAAATCGAAACAGATAAAAGAGGGCCTACCTGACTAAGATCTGAATAGACATCTGCTTGCTCAGCAATGTTGAAGGATCCTATGACAACTCGTGATCGTTGAGTGCCCTGGCTGTCACCAGCACTCAAAGCAGGATCTGCCGCTAAAAACAAAGTTCTCCAATTAGTATGTTGAAATAAAATCTCACCAAAAACATTGGCATATTCTAAACTATCATGAGATAGAAATTTGAAAGATGTTTAGGAGCTGTTTTAGGAACCACAAATATACAAGGGAACTTGAAACAAACCTGCATTACTAGTTGAACTCTCTGATAATGGTGGAATGGGTTGTCTGACAACCAAATGCAGAGTGTGGCCATCTTCAACATCTAAGATTGGACCCGTTAAAGAAATAACCGGAAAAAGGAAAAGAAATACAGGCTATCATACGACAGTGTAATTGTATTGACACACAAGGTCGTCAAAACCAAAGGTTCACAACTGAAAAGGAAAGCTCTAAGAAAGAACCAAGGCTATATGCTAGAAAAAACACAAGGATACGATAGGCTGATAGGAGTTGATCATCCTTCATAACTTTTCCACGACATATCAAGCGTTGTTCTTCTGTAACGACACCAGTAACAGAAGCAATTTGCTCCTTCAATGCCGGAACTGGGACCTGAAATGAAACAAGAAAAACATAAAGCAAATATAAGAAACACTATATAGGACACAAGATATACAAGTAAGAACCGAAATAAGGCATCAGTTCCACGATTTTAGTCAAAGCATTGATACTATAAATTAGAATCTCATTATGTAACACATGGATGCGACCAAAGACGGAAGGAGTTAATCTTACACATTTATCAACACATAAGGAGTACGTTTGAGAATCCAATGTCTTAATCTTTATCTCAACCATAGCTTGAGATGCCTCGATCTCATGAACCATAATTTCATCTTTGCCATTATGTCCCATCCTTTCAGAACACCTGAAAACAAAAACAAAAAAGTAACAGCTCACAATTAGCTCCATCAGAGCAGCCGCATGCAAAAACACAACCTTTGATCAAACTGAGAGAAGAAAGCTCAACACTTTCTCAACTATTTTGTCATTCCCTTTGTAAAATTCATCCATTGTCTTTAAACTAACCTAACAAAAAAAACCCACAATAGCTTTCGCCAAAGACGATATTCAATAGAAAAAAGAAAAAAAATCTTTAATTACTCCAGCCCAAAGAAAGGTCTGATCACAATCAGCTGAGCTAACTCAGCTATAAACAATACATCTAATCGCTCTTTACTGCGAAATTGAATCAAGACATTAGTCAAGTTCCAAGCTTTTCCGATGACTAAAGAAAAAAAAACAGAAGAATCGATCTAAAACCCTAGAAAATGAAATAGCAGCAAGATAAGGCGTTCACAAGACGAGCAATATGAAATAAGGAACAGAGAAGAATCAAAAACCTAGAAAATTGATCGGACTTGAAGAGAGAATCGAAGATAGAATTGAGATTTGAGAACCCTAAGAGAGACTCTTGGAGGGCTCGAAAGACGATTCGAGTGAGAGAGAGTCTTAAAATTGCGTTCTCTCTGCTAATTAGCCTTTCTTCCTCTTTATATTATCACGTGAGTAACATTTTTAAAAGTAATTTTCTTACATATTAATAATTTTGAGTTTTGAACAATTTGAGAGGTTTTTAAATTAAGTAAAATATCCTTGACTTTTCAGTATATTGATAAATAAGCTAATATTTTATACAGATTTTGTATGGTTTTTTACTTTCCATATAAATCAAATCTATATATTTTCATATCATAAATAATTTTCCGTGATTGACGAATATTTTTGTATAGTAAAAAATAATAGTTTTATTCGATGCAAAATAACAGCGATAGCAACCGACAACCCAAAAAATCTTTTACCTTTCCATTAATTGTTTTTTTTTCTCGGTTACTTTGCATCGATACGATTATATGATAATGATTTCCATGACGCAATAAATAACATCGATAACATTCAATAACGCTAATTCATGAAATAAGGATATTCTAGAGTTGTAACTGATTCATGCATAATATGTACAAAAAAGCAATTACTTTATAATCGGAAAATACTCCAACCTTTTTTTTTTTAACGAAATAGCAATATTTGTTGGGTTTTCAATATAAATTTAATTGAGTTTTCGATCCTAATTTAATGAATTTATGAATTTTTCTTTTTGTGACGTTGTTATAGCGATTACAAAGATAAACAAAAAATCACAGTCAATGGTTTTTTTTCCTTGAAAGAAAAATTAGGAAATAACATTGTAGTAAATTAATAAGAAAAGAAAAACCTAAAATGTTCATCTCGATAAACTTAAGGTAACAATATTCAATATATATTTCTTTTTCACCAAACTAATTAATGATACTTATATAATCTTACCGACACTTTGCAAGTTATGTCTTGATCTCTTGGATTCGAGTTTTTTTTTCCTTCTGAAAACGATCACTAATCTCTTTTGAATCTCTTTCGAGTTTTCTCTGTTGCATGTTATATTTGATTATGTTAAAGATTTACATTGTATACATAGATCAAGCAAATTGTGTCTAGAGAATTGGACTTGGATCTTGGTGATAGTGAGGCCCAATTTACTTTTCCGTTGTGCCATCCGTTATGAACCCTTGTTTTTTTGTGCACAATCGTTTCTTTCTGAGTTGGCCCCTTTGTCTAAGGCAAATTTCGAAGGGATGGATGCTATCCCGAGATTTTTTCGTCTCGACACCTTTATTTAGCTCTCCGTTCTTGCTAGGAGGTTTATTGGGAAGTTGTAGGTAAAAACATGTTTATAGGTTTGACCTGGCATATCTCTCGCTTTGCTCGTGGCAACTTGACGAGTCTTTGCAGTCTAGAAGCTTTGCTAGGTCGATCGGGTGTGCTGGTTCTTCGAGCTTCAGTGTTTGTTCCCATCTTTTTGTTTTTTATGTAAAGTTTTGTTCGGTTTGTATGATTTTTGGCTTTTTTAAAATTTTTATCTTTCCTCCTTTTTTGTTTACTCTCTGTAATTCTGTCAAAATTTTAAAATGGTATAAATACTTAACATTATTACCAAATAAAAAAGCAATTAACACAAACTCAATCTTCGTACTCTACATCATTTTTTCCAAATAATTTAATCAATATGTCAAGTGCAAGGCTAAGCTTATGGAATATGTCCATTCATCGAATTCATTTGCTAAAAGATGATATGAACTTATCACTCATTTACTTCTAGCGTTATGGCTTCAAACAGTTTCTGTCTAACTCGTTCTTCTCATAAAAGAGCACGCACAAGATTTATAAATCTCTTAGAATAATCAAGAGTACAAAAAGAGTGAAAATGGAAGGATCTTGTTAACAGAAGAAAATAAATGTGTGAGGATATTAAAAATAGTTATAACTGAAACTTTAAATATTCTTTGATTGAACTTATGGTATACATTTGCAATTTAAAGTTTAATAAAATTTCCTATCATTGAAAACCAAACAAAAATTCCTATCATGTGCATATGGTTTAATCAATACTTGACCCAAATAAAATGGTTTGGGTTTTGTCAACAAAGGCCTAAACACTAATGGGTCCAATTTAAAGATAATGGGTCCTTTTCTTCAACATTTGGCTCAAAGTAAACCTATGCTATATAAAATGAGGAATTTGGGACAGCAAAAATCGAATCCTCGAATTCACAAAGGACTTCAACTAGAAGAAACCCAATATATATAAATAAAGGAAGACTTCAACTAGGATGATAGTAAATGGTCAACCCAAAATGTTCCATCGAATGGGACATATTCTCAACGGTGGCTCTTAAAATATGCTTAAAAGTGAAAGGTAATGTAACATACACTCAGACCAACTCGGACACTGAGAGATCGCCAAATATAAACCATACATTTAGTCACTTTTAAGAATACCAGCTTTCTCAAACACTTTCCAGTTTCCAATAAGAATTCTTTTTAAAGATCATCCGATCAAAAATACTATAACTCTTTCTTGTTTTCCTAAAGATAGTAAGTTTTTATCTATTCTATAAGGTTATAAATTATGACTTTTTAATAGAACTAAAAACTGGCCAGAACAGCTACATATTAAGCCATAGCCAAAGGTTTTAGAAAGAAGTGATGATAAAATTCTTTGCAAATAAGATTTAAAAAAAAAAGTGTATAGGCCTAGGAATACGACATACGACTAAATCAAACTAAACACTATTTAAGATAAAGTCAAAAATATATAGTAATTTGCAAGTTATAAATAGGAGTAGTGTTGATATTATTGGGGGAATACGAATTTCGATGAATTAAGTAAAGGGGAAAATGATTGGACTCCCGAGAGCAGAGGCTTTGGGTTTCTATTTCTCACTAATCAAATAATTAGGCGCACCTAATTGGCTTTATCGCTTAGCTGGAGTCTACTGTCCACTCTCTACCACATCATTTATTATTCGTATTCTTATTTAATCATCAATATATATTCGAATAGGTTTAAATTTTATAATCATAATTTTATGTGGCGACAAACCCTTCCTATGCATAAAAATTTTTGAATTGTGAATGATGATAATCACATGACCCATGTTATAACTCGACTGAATTGTCGAATTTATCACTTGTGATAAAACAAAACAAAAAAACTTTTTTAACTTGTCGTGAGGCTAATGAGATGTGTGTGGGATACGTGTGTCTTGATGGATTTCACACGTTTCAAAGCGTGTAATAGTTAGGCCATTGCTTAAAAGATTTACTTGTCAATTAACTTTACCCAACATGACAACATTGTGTTGTGCTTTGTGACTACTATCATTATTTCTTTGCCTAATTTATAATTTAATTAGGTATAGTAGATTCGTCGGAATTAACCGCTACAATTGGTGCAATGAACCACACATATAATAAGTGCGTACGTTATAATTTAATTTTATAATGTGGACACGCCTAAGTTTTTCTCGAAATGTTTACAAATTGCTGCAAATATAGCTGTTTTCGGAAGTTCTGCTTACAATTTTATCGGGCTATGAATCTTAGGATTCCTGATTTGTGAGATAATCTTGTTTTGTTATAGAAGATTTTCCTTAATCATTGGTTTTGTCTGTTCAAAATCTCATCGTTGTAGAAGCAACTTGAACGTAATGGTTTTGATATGTGGAGACAGTCTTGATGTCGATTAAAACATGGCAGCAGATTAATGATAGAAATAGCAATAAAATAATTTATACAAAATGAACACAATATATAGTTTAATATGTTGTGTTTGTATCCTTAGTGTGCTACTAATCATATTTAAATCCAAAAATTATATATGTTGTTGATAAAAAACTAACAAAAACAAGTTGATATTTTAATGAACTGTAGATGTTATTTTATTTATATTTTTATTCTTACTTTACTCTGTTTTTAAACTCTACAATTACAATTGTTCATCAATATGTCATTTGATATTTGTTTTTAATATTAATTATAATGTCATTTTCATTATTTTTGGAACTATTTTTGGTCATCTTACAAATTGTCCCTATCTTTTTAAATCCTTATCACCTTTATCTTTATCGTTTACACTACAGCTTTTTTTCATACTACAAAAGAAAAAAAGAAAAAAAAAGATATTTGTGTAAAGTACTAAAAAGATATTTGTAGGTGTTGCTTTTTCTCATATGGCAATCTAGTCAATAACTAAATTTATTGCTCGAAGACAAATCTTACATAAAATAGTTTTCTAATGAAAAGTCTACAAGCATATGACTTGACTCCGATCCGAGAAGACTTCCTTTAAGACCAGTCAGTTGGAAAGTACTGAAGCAATGTTAAGCTCGCAACCTCTTCGTAATGTATTCTTCTTATTTACCGGAGAAATATTTACCAGTCTACGTAGTGCATCCACGGTCGACCCTGAGCACAGATAGCCCAAATCCATGCTTGCAGCCATTTTTATTATAAATAAATTTTCGGCTTTAAATTTTAATAAATTTCCTATGGGCCAGTAGTATAGATTGTAAAAGCTTATCACTCCTTCCTCTCAAATGTTGGAGGTGAGTTTAGCAAACCCTCCACACCAATCAGCTCGTCCCATTAATCGTCCAACCCCATTTACGACAAGCTCAAAAAGCCAACCGTCCTAGCTATGTGTCAATTTAACTTATAAGTTTTATTAATCATTTATTGTAAAGGGATCGAAAAATAAAAAGGAAAATAATACATACACTCTTATATCTTCCAAAAGCTATCTTTTTACCGCGCTCAAATCGTACTCGTTATTATACCAAACTCTATCTTCAAGTTAAATCCTGACTTGATTACTAAACCGCACTCTGTAAGAGTACCGAACTCTACCTCTTCGAATCAACACCAACCTGGTCACTGTTCCAAACTGTATTTTACTTAACGAAAATCTCGACCTATGTCATAAATAAACTCGTTGTGATTTTATCCTCCAACATCAAATGTCAGATTCGAGTAACCATTTTGATCATTTTCCAATTTTTTGTTTAATTTATTTTCTAAAATTCTAATTAGACTAAACAAAAATGGTGCATAATAAATATAAATAAAACTAGAGAAACTTTTTTTCTTTCTTTAAGATAACAAAAAAAGGAAAAAAAAAATCTCAATTATAGTAGAACCTCTATAAATTAATAATTTCTCTAAATTAATAAATTTTTTCGGTCACGAGTTGTGTCAAGATAATATTTAATATAATTTGATAAAATAATAAGATAATAATTTATTTGAAAATTATATGTAATTACATGGTCCCATCAATATCATAAATTAATAATTATATATATTACTATAAAATATAACTAAAATAATTTAGTGAAATATGACTCTAGTGTTATTTATTTATTCACAAATTTATATTTTTGTGTAATTTATCTATAATTTTTCATACTACATCGAAAACATATGGTATTATTTTCTTAAATTACATCAAAAGTTATTAAAAATTGTATAGACGATAATTGTTTCCTAACATATAACTACTGCTAAAAATATGAAAGTATTATTTTCAATTTCTTACTTTAAGTATGAATTATATTTTAAAATTATGCAAATCTCTTTATAAATAAATAATTATTAATTTATCTATAAATTAATACTCTCTCTAAATTAATAAATTTTTTTGGTCCCAACATTATTAATTTATAGAAGTTTTATTGTAAACCTAAATTGCAATAAATTATTTCTCTAATCTTCTTCTTGTTTCTCATCTTTTTCCTCCTCTAGCAATGTGAGATTGGTATCTGTTTATTTGTTCCTTAAAATGATCGTTTATGTCTTTTAATGTCTCAAATCTAGTTTACAAATTAGGTCACAGATTCAAGTTTTATTTGGCTAATTTATTTATTTATTTTTAAACTACTTGTTCATGGTTTTTTCATAGATTCACTTGGATATATAAGCTGGGTAAATATTAGAACAATTAGATTTAGAAAAAAACATATATAAAAGGAGAAAATAGATGTTGAAGACTATCCCATGAAAATTGATTTGTATTTTTGATAAAATTATGTGAAACGGCCTTTTTTTTTATCTTCACTTGTAGCCTTTCAAATCTCAGGATCGGCTCTGAGTGCATCTAATACTAATTTATATATTAGAATGTAATAATGTACTTCATATATATATTGGAATTGTTTACGTGTTTATCATATTCAAACTTCATTTTTTTCTATATCTAATTTTTTTTTTCCGGAATCTATCTAGTTGGGAGTTGGGACATAATAAATTCTCAAATTGAAGGGCTGAAAGTCCATGATTCATACATCTAAATATTCTCCTTTGACTACAAATATGCACATATTATTTACATATACATATTCAAAGTGTTATACAGTTTTAAATACTGGTAGGCCTTACGTCAAAACAGTAGTCATCTTATAAAGAAAACATTTTTATTTTATTTTAACAAAAGGATATTTGCTAATACAAAATTGAATAAGTTAATTAATTATATATAAAAAAAAAATTCAACTATTTTGGAGATCTCCGATAGAAAATATTCTTTCTGAGATTTACATATTAGTGTTAGAACTTTTATCTATTTTCATAATGATTTTTTAAAAAAGTACTACCTCAATACCTTAAAAATACATTTTTGTATATATAAACATCTCCTAGTGAATTATTGTCATTCACTTCTATGTCTTTCACTTAATTATAACGGATTTGTGGTTATGTAAAATAATTGTAATGCAAATGACTAACCAAAAACAAACCTTCTACAAAAGTGAAAACAAGTTTCGAAATTTAAAAAGCCAAAAGAAATGGCGGTTAAAAAGCTAGAAAAAGAGTGTAAGAGGATTCTCTATTCCAATAGATTTTGGCGAGAAGATTGCGACCCAAATCTGACAGGCTGACACATTATACTGTTAAAGTCACGCTCCCTCACAGTTGGGAACATATCATCATTCATCACCTCCATGTGCATGTATGTATGTGTCCATTCCTCTCTATCCCCCAAAAACTTCTCGACCACTACTACCTGATTTTTACATTTAATATTAAACACATTATTGTTAAGAAACTTATGAACTATTACAATGAATAAATTTACTTTTTAGAGGTACTTTATAACGAGGTAAGCATGAGGCATATTGTAACATGTAAGAGTCTTTCATAAGAAAGTGTATGTATTTATGAAATTAAGTGTAAGCGGACTATTTGTAGAACGAGAATTGAAAGTGATAGTTTTGTTATATACACTTCACCCAAATAACCAAAAAACTATTATTAAATGTTTTGACAAAATACAATTTTATAAATGTAAACGTTATCATTCGGCCTATCAAAAGTCCAAGGACCATGGCGATATTTGGAAGACCGATTCATAAGTTTGAATAAAGTTTCAACTCTAAAAAGCCGGTGTCTCTTTAAATTATTAATTATTAAACAGCCTACGTCGTACTTGGTTTGAAATATTTAATGTGTTAATCGCAGTCACTAATTGTCAATAATTATTTAATTAGCATCGTTTTGGACTCTCTTTTTTTTTTTTTTTTCCTTGTTGGGCAAGGGATGCCTAATTATTATTATATCTTTGTATCTACAGTTGGAGACCACCCATTTGAAAATGGTTCATCTAAAATTTACAGTAGAGAATGAAAAATGACAACAAAACAAACTTTTTGTTATATAATGACAACTAGCAACTTTTCTAAGTTTTTATGTTAAAAACTATGGACGGATTTAGGAAGCTAAGACATATTCCCCAAATGATCCTAATTACTATACCTTATTGAATTCAAACATGCATAATTATAATCCCTAATTCTGGGATCAACCTAAACAAATTGCATATAAAACTATATTTATTCTTCTTCTAAGTTGTTACGTTTTGGTTTTAGTTTATTTATGCTAAATTTGATTTGCATCTCGATGTTTGCTGATAATTGTTAACTCTAAATTGACTCTTAAATTCTACGTTCTTTGATAAAAAATATTCTCTGTTTTCAGTTTGATTCCAAATTGAAGTTTAGATATCATGATGAATATATTCCATTTTTTTTCTTTTTCTTGGTCATATCTTTCCATTTATAATAATAGTTTTCATCGTCTAGTAATTGTTTTTTTTTTATCAAGTAGGGTAATTTTCACATTACTAAGACTTTATTTTCCATTAAACATAAGAAATCGTAAAATAACAAATACAGTTATGTAACCGGTAGGATCTACAGAATTATAAAACCATGGCCTTAAATGGTAACTGAGTAACTGTGGAATAGTTGAATAACCTGGAGGAATTTTTTACTTTGTCACCAGTTGGTTTTCTTTAAATTTCACAAAAAAAAGCAAATGGAGTAAACGACAACAAAACAACTTTCACACTGTTATGGAATTTCGTAGAAAATAATAATGTTAATCATTTGTAATAGTTTAATTTATAATCTATGGAATTGGTAGAATTGGAAAATTCTAGAGAATTCAATAATTATAAAAAACGAATAATAAAAAATAAAATGTAAAATTGAATTAATTTTTTAATTTTTTTTTAAATTATTAAACCGAACCAAACTAAAATTTAGGTATGGACATTCATATGTTTATCTAGATTCGAATCATATTTTTCAAGTCTTTGATTATTTTGGTACTATATATATAACTAAAAAATTTTAAATATTTCAGTTATTTTGGATATTTCAGTTGTTTTGGTCTAAAAATAATTGATATCTTCTAGTTTATAATTGAAATTTTGGGTACTTAGGTTATATAAAATCTAAATATAATTGATAATTTTAGATATTTCGGGTATCCATTTGGTTCTCGTTTCAAATCATTTTTGATTCCAGTAGTTTGGATTTAGTACTCTTAGATTCATTCAGACATTTTATTATATTATTAATCCATTAAAACAATTTGATTTTTTTTTAAAACTCACATTTTAAATTTTTTTAATTATTAATATTTAATTTAATGTTAAAATATTTTATTTCATATTA
The DNA here is from genome assembly GCA_028015245.1 of Cardamine occulta. Taxonomy (NCBI): domain Eukaryota; kingdom Viridiplantae; phylum Streptophyta; class Magnoliopsida; order Brassicales; family Brassicaceae; genus Cardamine; species Cardamine occulta. The sequence continues at coordinate 9,376,222 of CM051385.1, forward strand.
TTTTTAATTATTTCCATTGCTCAATTGGACGCAAATTTATTTATTTTGTTAATTATTTACTTATTATATTTTGTTAGATCCAGCCAGATTCTATTGTTACCATTTGAATCTTTAGTTGTTCTGTTGGATAATTACGAGACTTGAATAAGAAGTTATCTCTTAACAAGGAAATGCTTAAAGAGATAGAGATAAGATACACAAATAAGATTTAGATAAGATTAGAGATCTAAATAAGATATGTGTTGTCATATTTCTAATAAAATAAAGAGTAGCTTAATTCTATATAAATAAGAGCATATGGAGAGTTAATCTGTAAGACTAAGAGAGAAGATTTAGTTTTGAGAGAGTTTTTAAATCTAATAAGAAAAGTTGTTCTTTAAACGTTTCTTTGTTTTAACCTACCTTTTAATTTGAATTGGTATCAGAGTCTTAAGGAGCAGACTTGAGCAAAACTGGCGATTGAAGATTCATGTAACCAAGCATGCGAGACGTGAATAATGCTTAACCGCGGAAAAAAGACATTGGATCTTCATCTATTCAATATCCTATGTTAACATCGAAAAACTATACAATTTGATCGATGAGGATGAAAGTCATGTTGCGAGTATACAAAGTCTGGGAAACCATTGATCCAGGATCTGCTGATCCGAAGAAGAACGATGTGGTGACAACACTATTATTTCAATCCATTCCCGAGACATTAATCCTACAAGTAGGAGAGCAAACCGCATCAAAGGATATTTGGGAGGCCATTAAATCACGTCACCTTGGAGTGGACCGTGTGAGAGAGGCGAGACTTCAAACTTTGATGGTGGAATTTGATAGGTTAAAGATGGATGATACCGACTCAGTTGATGACTTTGCGGGAAAGATGTCAGGCCTAGCACCTAAATCAGCATCTTTGGGACAAACCATAGAAGAACCTAAGTTGGTGAAGACATTCTTGAATGGACTCCTTAAAAGCAAGTACATTCATATTATAGCCTCTCTTGAGCAACTCCTAAATCTAAACGAAACTGGGTATGAGGACTTAGTTCGGAGGCTAAAGGTGTATGAAAAATGTGTAGGGGAAGAAACCCAAAGAGAGGACCAGGGAAAACTTATGTTCGTAAACAATGACCAAGACAACTGTGGAGGCTATGGAGGTTTCTGAGGAAGAGCTAGAGGACGTGGAGGTAGAGGTAGGGGCCGAGGGAGATCTAATAGCCAAAACCAAGGAGGAAAAACCGAAGAAAATAATCAAAAGCAGAAGAAAAATCAATCCAAAGTGATATGTTCGAGATGTGATAAGCCGGGTCACTTTTCATCGTCTTGTCTTGAGAAACCAATAAAACATCAAGAGACGAACTTAAATGAGACACAAGAGGCTGATGCTCTTTATATTCATGAGGTGGTGTTTTTAAACGAAGATAAGGTGATTCCAAAGATTTTCGATATCAACAATGGCGATGCAAGGTGTTTGGTATTTGGAAAATGGAGCGAGTAATCACATGACGAGGAACAAAGAATTCTTTTCGAGCTTAGATGAGAATATTAAAGGGAAAGTAAAGTTTGGTGATGGTTCATATGTTGATATTGTTGGGAAGGGTACGATTATCTTTGTGTATAAGACCAGAGAAAAATGCACTTACAGAAATCTACTAATACCTGACCTAAAGCTCAACATATTGAGTCTTAGAAATGATACACAGAATTTTAACCCAAATAAATTCTGCAAGTGCACAGACAATCACAGTAGTATATAAGGGATCGAATCCACAGAGACCAAGGTTACACTATGAAATTATGAGATTTGTAAATAAAGCTAAGACAAAATATGTGATTGGTTTCGTAACAGAATTGCGAATAAATAAAACAGTGTAAAACTAATAAAGAAAAGCACTAGATCATGGTAATTCGCCGGTGATTCAGAGATGAGAAATTTAGCAACTATTCAGGATCTAATTCAGCACAGGTCCAGAACTTAAACATAAAAATAAGACCGACCCACTCTCGTGGCGTCGACAACTTTATCTAACAACCTAAATACCTAAACTCTCATTTGGACCTAGAGATGCAGACAAGCATTAACGAATGGATTTAATATGTCACACTCAGCCACACTAACTCTCGTCACCTACGGTCTGATTGCTCACCAATGTCTTTTCTAGCAACGTAGAGCACTCTCGTGAATAAATTTAACCTGAAATCATAGACTAAGTGGCCAGTTTAATCTAAGCATTAAATTCAACTAGAGGTGAAAACAGTATATATTTATGTATCCTATTTGTGCTCAGTTTATCATCCCATGAATACCTTTGAAAACTCTAATCTAGTTAAAAGACTACTCAGACATGGAAGAATGAAATACAGCAATGAAATAAAAGAAATTCATGAATAATATTAAGAATAAAATAAGGTTCAAAATTCTTCCAGATCGTACAAGCAGAAGTAGAGATGGCGAAGGAGAGAACTAGGCGATAGAAAACCAAAAGCAAAAGGGAAAAAGAGAGATGGTGGAGAAAAATAGAAAAACGTCTAAAGTCAAGGATCTAAGTCAGTCTTGTTCTGGGGGCTACTTGACCTATTTAATCATGCCAAAACTTAGGTCAAGTCGTGCTCCTTATTTTTCTCTGGTGGTGGAGCATGTGCTCCCATTGGGTGCTCTGCTGGGTGCTCGCGTGTGAATTTAGGCTTTTTGCTATGAATCCGCTCTTTTTTGCTCTAAAAGCCCATTTAGCTCCAGTCTATCCAATCCATGCTAAAAGACTTTATTCTGACCTGATAAGACTCAAAAACGACTCGAAAGACACTAAAATGGATTAGAAACATTAGTAAATATGGGCCAAAATCATCATATATCAAGAAAGCAACCAAAAATGGGTGCGCAGTGTACATGAAAGGAGATTCTTTGACACTAAGAGACCCTCATGGAAGATTGCTTGTACAAATCATAAGATCATCAAACCGTCTCTACAAAATGCCAATGGAAATCAGCAAACCTATGTGTTTCATATACAAGGCGATGATACTACATGGAGATGGCACAGTCGGCTATAGTTATGCTAACCCTCGAGGATTTTTAGCTCCTTTGAGAGGTCATAAGTATCATTTGATACAATTTCAAGATGGTTCTCCCCTAGAGATGAAAAAAGTTATTTAATCGATGACATTCTTCTCTTTGCTCATTGATTAAATGTACATTTGGAGTATGGAAGAAAAAAATAGAAGATTTTATCAGAGTTTCCAAGATACGATGTTGAGACACAAAACAAATGAAATTTAATAACAGCTGGATTGCATAACTTCATTCGTCTTTCTCAAATTCCAGACTTTGACTTTTGATGATGCTTTCCAAGGTGATGCGATCCCTCAAGAACAATTTGGTAGTAATGAAAAAAAATAGTATTTAATCAAGTTTCTTACAAGAATAAGAATGAACAACAAATAGAACATATATGCAAACGATAGGAGAAGGAATTAAACAACAAATATGGGATACCTAGTACATTAATATATCTAAGAATAATGTTTCTTTAGTTCATTAATTTTTGTAGTTCGTAATTTTTTTATGTTGGTTAATACATTATTAATCCATTAAAACAATAATTTTAATACTAGATAGTAATCCGCGCTGTGCAGCGCAGAAAAATATTTACTTCGTAATTTGTTAGTTTATATAATCATATATTATTATAAGTGTTGTAAATTAGATTCGAGTATGTGTTAGTGCATTTGACAATTGTAGTTATGAGAATGTTTGAATCGTCCGAGTCTTAATACGATATGTTTGATAGGAAGATTGTGGTATTACATGTTCTTGAATATAAAGACTTTGGAGCTCTGAAGTGATGCATGTTGAGTCGTTGATTCAAGAATGTTATCATGATTTTGAGTAATCCGCGCTGCACAGGATGGAGAAATATGTACTTTATAAATTTATAGATTTTTTTTATAATATAATTTTTTTGGTAAGCATATAATTAATGTTATTTAGTATTATTAATATATATACATATCGACTTCAAACTTTATTATTTTATATTGATATGAATTATTATTAGTGTTTTAAATTAAATTTATTTTATGTTTTTAATATCTTATTTATTATATATGGCTTGTATTGTGTTAATTAAAATTACTAATATATAATTACGTGCGATCTTATATATTTGAAAATTTTAAATAATAAGTTAGATTGTAATATAATTTCTTTGCAAATTAATTGGTGTTATGCATATATTTTTATATTATTCAAAAATCTATAACTGTTTGATTTACTCAAATATATAAATTATTATCAATGTTTAGAAATTCGATATGAGATCCGTCATGATCCGTCTTTATCTGCTATGACCCGTCATGATCCGTCGTCACCCATTATAAAAATAAAAATATTTGAAGATCCGGATTATTTAAGTTAGATAGTAATCAATTTAATTTTAATTTTCATCCATAATTAATAAGTAAAAAAACTGAGTTTAGTTTTATATGAAAAATAATAATTTACAATATTATTTACTAATTTTTTTATTTAGTTATATTAATTTTGTGATTATTATTGTATTCTTAATGATCTTATTTAAAAATATTTAATACTATATTATTTAAATACTCTAATTAAAAAATTTATGTTTATTTAAGAGATACTAAATATAAATAAACATATTTAAATTTAATATATTAAGAATTAGAATTTGAAATAACTATATATTGATTTTGTGCTATTTATTAGGGAATTGACTAACTAAATATATAATTATTATGATCATTAATATGATTTAAAACTAATTTATGTTAAAAATTGTTTAGACTAATTTACCCTTAATGACTGATTAAATATTTGCTAGCAAACCTTTTATTTTTTAATGGTAGTTTTCGTAATATACCACATGAATTCTGGTTAAAGTGTTTATAAGGTTGCTCAAATAATAATAAGAAGATTTTTAAGCAAGTTCACAATTTTTATATTTTTAATCATCAATCTTTAATTTAATTTAATTTTAAGTTTATATTATTTCAACTATTTATGTTATTCAATTACATACAAATTTTTTGTTTTATTAATAAATCATCTATAAAATTCTGTAAAATTTAGCCATATTCCGTTATTACTATTTGAATTTTTAATTATTCTGTTAGATTTGGTAAGAAATTACAAATAAACTATTCCAAATTTCATATTCCGCTACATTCATTACGATTTAGACACAAAGATTCTCAATCAAAAATAGTACAAAAACAATTACATCAATTAATAAATTGCGAGAAGATAAATATAGAAAAAGCATCAAAGCGCAAAAAAAAAAAATCTGCTTTTAGAAAAGGTGTTCCAGTGGGGGCCTGGGGTCAATGAAAATGAAAACAAAAGAACAAATGGCAATCCATGTAATTACTCATATCTTCGTCGGGATAATTTCGTAAATTGCAAGCTGACCGTTTCTCGAATCCGATTACGTGGCAGTCATCACACATGCCCACAGAAGCACTCCGCTGATTTCTCTCTCTCAGCCGTTGGATTAGAATCCGATTCTTTTCGAGACGGCAAAACTCAGCAAGTTGAGATCAAAAGGAAAAAGAAATCACAAACCCATCTTACTTAACCATGGTTAAGTTAAATTAACCAGAACACAGGACTTTCCTAAAAACACGAAAAAGGTCACGAACTTTCTCAATAATTACAGACACTGCCATTCAGATCTCTAGCTATAAATTCGCCTTCTGAGACTCGCTAGGTTTGCCGAACCAACTGCCCTAAGGGGACTCTTAAGAGAAAAAAAAAAAACTTCTTAAATCTCCTTTCTTAATCTTCTTCTCGAAGTCTCATTTCCAAATTTCCCAAAAAAAAAAATTCAAAATGGTGATTTCATCTTCTAGAACCAGATCAAGCGGACCGGTGCTCCGATCCAAGTCACCGTCCGGTCGTTTCTGCGGCGTATACTCAAACGGTGTATCCTCACCGACGTCGTCAGGTTTCGCTTCATCAACAAGCTCAAGTTTCTCATCGCCGTCGTCAACGTTTTTCAGCAACCACAATCAACAACACCACAGATCTGCATCACCGACGCGTGTGAATCTATTCACATCACCTCCGTTAACGCAATCCTTTCGTTACTCGATCGATAACAGATCTATATCACCGAATCGATCAATCGCTGTTTCGTCGAAGCCTAACAGTCATAAGATTCCTGATTCAAGGAGGAGATGTATGTGTTCTCCGACGACCCATCCTGGATCTTTCCGATGTAGTCTACACAAGAACGTAGCGAATCCACACGGTCAAGGCACGGGAACGTATCCGACGAATAGTTTGAATATGCGTAGATCGGCGATGACTAATTCTCTGGTGAGAATTGGTGGTGTTGAAGGTGAATGGGTGAGAAGAGCTTTGACTACGTTGATTAGACCTTCGTCGCATCATTTGAAAAGACGAGCTGCGTATGAGCCACGTCCTAGTAGGCTCTCGTCTATGTCGAAAGCTTGATTTGGTTTGTTTCAGGTTTGTTCTTGTTTTTGAATCAGTCACAGCTCTGAGGATGGATCCTGTGAAGAAAATACTCAGATCTGGCTTCTGACTAGTTGAATCTAAGGAGTTACTGATTCGGACTCGGCGCTGAGTCATACCGGAGCGAATTATGTGAACGAAGTTTTGTTTTGTGGGAGGAAGATGAGAGATGCATTTGTACATAGTACTCATTTGCTTATTGAAGCATACAAAAATTTCGCAAGTCGAAAATATTTAGAAAATCGATAATCGGAATCAGTAGTTATAATTTGGGTAATTAAAATCTGAAAAAGGACTTAGTAATTATTTTGGATCCAACTTCCCAATTCTCCATCGTTGCCTTCACCATATGTGTTCCGTCAACGTTCTCCAGTTTCCGTTGATCCGTTCTGTTTGCCGTTAACCGTCGTTGAGTTTCCCGTTATGTGTGTTCCGTTAGTTTGCTCCAGGTATGTGTTGTTGTTCGTCGTGTGAGGTAAGTTACTGTTTTCCGTTTTTTTTTTTTTGGCTTAATTCCGTTTCCCGTTTGATTTGTTTTTCCGTCTATTGCAGGTTTTGTACAATGGGGAGAAGAACATTACTTAGACTAACCGCTAATATTCGGACTTTGGAATAATTTTGGTTTTTGTGGACTACGAGAAAATGAAATTGGACTCTTAAGAAAAATCAAACATTTGACCTGAAACGTTTAAAGGAGGAGAAGTTGATAGAGAATATCAAAAAAGAAAAAAAGAAAAAAAGAAAAAAAGAAATTTGATAAGACTAAATAAATGACGAATTTTGAATCAGAGTCTTAGAATCCTGAAAAGATTAAGGTTAAATTTGGAGGTTGAAAATGTGAAAGATTCATAGGAATCACAAATTTCATGAACAGCTTCAAGAAGGAGACAATATGGTAAATGAAGAAATTATAGAGGGTGATTTTGGGAAGTAAAAGATTCTTGCGGGGTATAAGTATTTGAGAAAATGACAGCTGGATGATGAATGGTGTACAGCAGAGGATGAAATATAAAATAAGGAAACAAATCGAGAAAAATAATATTTTGGAGGTTCAACTAATAAAAAAGGTAAAGTGGTCAGTATCAAAGAATTGATAGAGAAACGTCTTCCTTATCTGGAGGGAGTATTTTATGCATCGGTCGATTTATAGAACCCCCTGATTAGTGATTTGTTAGCTTAGATTTATCTTCAAGTAGTAGATTCTAAAAATTTTCCATGGTGGATGATGATGCACTTATAAATATATTTAAACTGTTTGATTCCTCATTTCTTTTTTTTTTGGGAGTTATTGAAGTTTTCATATTTTTACGGTGTTTTACACTATTTTCTGGAAATTATAAAAAGATATGAGTTCTATAATCGATTTTTATTTCAATTTAATTTTAGGAATATAAAGTATATTAATTTATGTCGTAATCTGTTTGATCTAAATTGGGGGGGGGGGATCAAAATTTTCTCGTAAATGGCTAGGACCACCACCAGAAGTATAGGCGCAATCATGCTGATTATTATTTATTTATTTGATATCAAAACTGTAGATTTTTTCGGCGCTTGGATATTTTCAGATCTAGTTTAATGATCTGATCTAAAATTGGTCTTCTTGTTTACAATATAGGTTTAGAGTTTTGGAATTAAATTTTGTATCGATTTTGGTTTGAGGTTCTACGGGTTAAAGTTTGGTCAAGTGTTAGTTTTTCTTTAGGATGTTCACATCTATTTATGTCCTTACTCAAGAATATGGGTCACATTTTAGATGCCAAATTTTTTAGGTATGGTGGATCAGTTATACCATACATAAGTGTTTGTGGATGATTAAGTGGTTAAACGATAAAACTTATTGTATATATGATTAATATCCAAACTGACAATCCTTAAATCATACACAAACACCTTGATCTTAAATATTGTTTTCTCACTTCGTGATAGTGATATTTATAAATCAATACTACAACAATTACTGGTTTAAAACAGGATGAGGGGGGGGGGGGGTGTGGTTTTGCTTGGTTTAGAGTTAGCCTAACACATCGGGAATCTTATTTTCTAAACATATAATTAGTGTAATTATTAAAATATTGTTACATATATATCATAGTTGATAAACGCAAAGTTTAGACAAAACTATCATTAGTATTTTTAACTAATGGGGACGATATTTTAATAAATATAATAAAAAAGAACTTTAGTTTAGGATTATAATGATGTAATCATTTTTTGTTCTATTGTTTGTTTTGTTTTACGTATGATGTAATCATTATCAATATGAGAGTGATTTGCAAGATGACATATTTGTAAGGTCCAATCCTAACAAAGCAATAGTTAGAAGAAAAAGAAGAATCAGTTTGTTAAGTGTATGAGTTTGTAGGCTGGAACATATATTATATGACTTATATCTCAAATTAAAATATATAATTACACGATGTCAAAAAATTATATATATATATATATATATATAATTACACATAGTTGCACCATTACTTATTCTCAGATTATATACATCACTAGTATTTGGGGAAAGTTACATTTTATATTATTTAAAATAATTTATTTTGTTTTTAGTAAAGATAAAAATATTATGATCTAACCAAAAATCTAACCGAGGATTTTTTAGAAAATTTGAAAAATATATATACACAAAGAAAACAAATAGTTATTTTGAATTTTGATTTGTTGCTTTCTTATAAATAAATAGTTCTATCTTCAGCTCGCAATAAGATTCAACAAATTACTATGAGAATTAAACAATTATATTATCTTAGTTTACTTATTAAGTTATTATATTTTCTATTTGGTTCGCAATAATAAATTTTAAATTATGTTTCTAATTGTGTCATTCTTTTAAAACTGTTATAACCATTTAAGTTTTATAAAAAATAGCAATTCTTATAAAATTTATATATTTTATTTTATTTTCTACAGTTTTAACGACATTAAATATATTGTTATGAATTTATATTTTATGAAAAATAAAGTCTCATAAAACTATCATTTATAAAATTTATTATGTACAAACTTTGCAATATTGAGTTTTGAGATTATGGTGAAACTTATCTTGAAATATTGTTATGTAGAATTGGTATAAATCATGGGAGGTGCATGGGAGTATCTTCATAGAGTGTTGATATCTATGCATTTTGCACCATGTTTCCATTGCAATTAATCATTTTTCTTAGTTCTTTTTCATTATTTTGCATTATAAATGTGCAACTTTAGTCTTGAGTTCACATGTTTATTGTTTTAGGATGATGTAGTGTCATTTGTTGCATATTGCATGTGTCTTGAGTCTTTTTTTTAAGGTAAGCCAACAAAAAAAGTTTGAAACAGAGGATTGCAACTTGGAGCGGACGTACCTGCCAGGAGTTGTACGTAACAATCGTAACGGCCCCAACCGCTGGAGAAGACTCGCCAGAAACTGTATAGGATGTTCTGAAGATTAATGCTTCCGACGTCGATGCTAGTGGCCATATGACCGCCAAGGTCACCCACCGAGAGTTGTACTCATCATCAGTAGCGGATTTGATTTATATTATAACAAATCATTTGATCGTTTTCTAATTTATTTGATTTCCGAAACCGATTTTAGTGTTTTTCCGCACTGTTTACTTTCCAAATTTGTTTTCACAAACTCAAATTGCTTAGATTAAAACATATTTTGCATTTCTAGTATGTCAATTGCTTTCTTCTCTGTGGATCGATTCTTAAGTGCTATGCACGACAAGATTTAATTGATAGGGCTTAAGCATACTATCAAGTTCAGATCCCAAAACACTTTAATGGATTAGTTTGTTTACTACTCTATGTAACAATGTTTTCATGATAACTTTCACCATCATCTTGAAACTCAATATTGCATAGTTCATACATATGATTATGATTGATTAAACATTAAATTTATAAATAATAATTTTTATGAGATTTTTTTTTGATAATATGGAATTCATAACAATAATTTTATAACGTTGAACCTATAGAAAATAAAATAAAATTTCTATTAGAAAATATATTTATTTTTATACTACTTAAGTAGTTATAAAGTTATTTAGTTTAAGTTGTATAAAAAATCTTTCTTCGTGTAGAATTTTTATTTAATGTTGAATTCAATTTAGGTCAAACAAAATAGGGTTCTTGATTGGTTTATTCATACTTTTGAACTCTAAATTTTGTTTGACCTAAATTGAGTTATTGTTGAACTTAGATCGGAATTACATATATAGGAGGGTCTCAAATCTTTCTTTCGGATTGCAATTTTCGGAATCTTGCATCACTAGGTCCAGTTCGACCCATTCAACCCTTAAATCGTTATAATCAGCTAAATAAATATTTTTTTATAAATTTTTTTCTTTTATTTTCTATGGGTTCAACGTCATAAAACATATCGTTATAAATTCTATATTTTATTAAAAAATAAAGATAATCTGACAAAAAATATCATTTATTAATTTTATATATAATCAATCATAATCATATGTACGATGCAATATCAAATTTCGAGATTATGGTAAAAGTTATCTTAAAGATATAATAAGTACACTAAAATTAAGTAACTATCAAAAATTGTTGTAAATACAAGTGAATGTATCTTCTTTTTTAATGGGTGTGCAATCAAACAAACTCCTGATCCCTTGAGACGATTAAGTATGTGGGTCAAATGATGGTTTAATGTGTGAAAAAGGATCACTTTGACCATGGCTAATTCTACTTCATATGACGTTATGAGAAACAAAACGACAAATAATTGACAATATAAAAAGAAAAATGATAACAAACCAGTAAGCAATTCCAAATGAACCTTACCCTTATAACTAGGATCAGCTTTACATGTTTAAAAAATTACACTTCTTTTATCGAACAAAGACACTATGAACCCATGAGACTTTAAAGAACTAACACGATCTTTAATGTCGTATTTGTCAATTCCATAACAACAGACTTTACCAGAGTCCAAAGATATGTAATTTCATGTCGTATTTTTTCAAAGCAATTTCTTTATGATCTTTTAGATTTCTCAAATTGCCATTCGGTATTTTTTTTGTAGTATCGATGTTCCAAAATACATTCACCACATAGCTCTGTATATCTAATGGATGTAACAATATCTTTAAGCTCAATATTACATAGTTCATACATATGATTATGATTGATTAATGTGAAATTTATAAATGATAATTGTTATGAGATTTTTTTTTTGATAAAATACAGAATTCATGACAGTATCTTTTATGACGCTGAAACTATAGAAAATAAAATAAAAATTTTATAAAAGAAGATTTATTTTTCTATACTAATTAAATTTTTATGAATTTTTTTAAATTATCATATACATTAAAACGCATAAGTGGAACATTTATGAAAGCAAACGAAGTTGAAAATTTAACTAGTAAACTAAAATTTAACTAGTAAAACGCATAATTGGAACATTTGTTTAGCTACTCTGCTGAATCTTTTATTGTTTAGAGGAAAACTAAAGCAAATGTATGAGTCTTCTTCAAATGAAATCCTCCTCCAGCCGATTATATATATATATATATATATATATATATATATAACTGTATTAAGCTGCAAACTTTTGTTTAGTTTCGTTGAGGTTTGTACACTATTAACTGCTCAAGTAAATGACACGTTTTGAGGTTAATTTCTAAGTTAACCCTAACCCACCCACACACACTTGTTTTCAATTGAGATTTTTTCACCTCTTCGTGGAAGCAGCTTGCATGTCTTCTTCAACCTCATCAAGCAAGGAACTCTAAGACGTCTTTGATAACAGCAGATGCTATTTTCAGCTTCTAACTCTAATTCATTTTCTTTTATTCAAAATTTTGCCAACACTTTCTCTTAATTAAATAGAGTTTTTTTTCTTATAAAAAAAATAAAATGGAATTTTCAGTTACAAAAGATCAATTCATGTTGTGTAATGGGGGCTATCAATTTTTCATCCACTCGATAACAGCTCATCACAAACTAAACAACTACTATTTGTCCCACTAGATTACTAAAAATAATTTTTATAAACAAAAAAGTATAGAAAATGCTAAGTTTTTTTGGCTTATTATTTATGTTGATATTGCTATCAGATTTTGTCAACTTGCTATTATCCGAATTTAAATTTAATAAATGGGTGTCCATACTCTAGGAAAAAAAAAACCCGAATAATACATGATCGGATAATGTCACACCGGGACTGAGACACGGCCCGGACTCCCACGGGGGCAGCAGTATTTACATACATTCATGCACTTATGATTTATCCAAACAAAAAGCAAAGTAAAAAACAACAACAATATATAGGCGTTGGGATGTGAAAGGAATCATGACCCACAAAGCCACAACAGTTTTATGACACCACATGTGATGTCTGATGAGGCCACAAAGAGATAAGGCTATTAAACTTTGTGTTGTTTTGGGTTTGACAATTTGCATCACCAAATGTCAAATCCTTTTGATGTTTACGATTTTCATATTTGGAGGCACTCATCATTTTAAGGTTTTATTCTTAGAAAAAAAAAATCCTTATAAGTTTGAATTCTTTCACAAGTATGACCCACATACATACATGATAAGGTTTTAAGTTTTTCTCACCTATTAGTTAAGTTATCCAATATGTTGTTAATTAACTTTAGCTATATCTCTATCGTCAAAAAATAGTTGAAATTAATATTTATAATAACCAGTTCAAGAAATACTTATAAATAATTTTAACTATATGATTATAATGAGGCTAATTATAGATTGCCAGATTGGTGGGACCAAAGTATGGAAATCACGTTCATAAAAAGGTTGAAAACAAGAAAAGGTTTGAAATGATCCTGTAATGATCTCATTTTCAATAGAGTTTTTCAAGATCCTCCTGATGATACAGTCAAAGCAAGAGCTGATATGTGGGAATGGATACATGGACAAGAAAAGGGAGAGTAAACCATTCCTATTCCCAGTCACGAGTCACGTGAATGTAATACAACAACTAGAATGATCAAATGCAATGTTGATACAACCTATAATGAAGGCAATGTCAGGACACGGGCAGGTCGGATTTTTTGGTGATGAACAAGAGTTTCTACATGTATTGGGATCTACTAGATTCTCTCCAACAAATTCGGCATTAGAAATACCAATGCTTTATTGTTTACTTGTATACTCTTGGATGTATTGTTAATTTGCTTTATTGAGTATAATGAAAGCTAGACGTTTTTAACAAAAGAACGACAAAGAATTTGAAATTGGATTCATATTCATTATTTTTTTTTCCCAACAAAACAATTCTTTTATTCATTATACAAAAACATTCACTGCATCAACAACTAACCAATAAAGGACATAAATGGTGGTAACAAAGTAAGTACATTTTTATCACGGACATTTTCGTGCGAGGAGATCCGCCTTGGTATTTGAACGTAAAGGTTATAAAAAATATTAAAATTAATTACAGCAAAATTTTAGAAATAAATGTTAAAGTCCATCGGACAGGGGTAGTGAAAACCCTTTCGGAAATATGAAAAGCCCATCCAAACAAAGATGTATCAGTACAAAAATTGTTTGAAAATTGGGCTTTCAAATTAACAAGGTAATCTTTCATAATTTGAGTTCTATCACGCTGAAGGTGAAAGAAAGAGTACATATGAAATTACTAGTATAAATATTTTAGATAGAGATGTTGTAAAATTACTATAGAAGAGATGTAGAGAAAAGGATAAGTGTAAAATGAGTCTCTCATGAGTCTCTTAAATAAGAGACTCTTACCATGAGTCTCTCACTTTTTCTCTTGCTTTTCCATAATATTATTAAAGTTTCTCTATTGTAGAGTTTTCATAGGGTATCTAAACAATAAACAAATAGAAAAAAATGAAAAAGGAGGAGAAAATATTAAATACCGGTTCTTTAATTAGAGCTTACAAGAAACCTTTAAGATACTCTTCTTCCACTTGTCATTTTATTAATGGTTCATTATTATTTTTAAAATTAAAATTTATTCTCTCTGTTTGATAATATAAGATGTTTTGGGTAAAAGCACATATATTAAAAAATGATCTTTGTTCTAGAAAATATTATTTAATATATAAATGAAAAACAATTTAGCCAATCATAATTTACGATTGGTTATATAATATTTAATAAAATAAAAAATTAAATAAAAATGCGAGAACCTCTTATATTTTGAATAATAAGAGTATCTAATAGATGATGATACTCTTATTATTCATAACTAGGAAGGAGATGCTTTTAGACCCGCTAGTAAGGTTAACGGGCTTGAGAGATTTTAATTTTATTTTTGTGTTTCCTAAAACGAAGTCGGTATAAAACCGAGGTTTTACAATTTTTTAATTTTTTCCATTAACTATCAAGCTGTCATTGTATTTAGCTTTATCTATTTACACGATTGTATTGTGTCTATCAAGTAACAAATAAAAAACATGGAGACTCCTAATTCTAGCCTCTGGTCGGGGCTTCCTACAGACATCTTGAGATCTGTATTCGAACGTCTGATTTTTGTGGATTTCCGCCGCTCCAAGATCGTTTGTTCGAATTGGTATTCATGTTCAAAACAAACATTGTCTAAAAAAGCAAATCTCCATGGCTGATTCTATTTCCAGAAGATAATGTTTGTCCTCTATACAACCCGGACGTAGCTAAAGTTTACAGAACAAAAAGAGACGTCTCAAGAATTTGATTCTTGGCAAATTCAAGAAACTGGTTCTTGGTGCTAGATTCTAAATCCAATCTCTATATCATAGACGTGTCATTCAAAGGTGACAATTATAATTTTGAGCGAGTCGGAGATAATGAATTCATGGAGGTTCTTTGTGGATTTAGGTATCACTGTGCCTGCTGATTGTAATCCTTGGTATTGAACCAAATTCTATATATTTCACCCGTCATGACCGTCTTCGTAACCATAAATGGAAACCTTCATGCCCGGACATTTGTGTGTTCAATCTTGCAACAAAGACACTAAAACGCTTCCCTGAGCTCTCTAGGTTAAGGCTCAAGGATGCTCGATGGTTTCTCCCTTCTTGATTTGTTTCTTTCTGCAAATCTATTGGTGTTCTTGATAGATTTCTGCACTTTAAATTTATGTCTAGCTTTTTGCTAGCAATCTTGACATGGTGAATGAAAACATCATAAATCAAATTCATCTCTTGATAAGACACTGAACACTTTGCCTGGTAAAAATATATTTGATTTGTAAAATACAATCATATAATTTCTATTGATTTTTTCATGTTCAGCATAACGTATATATGAACACATTCAATTACTTAGTCACCCAATTTTTGTTTTTGTTGTTTTTTTGGTTCTTGAAAATTAACCACCTTATAGCCAAAAACTCGAAAACAATACAAATTGGGTTTCTTTTGTGCCAAGCTTCATAGATATAGAGAGTTGTAACCATGGCTTCTTGGTGTGTTTCCACAATGCACAAACTACTCATTACCTTAGTTTAATGGGGTTTGAAACTGAATAAACGGTCTGGGCCGGCCGGCCCGTTTTTTTTTTTTTGGATTTTTTCGAAAATATATTTAATTTAGGGTTTAACTTTTGCCATACGACGTCCTTGAGGCATCTCTTCTTTAACAACTAACAAGCAGATGCAGTTTCGAAGGTTTTCGTTCTTCACTTAATTACGGACTTCAGAAATTGCGGGAGTCTATAATTTTTGCACACGAAACATAAGTCATTGTCACCAACCGACCGGAACGTGGGAAGGCCTTTTGTTTTGTCGAGTCTGCACGCATCGTGCACCAAATTACTACAAGGCTATATGGAAATGATCTCTAAAGATCGGAACATTAGCCCTTATCAAAAAAAAAAAAAAAAAAAGATCGGAACATTAGATTTTGAATCCAATAAAAGGTTTACCAAATTGATTACGAATCGAACAAATACATTGGCTTTGGCAGTTTCGTGACATTCGCTTCCTAAAGTCGTAACGAATAAAAGATTTCTAAATTTACATCTATAAATAGTACTAATAAGTTTTGACCCAAATAAAAAAGAGTGCTAATAAGTTTTAACGTAATGCACACGGGTGCATCAAGTTCTATGTCATGACTCTTGATAATTTGATATATTACAATTTAAGTATTAACATAGTCTTCGTTGAGTTGAAAATTTATGTCATGACTATTCGTTGGGTTTTAGACATAACAAATCAGACAAATAATTCAAAATTTAAGCAACCAGGATTTTTTTACTGGCTTTCTTAAAATATGAAAGAAATGTTAAGACATTGTTTTTTTAAACTGTTTATTCTGTAACTAGTATGTTACTATTTGAAATTACTTTTTTCTTAAACTATTGATTATCTAACTAGTATGTTAATATTCGAAATTCTTACATCTATTGGCAAAAAATAACTGTGTTTTAATTGGCGAAAAAACTATTTAGTCAAACACCGAATAGTTAAATAGACCCATCTTGGTATTATGAAATAGACATTTTGACTAACTGTGAATCGTGATGTATCAATTAGTGGCATGCAGAGCGGGAGACGTTAAATGTGAACCGAATTTATTTATGACTAAATAGGAACACTTTGGTGTAGATGTTTCTCCCAATTGAATGGAAAAATCTTTTACTTTGATTGTAAGACTATCGTTTTCTACAAGGCTAAAATCACTACCAAAATCAACCATTGAGAAATCTTAAAGTTGAAAACGCTAAAATTTGTCAAAAATATTATACTTCTGGAACATCAATATTGACCATCTCCTATTTAGTTTCGTGTTAGTTCTTATCGGAATTTGCTTGTTTCACTCAAATTTGTGTTTTTCATATTTGGGTTTGGTTTGGTTCTGAAATACATGTTGGAAACTTATACTTAACGATTGAGTTAGATTATTTGATAAAACTCAAGTATATATATGCCATAGCTGTATAAAACTCATGATTCAAATAATGGAGGATATGTTAAGATTAAGTGATGATCTTTGATTTTAATGGTTACCTATAAAATACTTCTGAAGATTACTTTGAATCGTAGCTAATGAAGCTTAAATAGAACTAGTGACACCTAAGTTTACATTCTTTTGCTCGTTTGCTTACTTTTTGTTTGGTAATGTGATTGATCATATTGAACCTTTTTGAGCAATGTATCTTTCTTGTTTCATGATTTGGTTTTCCCATCAACTATAGTCTGTTTTGATTAGATCTTTACGTTCTAATTTTTTGAATTTTTTGCGTGTTTTGATTTTGCAGAATGGGTTTTGAATCCCAATAAACAAATAATGCTCGATGGTTTCTACAACACTCTTGATTTGTTTCTTTCTTCAATTTGATGTTCTTGATTTTTATTCCTATGTCTTCCAGACCTTTAAAATTTAATCGTCTATAGGCTTTTCCATGTTTAGTATAACCTACGAACATACATTCAATTTCAATTCCTCAAATACGAAAGCATGAATTTA